>VWZO01005068.1:0-28474 GCA_013396975.1 Bucco capensis
TGGGAATAAAGACAGATAGCGGGGCAGGCAGCGGCCGGGCGGGGAGGGAGAGCGCAGAAAGTTTCCTGCGGAGCCCGCGGGCGGCGGCAGCAGCGATGCCCGTGCTGCGCGGAGCGCTGGGGCTGGGCGGGCGCCGCCGGCCTTAGGGGGAGTGAGAGCGGCGCGGGGCCCGGCAGCGAGCCCCCAGCCTAGCCCAGCCCGTCCTCTCTCCTCCGGACGGCGAGGGGAAAGCACCCCGGGAAGGGACGGGAAAGCGGCGCCGGAGGGAACGTGGGGAGAGGGAGCGGCACCGCGGGGACAGCGGCCGCCGCCGGCAGAGCCCGGGGGGAAAGATGAGCTTGTTGTCAGCCATCGACACCAGCGCCGCGTCCGTCTACCAGCCCGCCCAGCTCCTCAACTGGGTCTATCTCTCGCTACAAGACACGCACCAGGCCAGCGCCTTCGATGCCTTCAGACCCGAGCCCTCCTCGTCCCAGCACCCTGACCTCGGCTACACCAAGAGCACCCCGGAGCTGGGCTCCTCGCTCAGCTCCAGCTATCTCAACAGCTTCTTCCAGCTCCAGCGGAGCGAGGTGAGTCCGCGCCACCGCCCAGCGCGCAGCCCCCTTCGCCCGGCCCGCTGCTCCTGGACACCCCCCGGGCCACAACCGCCATGATGCCTCGGCAGCCTCCCCGCGCTCCCCCGGGCCGGGACCGAGCCTGCCGGCGGGACGAACAACAGCGGCGGCTGGAGAGGCTCGGTTAGGAGCGCAGGCTCCTTCTTCGGCCCCTTGTCGCCCCGCCGAAGCGCGCTGCCTCGCTCCCCGCGCTGGCCGTCCCGCTAATGGGCCGGGGCGAGGCGCTGCCTCCGCCGCGGCATTGGCGAAGCTGCCTGCCGCCGCCGCCTCCTGCCGCCGCCCGCCAGCGGCCAGGGGCGCCCGTGTTGACAGTCTGGTAAATGGTTACACCGATTTCCTTTGCGCGGCCGGGACGATGCCAGAGGTACCGGGGTGGGGTGGGTGTGCATGAAAAAAGTGCCACATCCGTAATAAGATGTAAAAATCGTTCTCCTCTCCCTTTTTTGTTTTTAAAGTGAACCATAAAAAGCTTCACGTAAAGAATATATATATGGCTTAAGGGAAATGATGATGGCTAGCATTATCCGAAGAGAAGAGAGATAAACAAGAACGTGACAAAAACAGTGAAAAAAGTTTAAAAAACTTGTGCACGTTTCATAACACAAGAACAAGACTAAATGAAACCAAAGGGAAGGAAGCTAAAAAACTAGGATATGCAAAGACAATTCACTGTGGAACTCCCTGTCACAGGAAGTTGTTGAGGTCAAGCACTTCTGCATTGGAGGGATTTCACATGTGTGGAGATCCTGCAAGGTGGCACCTTGCACACCACAGCTCACAGCCTCTCCAGAAAAGATCCAACTACAGTTTTACTCCCTACCATGGAGGTCTTGCTGGAGGTATTCAATATTGGCTCCGTTTGACAAGGGTTAGATGGACTATGCATCTGACCTGTTGTGGCGCTTCCTACAGAAACACATTTCACAGTCCTTCTAGTGCCATTTAGGTTAAAGTGTAGGTTTAAAAAGTATTCTCGAAGTACACATTCTGTTCTGTCAGCAAAGACAGGGGGCTGTTAATTAAAACCAAATCAAATTCCCCAACTGCTCTGGTGTTATATCTGTTAGCAGTTAGGAGCTGGAGTTAGATACACATTCTCTTTTCCTAAGTTAGAAATACTTACTTCCTTAAGAATTTCACATAGCGCATCCAGACTCAAAGGAGAAACTAATTTTGTAAGTATATAGTTCAAAATCCATTCAGTCTGATGTTATGTGTCATTAAGCACAACGTAACATACTCTGTTTAAAACCATGCAAACTTACCAAGCACACTGACTTTGCAAAAAGACTAAAATGCAGTGCAAGTTAAACTTCCAGCCACCTACCTGTTGAGTACAAACTTTAGATTTTGCCCCTTTCTGCTTGACTTACAAGCTTTGTGGTACCCAGGTAGTGATGGGACACCAGGAGTTTTGCCTACATGAACTCTCTCCAGACTGGAACTCTGTTCAGGTGTGGGGTTGTTGGGATACATTTTGCTCACGGTGTGTTCTTTTTTCTTCTTGAGAGTAAAAGGAAGAAACAAGTAAAAGGGGGCTACATTCAGGAAGCCTTTGAAACAGTCTCTGAGATACAGTTTTCTTTTCCTTAAAGTTCCCCTCCAAGATCATTTTCAGCTTCTACTACACTGTTTGCCAGTAGAGGCTAATCCTTTTGTCACACTCCCTTTCCAGTTGGCTCACATTTCTTTCCAGTTTTTTCCCCAAAAAACTTTTCTCCTTTCTTCTGGAAAATTATTTCCCAGTATGCCAGGCCTTCCTCAGGCCCCTGCTTCAGACCCAGCTCCAAGTGGTCAGCCCCTTTGCAGCCTCACCAGGTCACAATGCTGGCAGATACCAGCCAGCAGTCAGTTTTTCTGCATATATTCTATTCATCCATGATCTGTATGGATGCGACTTTATTCTGCTCTTTTAACCTCATTACAGTTTCCTGAGGCACACGAACAACAACTGAGAATGCCAGCTCTGTAGAAAGTCTAGAGTATTCACTGTTCAGGAAATAAGAAGCCATTTCATTCTAGGCAGATATTTTAATATTTTTAAAAGATGAAGCATATGTTAGTTTGTTCCAGTTCATTTCCAGCCTGTGACAACAGTAGCATGGACTAGGTGGCTGATAGATACACTTCTATGGTTCCAGTCTTTACCAGAACTACATGTTAATAACAGGGTAACCTGAAAAGAAGGAAAGGGGCGTAATCATCTCCTATGGCATGGGAATGCATTTACCTTACTGGATATACCCTGAAGAAAGCAGGGAACCCTTTAGCTCCCCAGGCTAATGCTGGCTGCTTATGCAGCAGCTTTCATTCAAGGGTTTAGAAGGTGTTAGAGATACTGTTGCTCAAAAAAAGATCTGTTGATAGGTTACATAGTCCATTCTTTCCAGAAACTGGAAACTAGACTGTTTTTTTGGCAGGAGTCACCCAAGAGTTTCCTATAATGTCATGCTTTTAATTCTTGAGATTCTAACATCTGTTTATTTGCAGATGCCGTTGGATGTACACTATGTATTTCAACTGTGTAAAATTATTTCAGGGAGCAGTAGTACTGTAGGCTGCTTTTGCATCAACTGGTCTTATGCTATCTTTGGAACAACACATAGCTTTCCGCAGTTAAACTGTTGAGTGTTTTCTACACAGTGCGTGCTTCGGTTGGCTGCTTTTTTTTTTAACTCCCAGTTTTGTCCTGGGTTGGCTTTGCTTGGAGCGGAGCTGTGACAATGATTGACACATAGCTGCACACAATATTTGGAAAGTGACCTAATGAAGGGCCAAAATAGCAACAGATTGAGAAACGATAGGATCACAGGGTATAAAATAGTCACGCATCGTCTATGTTGCCTTGCAGTTGAAAATTTCTGGAGGAGAGTGCTTGGAATAAGAGACAGCATTTGTGAAAAGTTGCTATTATACAGGGTTTGCAAGTCTGCATGGCAGTGCCTGTGTATGTGACTTGCATGTTGACCAAAGGAACCGGACAGAAAAAAATAGAAGTGCCAGCACCCACAGAGTAGTCTTGCACTTCACCAAGATTTTTGTCCTCCAGACTTTTTCCACTACAATGGATGCCTTCTAAATAAACATGATGAACACAGCTGTTTGGTGCATAAAAGACCATTGTACCAGGAAATAAAAGCAATAATAAAGGTTTAAACAGTAAAGTGACAATGAGTGTTTTGTTGCATATGCAAGACTCATTTTGCAGAACAGGCCTGCTTTATTGCCGCATTCATTGTCCTAGTTATGAAATGAAAGCATGTTAGAGCATTAAGATGCATTAAACTGGCTACTGAACTGAGCTCTACCCTCATTCTAACACCATCCATCAGAGGCAAGTATTTGAGGTTTTGTTCTGAGGTTGGTTACATGGGATTTGATGCGTTTCAGACACAGCCGGGTAACTGGCTTTGTGTCACTGAGTGATATCATTGAGAAACCTAGAATAAGGGTGTAAGAGACCCATGTAGTATTTTTCTGTAGTCACAGTAGGTTTCCTACCAGGTCTATGCTGACTTCAGTCAAGAGACAGCAACCAGTAACTAAAACTTAGCATATGATAATAATCAAACTTCTTTCTTTGAACGTAGAGCGCTAATTCCGGCACAAGCCAATATTTACATGAGAAGGAGCCTGAGTCCTAATGAATTCTTTGCCCATGTGCAATACCCTGTGTGTCTTTCAAGAGGGGAATTCCTTCTAGAAACCTTTATGGCAGCCACTTTCCACATCTAAACCAGATCTTATTTAAGCACAAATAACTGCATAGACTTGATTAGAAAATAATCAGTTTTCAAAAAGTCATGTTCTGACTTGGGGACTTCCAGATCCAGTCCTTATAGGCAAGAGGGGAACTAAATGGGAAGGAGACAGCAAGAGCTAGTTAAGTTTGCTACAGTAAGGTGTGGATCATTCACTCAGGAAAATTTGTGGAATTAAATAGAAGTTTAAAGAGAGTACTGTGGAAAATAATGTCCAATACCCTGTGAAACAGAAGCAGGTCTGCAGCACTGGGGTGGATACTGTTTATCAGGCAGCTTCCCAAAGAAGAAAATTTAGTATGACAGCAACATTAATATGTTAACAACAGCAGCAGTCTTCCATCTTTCATGGAATTAGATGCATACACACTATCTTGATACTTGATGAAGTTATTTAGCCTAGATGAATTAGTTTGGAGGATGATTATAAGATCTAAAAATTCACCATTCTCATAGTATCGGAAGAATACAGGGATTGCTGTACACGATCAGGCTACTGACCCACTAAACCGTCAGATCTCTGAGAACAGCCATCATTAAAAGATTTAAAAGAGAGACCAAGACACCTTGTAAGAGGCTGCTCACAACCAGTAGTTGTAAGGTCCTAGGGCAAACACAAAGATGCCAATTAGCAGAAATTGCCATATGCTCCAAAACGTTTCCAATTTCCTTCATTTTGTGGAATATTACTCTGGCAGACAACATGTTCCTGATATACAGAAAGCTTAATGTGCTCAGCACTGCAGTCACCACTTCTTGCTTCTCACTTGCAAACTAAACAACCACAGTATTATCTCCTGTTATTTAAGCATAGTTATTGACAAGAGTACTGCAGTGTACAGGTTGCCTGCAGTATGCGTAGATACCTTTTAACTATCATGATTATTTGATTTCCTCATCTTTTTTCTCACTATTCTCCATGTAAGTATATTTCAGTGCCCTTATCCTTCTACAAATTTTATTGAAAAGGCAATAGCTCAATAATTCCTGTGTGGTGTCTCAGGATGATTGTATGATATAGATATTTTATGGCTACTTAAAGTGCCAGTAAACTCCTTTCAAACTGCTTTTCAAGAAGTTAAATGTCAATTTTCATATTGCTGCTTGTAAGAGAGTCCAGGAAGCTGAATCTCTGTTAGTCAGAAGGCAACATGCACATGGGTATCTTGGTGGCATCAGCCTTCTCTGTCCTCCCACACAGCCAGCTCTAGAGTCCTTTGAATGATACTGCTTCAGCACGTGAAGTGCAGCTTTCACAGCCCACTCTCTATTCTGGACTCAAAGTCTCAGATCCTATTACAGGTATTTTAGCTCTATTTCCATGCCAGTTGGATGTGTGCTTTAAAATGCAAAAATTCATTTTTTTAAGACTAGAAGCATTCTTTTTTTTTTTTTTTTTTTCTCCATGTTCCTATTTCTGCAGCTGTGGCCTCCTGCTTTGCTACTTCTGCCTTTGGGAAACACCTTTTTTTTGCCAGGCAAGAAGAAAATCACATGTGTATGTACTATAGGAAGTGGTCTCTGAAAAGAAGATCTATATTTTGTATAAGAAGTAGGAAATTCAACTCACACAGATAAGACTTTTCCATTTGTATCCTCTAGGTATAGCTTTAGATTTCTTTACTCTCCAAGATTTTTTTTTTAAGTGGACTGTACTGCATATAGTAGCTACTCTTCTTATTCTTCACACCGAGTCTGAATTACCTAATAGCAATATGATTGCAGAAGGGGAATACACAGGGCCAAATTTGGTTCTCTTAAGCAAGTACTCTAAATACAGTTATGGTGCTTTTACTCAGGCTTCCTTACCCGAGTAGGAACAGCAGAAAGCTCCCAGAGGCAAGAACTAGTGAAGATGTGTTGAGGTTACTCTAACAGCCAGAGTCTCTTTGGTTGCTTCTTTACCCTCCCCACACCTGAAGCAAATGCTGCTGTAGCTCTGCAGTGTACCTGTGCTACTTCTAGCTTTAACTAGTTCAAACATCATTTATAACTGGGCTTTAGTTTATGGCAACAGAAGTATTATTCACCATAGTCTTCTACAGCTACTTAGTTGAAGCCTTGAACCATGTTTAGAAAGCTGCTGAGAGCTAAAATATTAATTGCTGAATCTAAATCAAGTCTTTCAGAAGAGGAATATGACCTTTCGGCTTTCCTATGGATTTCTTTTCAAAAGGTAAAAAAACCAACCAAACAAAAAACAGGCATGAGTAATCTAGCACTAGAAGACAGACAAATTCTATATATTCTTCCTGATCAGCTGGAAATTATTGCCAACTCTTTTAAGTCACTCAGGACTTTGTATTTAGGCAAACTTGTCACTGAGAGGAGCACTGGCATTCACTGTCTCACAAATACATCCATGTCTTGAAAAACTTGCCAGGCAGTACATAAAAAAAAACCCAAACAATCCGTAACTGAAGGCAAAAGCCTGTAGAATTCTTGTTATAATTGTATTTTGTACACACAGCCTTCAGTTAGTTTTTTTAATGAGTTTAGAGTGTCTTCCATCCCAAGGTACCCAAACAAAGGGGTGATGTAACTGCATGTTGGGTAATGATTTTTCATCCCTTCCTCTTTTGCTCTGCAGACACCATTATTCAGAATAGAAAAGGAAGATCCTTCTCCAATGAACTGCACAAATGATCAAGCAAGACTGATGTGAACCAATATATTAACTTATGAAGTCTATGGAATGAATGAATAACCAAAAAGTGTACAAAACTGCCTTTCTAACAAAAGCCAGTTCTTCTTTCCCCTCCTCCCCTCACTTTTTGTGGTTTGAGGGATTTTGTGGAGTTGTACCGATAGATAGTAAAAAACTTTTATCAATAGTCCTGTTACTTATGTAATAAACAATTAGAAGAAAAGATGACATTATTGACAGTCACTAGGTGAGGATTAATGCAAAGAAAAGTTTTCTAGTCCAGAGTTTAAGTGGGCCATAAAAGGACTCTGACACCTGATTTAAGCAATATTTAAATCAAAGACCAGAGGATCTTTTCCATGCTGCTTTAAAAAGCATGAAAAATCAATGACACAGTGCAGTTGCAGGCACAGATATTACAAAGCTAAATCATAAATCCTGATAATATCTATTTGCATAGAAACATAACCAAATGTGTTTTCTTATCTAAACTAGATGTATACATATAAATGCTGCCTAAAAAGTGATACTAGGTATCATCTTAAAGCTTCTGAATGGTCTTGTGAAATATAACTGCATATTTTTACCTCTCTTTGGTTTCTTTTCCCCATAAAAACTGCCAGCAGCCTAATGCCCATTTTGCAACTCTTCTGAATTGCCCTTATTCCTTTTTAGAAATCCACAATGAAATGATTAAATTAAATGGGAATAAAAATCTTTCTGTCATGGCAGCTTACTTAGGCTCTGTCTGGGTTCCAGAGAAGTTATAATGTATCAAAAGAACCAATTAATTTTTACAAAAATATTAAAATCTTACAGTAATTCTGACATAATTTAGACAGACAGTATTTCATAAGTGTCACAACTTGGATCACTTTGTTTCTTCTGCAGGTTGGTTTTTATTTTCAGAAAGATTACAAGCAATCTGTGATCTGCTAAAAGTAGAACTTAAAATTATAGACAGATTGACTTGAGGAAAGCAGAATAAATGCAGGGTTATGAGGCCTGGGCTTTGTCTGTGTCCATCATTGTCTAGCCAGGCCAGCGCAGCCATTTGGTGGTTTTTAAGTTGTAATTTATCACAAGCCTAGTCCATTACTTTCTATCATGTGTTTTGGTGTAAGCAAATACTAACAAGTCCAGTACTTTGACTAAGAGGAATTTTAAGGATCCTTTTGTAGGGCCTTTTTCTTAGCTCTTTCAACTGCTTCTGATAGAAGAGCTGTTGAATGGTCTTCCAAACCTGTATCTTAGAAATACATTTTGTGTTTTTCCAGATTGTTTGTAGATAAGCAAATGCCCTCACAGTGTGGGACTCTTGCTGTCATATCCAAAGCAGAAATACGTTCCTGTTGTATTAAAAAAACACCCATGTCTACTCCCTGCAATGGCAGGATTTGGTGTCTCTTTTGAATGAACAGAAATGCAATACTCTAGAAAGATCACAGGAATCTGGAAATCTATATTTACCTCTCATCCAGCTGTCAACCAAGCAAACATTTTAGAAGGAACACCTTGCTTCCACAGGTTTATTGTGTCAAGCTAGGGGTTCCATTTTTCTACACTTGATTGTGATTGTAGCAGGGGAGTTGGAGCCTATATTTCTTCACAATAAGTCAGCCTATTTGTGTGTAATCATTAGGACTGTGGATACCTGTGTTTGAATGGAAAGCAAAAGGAACTGTTGTACACTCATTGCACCCTGAAAATGAGATATTAGTAAGAGCTCTTAAGAGGGTTTGGAGCATCAGTGGTCCTTGAAATACAAAGGTATTCTTATAATCATCTTTTTTCCAACATACATTGCAACTGAAATTAATAGAGTAAAA
Source organism: Bucco capensis (assembly GCA_013396975.1). Classification (NCBI taxonomy): domain Eukaryota; kingdom Metazoa; phylum Chordata; class Aves; order Piciformes; family Bucconidae; genus Bucco; species Bucco capensis. The sequence continues at coordinate 8,855 of VWZO01005068.1, forward strand.
GATTTATTCCTCTAATAGACTCAGCCAGGGAAAAAAAAAATCTAAGTCTACTTGGAAACTAGATTATTCAATTGTTATAATTTACCTGAAGCAGATTGTGAAGTTTTAAGTTTACTTGCTCAGATGACACTTCAAGCTGTGCTCTATCATAACTCATTAAGAAGGTGGCTTTAAATTTAGATAAAATTATCTAAAAGCTGGAGTCACAAAATGAAATTCCAGCCTGTCATTTAGTAGATAGAAATAATTTATTTTCCTCACTATATTCAATTTAATAAAAGTTTTTGTCTTCCCATGAGTGCTGGAACTGAGGCCCTAAGCTCATTGCGAGGGGCCCGTTCTGGGCAGATGATGTATTGTTTCTACCTCTGACAGCGACCTTAGCTTTGCCTCTTTTAAACTTTGGCAGCCATCGCAGAGGTTTCTGTGCCAAGAAGGCATTACTGAATGTAAATGATATAAACAAAACTGTCTCAGACTTAAAGTTCTATTTAACCCAAAATGGACATTTCTTAGCAAAACCTTTTATCACGCAAGAGCTGCGCAGGAGGTAAATGCTTTCCTAAGTGTGTCATGAACAGGCACATATCTATTTCCGGGTGTTATTTTTCTTATGTTTGGGGTGTCAAAAGACCCACCAAATAAGAGGAAACCTGACTCTTGTTTTCCAAACTGCAGGTCAGATTGAGACAAGGTTTCCTGCAGGAAACAGAGATGTTAACAGAAAGTGCAGAGGTCAAAATATGTCCATCCGTTTCTCCCCTCACTTTATACTATGTAACCTTCATAAACTCCTCCTCATCCAAGCACTCTGTCTCGACAAAATAGGCTTGTTTTTCGACAATGTGAGGAGGCAGTGAAGCTGAGGTATCTGGCAGAGGTCCTCCCCGTGGCCCTCTGTCAGAAAGGTCAGGGAGGTTGGCAGTCTGCAGCCTGGGGGAGACTCAGCTGCAGGCAGTCCAGGGACAGGCTGAGAAGTGAAAGCTCCTGTGGAGATGTGTTAAAGTAATTTGCAATATGAATAGTCTCCGTTGTCCCCAATATAGTGGTCATGTGTTAGAGCTTCTCTTTAACATAAGCAGACAGTTGTTTAGTGTTCAGTGGATGAAAAGGATCCCTGCAGAGTTTGGTATAAGGTTTAGAAAGTTCCTCCAAGACCGTGCACCTCTGACCAGAGGAAATCTCTATCCTCTCCTTTCCCACCTTTCCACATTGGCCATTAAAGGCCTTTTTGTGAGGCCCCATACATTGTGTAAAACAAGTGACCTCACTGACACCCACAGTAAACCTTTCCCTGAGGCTGAAATAAGGAGGATCCTACTACTAGCAGAGAGCTGAGAAGCCTTCCTGACCTTCAGCAAGGCTAAAGTTGAAGATTAAGCAACTTCTTAAATGTCAGTATTTTAAGATCTAAAGATCTTTGAAACTTATTGGAAGTTTTGGATCAAATTGTCAAAAGATCAGTGGATTTAAAGCAAGGTGAGGTGGTGGCATGCATTGCTCAACTTCGCCATGAATTGAAGGTATACACAGAGAAGCATGTTGCACCAACTTGCTCTTCTGCAGAGTCTCAGCAATGATGAGTAATTACAACCTAAGACACCACAACCAGCCAAGATATCAGATCTGGAACAACTGGATTAGATTAGATTAATCCAGTGGATAGATCTAAGATTGATCACCCTACCATTGACTGCACTGGTGAGGCCTCACCTTGAGTACTGTGTCCAGTTCTGGGCNTCACCATTACTGGCAAGTCATGCTGCATTCATAGTTGTCTCCTTAAGATACTCTTTCTGCAAAAGGAATGGCCTAGTGCCATCTATCTGAAAGTATTTTAGAAGTAGAAATTGGTGTTAATGGTTTAATATAAGGATGTATTTATCTAAGACCCTTTACAGAAGAAGGATGAATTAACTGCTGATTTATTTTTGTTTGATTTATTAGGTTGACAGCATACTAAAGCAAATAAGAAGTAATCAAAATCATTCATTTATAGCTTTTCAATTACAGACTATTTCATATAATGGAAGAATTGATGGCTGGACTACATCATGGGAATATTGAAATGCTGCAGGACCTCATTATCAGTGTGTGCAATTAGAACAAGCATGGAGAGAACCACTAGTACAAATCATACTAACTTACAGCTTGAGCAGGTTCTTTCACAAGTCCTTTAGATATACTTTTAGACAACTGTAAACAGAGAAGAATTTTTTAGGATTGAACTATTGTGGGATCTGTTTGCTTTTGCTTTTTGTAATGTTAACCCAGTGGATTTCAAGTGAAATAGTCACAATAATGATGCTATATCCAGAAGGAAATTATCCTGCTAAGGTCACCTCTGCCAACTAAAAACTAGTAGGAACAAAGACAGATATCTGTGATGAGGCATCCTATGCAGAGAATCCAACAGTTTGGGAGCACTATATGGCTTCTTCTATCCAGTTCTAGCTATTGCACTTAAACAGCAGATAAATTCCAGGAGGGTAAGAAGTTACATTTTCTTCATGCTTGTTTGGCCAGTTTAAATATTATTTTCTCTCTGTCCTCTATTTTAACTAGTGAGATATTGTGTAGAGGTACCAGTGTAGTTTTTCTGGGGGAGTTGTTTCACATTTGGGGGTGGAAGGAGGTGTGAGTAGTTTTTCAAAGTATAGTTTTTTTTGGTTAAAAAATCCCAAACAATCCCAAGAGCACCAAACTAATGCACTGGTCAAATGCAGCCTATCAACCACTTCATCCAGCTTCAGGTAGCTGGTGGGTCTGTACCTCATTTATCACTACCTTAAGGGTCCAGCAGCCACAAATTGAATTTATGGCAGAAACTAAATTTTCTAGATATGTGTCCACAGTTCCAGTCCCATGCCTAAAAGCTTTGCCTCTTAACTCCAATAAGTAGTAACAACAAGGTGCCATTCCCACCTAGACAAGTTACCATTGCTTATTAGTATCAGCTGTTCTTGAAAATATGTAATTTTGTCATAATTGAGATGCTAGCTATACTTTCTGCTCCATGTTAAAAAGTACTTTTACAGCTAAAGCAGTAGCCATACTAGTAGGAAATTTAGAAAGTAAGACTTGCCAGTTATTTATTCAAATATTTCATTGCAGATTCTGACAGGAACACTGTCTTTATTTTCAACATTATACCATTGCTAAAAAAGAAGCTAAAGGGATAAAGTCTGTTTCAGTGTTTTCTTATCTACCTCTTGGCAAATCAATCCCAAAAGCTGTCTCTGAAGGGCAGGGACCAGTCAAGGGAATCGAGAGCATTTGCCAGATTATTCACTTAGCTAGGAATTTCTTAGAGGCAAGTTAGATGCTGGAACTCTTGAGTCACTCACATATGTTACCCAACTGGAAATCAGAGTAACAAAGCTGTAGAAGACAATAGCTGACTCTTTCACAAAAGACTACACTGCAGCCTTACAGATTACATGCCCTTTAACTGGAAACACTTAACAAACAAATAACAAAGGAAGCCTTACTTCCCAACACCACCAACAGATACAGTTTAAAGACCTACTGAACAGAAGGGTTACCTTTGGAAAGTACACTGCCCCATTTTCAGTTTGGTTCACATTCAACTAAGTCAACAAGTTTCATGGGAAGAAAAAACAAATAAACGAACAAACTAACTTACATTATCAGCTCCAACTTCCCATCAAGCCAGTTTCTAAGTTTTACCACCAGGTTCCCCTCCTCCCAGTACAGCAAGATAAGGAAATCCTGAATTCATTGCAGCTGGCCTGATGAGCCTTGTAATTAGGACATGCAGTGTGGTCTTTTGGCTTCTCGAGAGTGATAACTCTTTCACTGCCAAATCCTTTCTATGCTGTTATAGCTCAAAATGAGACTCCATTTGAGAGGTATTATTTGTTATCTGCTTTTTAAAGACAGAGGTTGGCTTTGCTAGTGGCACACTGTGAACACAAAACGGTCATTGCTTTTGGTGGAATTTATCAAAGGAGCAGTGTCCCTGCCATCTCCCAGATGTGTACCAATACACTGGAGACTAGAATAAGTCAGAATGCATTTACCCCTTCCTCTTTATTTTGCTTTCTGCTGTTGTCTGAGGCCATCAACATTCTAACCCTGTCACTCTGATCATCTCCTAGACATACCCTTTGAGTGTGAAGCTAACTGGAGGTTTTTGTTCAAAACTCTTCTTAAGAATCACTTTTACAGCAGTACACTTAGTAAGGCCTGAGTTGCTGATTTTCTCAATTAAGTGCCCCGGACAAAAAAAACCCAACCCAAACGTGTCTTATGTATCTCATTCACTCCTTATGTTTTACAGAGACAAAACAGACTAAAACACCATTTGCTTTCATCACATTCATTACATGTTCATGAGCTTTTCCTGTTTGATTCTGGGGTCTGGGTTGAACTTTCCCACCACCACCCTTATTATATAACTTGGATTTTTAGAATGACTTTGTTCCTCATCTCCTGAAGAACTGGAGATTTCCACAGCTAGCAACAGGATGTAGCACTGTTTGTGCTTGTGCTCTTTATAGCATCTTTCAAGTGTCAGATTGATGTGTTTTGCACACTGACTTGGAGTTAAACTGATTTAAGACCATTTTCCAGGTCAGATTGGCAGGAACTGCTGAAGCGGTTTGCCTGACTCTATACCAGGAGGGATGGACTGCATTTTGGGATCATTTAGGAATTTTTCCATAATGGTTTGTTTATTGATGCACCAGTGACATTGGTAATGGCCATCTCATCCTTTACTGTCATCTTCTGGGATATTTGTGTCTTTGCCTTTTTTTAACACTGGGTCTCAAGATGATTATAGGGAAGTGTTCCATGGTGGCATGTGTAGACTGGATGTTTTGGCCTGTTCAGCTTCGGTCCGTATTGCACAACTGTCCTGCCAGCTGAACCAGGTGGCCACTTTCAGAGCCACTTGTCGTGCTTAGGCCACAGAGCCATTGGTGCCTGCTTAGATTATGGTCTAGTGTTAGCTCAGCCTGTAGTCTGATAAGATCCTGGCCTTTGGCAAGGCTTCTGGCTGCCAAGGTTGAAACAAAAGTTTGTAAAGGTTTGCTGACAGAGTGGGCAAAACTGTGGTCATTGTGACCCTTTTGTTCGACACCCTACATATTGACCTGAACACCAACCCAAGAAGGGTTGGTGGAGGAGTGAGTTAAGTAATATCCAGTTGTGGTGCCAAATTGCCCCCTTATAGTGGAGGTAATAGCCTGGTGTAAAGGATATATAAAAAAGAAAATAATCATCACTGCAAGCCATATGTCCAAATTAAAGTCCACTGAAGGCAGCAGATAGGTATGTTTTGTGCTGTCACTGGGTTGGCCCCAGGGGCAGAAATAGCAGCCTCCTGATGGGCAGGAGTTAGATGTTCTACATCCTTGGAAGATGTTCCTGATTTCAGCAATGGGTAAAGAATTTGGGATGTCACACCTTCTGTGTGTCCATACACCCACCCTTCTATAACAATCAGATAATAGGGAATTTGCAAAGCTACTGCTCGGTGTAATGCATGTGAAGTACTTCTAAGAATCTCTTAGCAAGAGGGGCTCTTGAAAAGAAAGATTTTGTATTATTCCAAGTATATGTAAGAGAAAGTGTCTCCTAGGGAGACAAGAACTTCTTGAAGACCCTTAATTAATCCTATTTTGGCATCCATAGCACTTCCCTTTCCTTTTAACAATTTATTGCCAAGAATTTTTCATTCCAATAGTGTCCAATAAATCCTAGAAAATAAATTCCAGTGACCACTGGAGGTATGTTTGGTTGCTTGATGGCTAAAGCAGCTAAACCCTTTTCATTAGTTTTTGAAATAGCTTTTCCTTTTAAAATGTACAGGTTTAACCCCTGAAACAAAGTGGCTGATTCTCCTCTCAGCAGCCAGACTGTGTCGCACCAATACAGAACTGTGCTGTGTTGGGGGTAAAATGATGGATGTTTCAGTACCAGGACACATGTGAAGTCCCCCATGAGATCAGACTCTGCTCTGTGGCCCTTGGAATTGATCCTGCTGCCATGCACCAGCTTCAGCTTTGTAAAAGGAGTCAGTGGAGTTCAGCACGTTGTGTCTGACTATAGTGAGGGTGGGTGAGGCACATTATCTGTTATGGTGGTGGCCTGCTATTTAGGATAAATTTTTGCATGTAGTCTATATCATCTGCAGTGGGATAGGTTTCAGTGGTAGCTGGGACTCATCCAGGTAATTGTGCCTAGAGCTTCAATATGATTCTTTGGATATGTGACTGTCACCCAGAAAATGCACTCACTGTGCAGACATCCTGAATATTTGAGATCTCTGAGATAAAGGCAATTCCATTTCAGATTTTTCACAAACTCTCTAAATCAATTTCAATGTATGTCTTTAATATGTACATAACATATAAAAACAGATGAAAATATACATAAAGATTCCCTTGAAATACTCTGATTTAATAGCACTGAAAAATTAGGTCTCTGCTGGGGCACAGATTGGACCTCTTCTTACCTCGCTGTCCCATAAGCCAGCAGTAATTCTCTGATGGCAGGAGAATTACATGAGCATAGCATTACTGCGAGGTGTATCAAATCTAACAGAGAAACATTGTGATATATGTGCCATCATATCAGGCTGGAGAGGACTGTCAATAGTTGGCCCTGTTTCTACAGTGGTTCATTACCATGTTACTATTTTTTCTTTTTAAGTTATTATTTACTTCTTAAACTCCTACACAGGAAGGAACAACACAGTTCCTTTTGAGCCTTAGCACATTAAATTGAATGAATCCTTGGTATCTCTGTTAGGGAGATTAGCTTTTTAGTTGATTATGGGTTTCCTGCTGTTCTAAAACTAGTGAATGGCAAATTAGGAGCTCCTGCTCTTGATTTGCAGATGGAGAGAGTGAAGATCCTATTGAGATGAAGTACAAAAACTAGGTATTTACTGTTTATCAGGAAATGTTTAAATCACAGCAGGTTTCCCCATAGAAAATCCAAGACAGATGTAGATCTGAATGTTTCTTGTTATTGTTTGAACATGGAACTCTATGTTGACTGTCTCATTAAACAGACTTGAAATTAAAAATGACCTTACATTTTTTTCATGGTGTTCTTTTCCTTTCTCTGACTTAAGTATTGTTTGTATAAGTAGTATTGGACACAAAAATGTTCCATTTTGTGGGTTCTTTCAGCTTTTTGCCTACATATTCTAACCGTACCATGAATGTGGTATGATCAATCACAAGAAAGCAATCACTGCTTAGTGGAAAGGTTGGACTAAGTGAACAATGGCAAGCTTGATAGTTTCCTCAGTAGTGGGGTGACCAACTCCGTTGTACTGCCTTCGTGAAACCTCTTTATTAATGACCTGCATATTGCTCTCCTTAAGTATGCAGCTATGTTCTTAATGAAAAATAAACCCTAAAAAATAATGTCATATTTCTCTGCTACTTTCAGCCACCCCTACGCAGATCAGTCTGGGAACAATCCTTAATACAGAACTGTGCTTCATGTGACTTTTTTCTTTACTTTTGCAGGCTCTGAGCAGCAGTCTCTACAAGAGTGCATCGCCTTATGGCTCTCTTAATAACATTGTGGATGGGTTAAGCTCCCTCACTGAGCATTTCTCTGACCTATCCCTTTCTTCAGAAGCCAGAAAACCCAGCAAGAGGCCACCTCCTAACTACCTGTGCCACCTCTGCTTTAACAAGGGACACTACATCAAAGACTGCCCGCAGGTAAGGAAGATACAATATTTTGGAAAAACATTCATGAAAATTTTCACCATTCCTTCATTTAGTGACACAGAATTTGACTGAAATACTTCTTTACAGTGAGTAGTACTGAAGAAATATCTTGACAAAATGCCAAGCTAGCCATGTGTTCTTTTAATCTATTCTTTATCACAATATCAATGAAAAAAACGTGCTATTTCATTTACCTAATAAGCATTACAAAAGATATTAATCTAGGCACATGAATAAGTAGATTTTGGAAACTTTAAAAATGCCTACTATGTCATTTTCTATCACAGATTGTGTAAAATACGTTTTCAAGCAGCGCATTATATAGTCAGTTTGGCAATGGCACTTAATAGATATATAACAAGATTCATATGCTAAAGGAGAAGAAACTGTTGCACTGGATGAGAACTTTCAATCAGTGTTGCAGTAACACAAGCTCCAAGAATTTCTAGTGTAAAATGCCTTTTGTCTCATAGAAGAGGTTTGCTATACTTGGCAAGATATTGATGCCTTGGACCCCTAGAATGTTTCTGTAGTGGCAAAGTTGGCAATATTTATTTCCTTAGAAAAGAGGTATTGACTAAAGTGCACTAAAACCACTCACCAATCTGCCAATTTTTTTTTCTGAGGCTCCAGGCCACAGTGTACAAGGTTTCTCCATCCTCTCAAGTTTCAGCTGGATGCAGTCATGTTGCTGGCTTAAACATCCACAACTCCAACTATATTCTATGCAGAGTCCCAAGGAAATTAAAGTGCTGCCAATATTCTAGAAATACAGATGTGGACATTACCAGCATCCACTTCACTATGACTTTAACCTCCTACCCTCTTAATGTGTGACTTTCAGCAGAATGAATCTGCATAAAATTAACTACAGTTGATTCACAGTTAAGGATGTCAGACATATGTAAGCCAAAACACAGGTAGAAAAGCATCTGCCAGCTGAGCAAGGTCAGCATGAAATCAAGTCTAATGTCAGATGTGCTTTAACTGAGTATATTCCTTCTGCTGTTACGTATACTGAACTGCTTTCTTTGTGGACTTTAGCTGTACATCTTTCATTAATTCCAGCAAAAGCTGTGGAATTAAAGTACTTTTTCAGTCTTGGGTGTGGCATTTGAAAATATTTTTACTTCGTATTATTTCAATATACATTGAATAAAGAGTTTTCTTTAGGAAAAAAACTGAAATTTTCATTTCTAGGAGATCAAAAATACTCTGGTTTGTTTACAGCAAAATGTATTTACAGCAAAACATAGAGGTAGGACCGTGTAATAGCATACTTTACTTAACAAGGGGATTAAAACTAGAATGACAAAATATGCAGCAGAGTGAAAGAGTGCTGAACTGGGGTGAGATGGCTGTGCCATGCTGTGCAAGAAACCAAATGACTGCAACAGGTCTCTTGAGCTGTTCAAGCTGCAGCTCGCATAGATGGCCCCAAGTGAATGTGTCAGTGTTGGAGCAGTAATGCATTGTTTATTTCATAGGGTTTTTTACAGTTTGAGGCACTAGAGACCAAAGAACAGTTAATGAAAATTGAAGATATACCCATAGAAATCCAGGGGGTGCAAACAAATTAAAGAGTCTTGTAGTTCAATTAACTTAAATTGCACATTCTGCATAATTTTTGTTAAGATTTCATTAGTAATGTCTTCAATTTCTATGAAAATGAAAGAAAAGACCTCCTACAGAGTGTACTCTGTGACTGTCCTATGAGCTAGTGAGTAATGAGTGAAGGAGGACAGGATCAGGAGGCATCTGCTTGCTCTCTGCACGCGGTCTTCTACAGTTACAGAGAGCCATATCACGCAGCTCCTTTTGTAAACTGATCAAGTTTTAGTTGGGAAGTATTTCAGTATTTTCCTGTCGCTAGTGCTGGCGTGTGAAGCTGCTCCAGAACATTAGTCCTCTTCTCACTAGAAATCTTCCAGTTTCCAGGATGAATGTAACTCCTGGCCACTTTATAGTCACTTGTTCTCATGCCAACATTGTCCTCCATGGAAATAGCTCTTCTCCCTCCCTGGTGTTTATCTCAGGATGTATTAATAGACAGCAATCATATCCTCTCTCAGCATTTGTTCTGTAGGACTAAGAGACCTAGGTTTTCTGTCTCTTCACAAAAAGTAAATGGATTCTCTATTCCCCAGTCTTTTTCCATGGCTGTCCTCTTCTGCTTTTCATGTCCTTGTGGATGCATGAGTGCATGTACATATGGCACCCCAGAACAGATCTCATCAGTGCCTTTTGCCACATGTGCACATATCTGTTTACGTTACTTAAGGAATAGGTGATATGAAGTTAGTTCTGCTTGACTGGAGATTTCAAACATAAGAAAGTGTTTTATGGTCTAGTCAGCTTGTAAGTGCTTTCTTGAAAATAAGCAGACTTAAGTGTTCATAGAAACTTAAGCAGTTCCCTTATATTATCTAAATTTGAGGAGAGATGTACAGGGGATGACCCTGTGTGCATGAGTTACATTCAAAACATTGTAAACATTGTGCACAAAAAGGGAGCACCAATGGTAGGGTCAGACCTCTGTCAGAAAGATCCCATTTGTTACCACTGCTTTTGATATTAACTGATTTCTTAATTTGAACATTATAGGCACTACTTAATAGCTTAGATTTTGATGCTTAGTTTTGCTAGTGCTGTCAAAAATGAGAGTTGTTTTGCAAATCCTCCAAAAAAATGGCTGTAGCTATGCATTTTTGAAGTACTTAGATATGGATAGAAAAGAAGAGATAAACGGTTTGGATTTGGACAAAATGTGTATCAGTGAATCACAGGGTATTTTTATTTTCTTTTTAAGTAACTGTGTAACAAGAAACAGATTTTGAAATGGTGTGTTTTATGGAGTTTTTCCTGCATAACAAAGAAATTGTGTAATAACTTTGAGATTTTATATCCTTCCTTAATTCTGCTTGTTATAAACACTATAAAGATTTGTGTTCTTTTTTGTGTTGCTGTAAAAGTTGATGGTATACCATACAGATGAAAACACATGTAGCAGTTCAGATTTGTATCTTAAGTGATGATAATATTCTAGGAGATTATATAATTACAAACAAAAAAGGCCAACTTTAGTGTTGGAGTACCTCAGGTATCTGCAGTTTGTCCAATATCTTGTCCAAAATGATCTGCTTGGGATTTAACAAACTATTTTCGGACATAGTTTGTGCAATCTGTAGTGATAGAAAGTGTGTTTTCTTTTTTAGAAACTACCAGAAATGAAAGCAATGTTATGATTATAATTCATCATTTCCAATTTGCCTACATTTGCAAAAACAATTTGTTGCAATCATCGTCTATAAAAAACATAGCATTTTTTATCTTTAGTGTCATCTTTATGGCATACCTACATTTTCTCTGAACTAATTTTTGAGTTTCAGTGGCTTGGATGGTATAATCTTACTCATAGCTCTCTGATGTTCTTTCACATACAGAACTCTCATTGACTTGAACAAACTGGAAAATGTCTAGAGAATAAAGGTTAAAAGCAGTGCTCTTAAACTTAGTAGAGTGGTAGTCTGAAATTGTCATTGGCAGTGCCAACAAGTATAGAAAATATTTCTATTCAAATAGCAAGGAAAGTGAGGAGTAAGAGTACTTTTCCTATCTGGTTTACTAGTGTTTTGTTGCATTATGTAGATATATAGATTAGTCAAAACTTTGTTTACATGTTTGTGTACTCAAACATACTATGCCAATGTACATCTTACACAATAACCATATGTTTCTTTCCCTTGCCAGGACAACTAATGATGAGCTCTGGGCCAGTAATCATTAAGATATATCATTCTGTATGTTATTTATTTATCTAGCAGATGTAGAAACCCATAGAAGACCTTTTTGAAAAAGCTACATCATCTCCTTTTGCCCATTATCACTTCAGTCTGTATTTTTAAATCCTACAAAATAGAAAGTGTATTCATTTGTACTATGCATGGACTACACAAAGTGAATCTTGCTGTTCTATATAGGGATGCTGTTGACATTCCCGCCCCTCCATGATGTCACCACCCTAAACTCAGACCCATCATATAGGTTTAATATGCAGAAAGTACAGGATAATGGGGTGTGGTGTTACATTCAGTATATACAGATGGCTGTGAATAAAACACCTAGTTCAGGTTGTAAGAGTTGCTGAGTCATTGAACCTTGTCCAACCTTTTTCCCAAAATCTAATTAGTGAAGAAAATATGTGAACACAGATCCTAGACCCCATTTATTGCATATACCATTCCTCTTATTAATTTAGGCAATAATGGATTAACAGCAAAGGCAGTAACAAAGTCTGTACTTGTAGAGGTCCAAGCTCAGAGCACCAGCAAAGCACCTCTGTGTTCATAGTTTCCAAACTGCTCTACCTTGTGTTTCTGCCAAACACCAGTTGTATCTACTGGTCTCTCTGGCCTTACTTTATTTCAAGTGCTATCAAATCCTTTTGTAAAAATATGTGTAGGCCTAGACACTCAAAAAATACATGGCTCCAGCCATGTTTTTCTGAATGTTGAACAAGGAGACTGCTCTGATCCCTGTGCCTGTGCCACGCTTTCTGAAAAAAAATCTTCCTGACAATTCCTGTACATTTCTGCCCAGGCAGGGAACACTCACATCACAGAGACTTGGTGGAAAAGAAAATATGGGCAAATATCACCATTCTGCAGTCAACTCCCTGGTGTACTGCAACTAGTCCAGTCCCAGGGAGACAGAACTGTTACACAGTGAATTTCCCAGTTTTACACTACACTCATAAAGAAAAATGCATGTGCATGCTCATCGAAGTACAGACATATACATAATAGGAAACAATATTAGCCTCATTTTGCACTGCATTTTTAAATCTGTGAATGAAATGCATGGCATGATCCATATTAATGAGGCCAACAGTGAGACTTTTTCCACTGCCAACAGTGATCTTTAGAGCAGATCCCATAAAACTAAAGTACCTTGAGCACATATTCAAAGTCAGTGGGAGTAGTAGGTAATTACTGGGGCTGCTTGAGTTTGCACAGATTTGCTTTTGTGGTTTCATGCAGGATGTGGAAGAAATCAGTGTCAAGGCGAGTTTAGTCCTTTCTTCTTAGTCCATAGCTAGGTCTGCCAGATCATGCTGCCCTGAAGCTGTCCCTCCCTGTGGTCAGATATAGTGGATCTTTGGCAGTAGAGCTGGCTCAGCAGGCAGCTATTTGGCTGCAAGATTGCAGCAACTCTCATGCTTGAAACATTAATCTTATTTATCTTGTGCCTTATGGTTGTGCAACGATCTCAAATGTCTGCAACAGTCAAAGAGTCTGCAGCTGTGCTTTCTCCAGGTACCAAATGATGGCTAAGATGGCAATAAAGAACAAGCTGCTCTCTTTATAAAGATAGAAAGTTTCTGCCTTTCTGGTTTTTAGCTTCACGATCTTAATTGTTTTTAAAAAGCAAAACAAACACAAACCCCTCGAAATTTGTTTTTCTTTGTAAGTGGAAGATGATGTTTCAGAGAGCTCTGGAATTAAAGGAGATCATAGACTGAAGAATCTTAAAATTCACTCTGAAAAGAATTTTTGACAGTTGCCACATTTTACAGTGGTCTTTTGGATATTGGGTGGTGGCTTTCAAATAAACACATCTTTTCTCTATTGAACTGAATGAAATACTGGTATTGTTATTCACTTATGGGATAAGTGGACAATCTCCCCAGACCCTCCAGAATCTGAAACTCTGTTATGGCTCAGTTTTGCAAGTTCCACCATAGTTTTTGATTGGAGTATACTTGATGGCATTTGATCTGGTGCTCTATGGGTCTCTCTTGTTTATGCTTTAATTCTGTTGGCTTAGAGAGTTATTACAGGCCTGACAGTGGAGCTCTTGATTTTAGTAAATCAGAATTTGCATCATCAAAACTATTCCTCTTACAGAGGTAAAGATGAAAATGTGGGACACAAAGAAAACAACGGCTAAACTCATCTGGTGCAGAAGCACTGATTTTAGTAAGACTAGTACTGAGAGACAACCTGTATTCCTGTATTATGAGGAAGAAAAACCTGTTAATTTTTGTTATATGTAGTTGTTTTCAAACTGCAGGTGGCAATCCAGAAAATAAATCTGTATATATCCAGCCCCTTGGTTCTCTAGCTTTGAAATACATTATGATACATTAACTCCTTTTGTTTAGTGCATATTTCTTCACCTAAATATATCTCTATAAGAAACTGTAATTCCTAGATGTTCACTCTGTAAATACCCAAGCACATACTGAACATACAACAACATACACACACATTACAACATACTGGAGCAATTTGAGGCTCTCAAAAGTCTTGTTTATACACAACATTCTTTTCTTTATTCATATTTTTTTCCACTTAGAACCTACATAAAATTATTTGAGATTATTTGGACTTGGCTAAGATATTTTTAAATTATTTTTTTGCCACATGCAGCCACTTTGACAACTCTATGATATCAAATATTCTACAGAATTTGTTGCAGGTTTTGTTTTAGTTTGGTTTGTTTGGGTTTTTTTTTCTCATATGCTTGCAGAAATTGTGTGACGAAAGTATAGTGGGCTGTCATTTTGCCACATCTATTTTATCTCTGGGAATGTGAGATGTTTAAGAGTTTGAAACATCAGAAAATATCCACTGTGCTCGATTTTGGAAATTGTGACTAAGCTATGCATACCATGGATTTCGACCATTTATCAGAGAGGCAAGTCACTCAGACATCAGTATGTGAGCAGAGAGGATTCGAACAGCCCTGCCTTGAGAGCATGCTCCCAAAGTACTAGATTTTAAACTGTGCCTATAATATGTGGCATTTATGGCCAGTTGTTTGATAAACTGCGTGCTTGAAAAGATGACTCTGAACCCTAACATACCAGAGTAAGAGCAGTTAGATAGTGAAAAAGAAAACAGAAGTATCTAGTGAACTGTAGCTGTGCCTTTCCTGTCTAGCACACAATATTACATTCTCAAAAGTCTGGAAGACCAGCCAAAACCAAACTCCTCCTTCAGCACCATCACTGAGCTGTTATTACTGTGGTTCAGTCTTCATTACTTACACAAGTTCAAGCTTCCCCCCCTCCCGGGAAATGCAATGTAAACATGTGATAAAGGCAAATCAGGATTTTTCACAGGTGATCCTGTCCAGAGACAAGTAAGAGAACATCCCAAAGCATCTCCCAGCCTTATGTTTCTACCATTGTACTGTGGACTGTGTACTAATAATACAATTCATCATCTTAAATGTGCATAATTTATATTTAAAACCCATGCACAACAGACCAGATCCAAATCCTATGAAAGTCACTGAGAGACTTCTATAAAGTCCTTTGAAGTAGACTGAACATACTATTGCATTGGTTTAAATCTGAACTTTGTTTACTAGCAATCTGGTATTCAGTTTGCAGTTAAACTCCTGATAAACAGTAATTAAGTGTTTAACTTGGACATTAATCCTGCAAACATTCCTTTTGAGAGGGAAAGTAAGATCTGGTTTCCAGCCCTCCACAGGCTGATTTATAGATAAGGTGGAGAGAAAACTACCAGGTCAAAACCACACTAGTTTATCAATTACTCATTTGCACTGATAAGAAAGGAGTAATAGAAGATTAAGTGAATCATGTTTTCTCGCTTCATAAATTTTGGTTTAGTGTGAAATATAGGTTGTGGAAGATCTCTGTACCTTCCAGTTGCAATGTTCACCACAATCCTTCCTCACTGTGCTTCTAAATAAAACACACTTGCAAAATACAACAGTGCTAAAACATAAAAGTTGAAGCAAACAAGGATTTATTGCAATAACAAATAGAGAAGACAAAAGACCCTAAACCCTGGAAATACCACCTGTCAAAATGTCCATGCATAAACACTTCCTGTAAACATGTACCTTGATTTAATCTATATTTAGAAAGTCTTTTTCAAAAGGAATTTTCTGTAGGAAAATGTCTGTTTCAACAAGGTATTCAGCTGAAAAAGCAAAAAAGGTTGAAGTGGACATCTGAAGTGAAAGAATTCACTTTGCAACTGACTGAATTTGTTTTGCAAGGATTTGTCTTGCAAAGTTCCATAAGCTTCATTTACTCAAACACTGATCTCTTGGCATTTCTGATTGGAAATTTTAAAAATGTTCACATCTGCCAAAGGTGTCAATATGTCAACTCTCTTTCCCAATTTTAACTGAACCCTGTTTCTCTATCACTCAAAAAAGAAAATGTGCTTTCTGATAATTCTCATGCCCAATTAAAGAAGGCCTACAAGGTCTGAGCAGAGGGTGGGATGCTGTCAGATAAATGGAGCATGCTCAGGCTGTTGAAGAGAAAGTAACTGCCAGAGGAGTGAACTGCCTTGAATCCTTCTCCCTTTTCCTTTTATCTTACTGTACAAAGGAGGAAGCTGGCAAACCAATGGCAAAAACTGTGAAGAATGAGAACAAATCTCTAAAAGCAGAGCAGCAGTTTCTGCTGGCAACAGCTACCAGCAGCGGCAGCTCAGCTTCTCCTGCTTTTTCTCATTGTCCCAGGACAGTATGTAGATTGTGAGGACACAAATCCAACCCAGGGGTTCCCACTCATTTTCCTGCCATCAGGATGTACCAGTCAGTCCTGCCTTTCCCTCCTGTTATGCTGCTTCCCTAAAGAAATTAAGATACTAAACAGAAATTAATCCCTCTTCCATTTGCTTGCTATAGCGCAAGCATTGGTGCTATTCTGCTGTATGTGTCTTACATCAAAAAATGAAAAAGAAGCCATATATATTTTGATATGGCCCCTTTTAAAGCTATAAAAAGGTCTACTATAAGATGTGAACAGTTTCTCAGGTAACTAATACCCATCTATGCCTTGTGGGATTTTAAATATCCTTCAGACTGGCTGAGTGATTTAGAACAGGAGTTAAAGAGAAGACAGCACTGCATGGATCAGGAAAAGAAGTCTTTGTGCTATACTGATACATGGACATATGGTCTCATAGACATCAAGCTCAGGAGAAGCTTACTGTAAACTTTGTTCCTTACCTTACACCAGAAACTATCTGTCATGTTACTATCTGTCATGTTACTGATAGATGATTGTTATTTAAAGAGACATTTCCCAGGTTTGTAAAAGGTTTTTTCTTAAAAAGCAAGCTCTTCCTTCCAAATTTCTTCATGGGGCAGAAAAGCTGAAATGTCTGTACAGTAATTAGAGAAAACAAAGAATAAGCCTTTCATTTCAGAGCCCAGTCAGTGCCAAATTACTAGCTAAGGCAGTAAAGCCCATCGACAGAAACTGAAGTTGCAACATGTGTGTATTTTAGCAGCAACAGCAGACATTTGGGAAATTACATAATCATAGAATCATAGAGTGGTTTGGGTTGGAAGGGTCCTCTGGAGGTCATCTAGTCCAACCCCCCTGCAGTGGGCAGGGACATCCCCAACTAGATCAGGTTGCCCAGAGCCCTGTCAAGCCTCACCTCGAATGCCTCCACGGATGGGGCCGCAACCACCTCCCTGGGCAACCTGTTCCAGTGTTCCACCACCCTCGTGGTGAGGAACTTCTTTCCAATATCCAGTTTAAAGCTACTCTTCTCCAGTTTAAAACCATTGCCCCTTGTCCTTTCACTCCAGGCCTTTGCAAACAGGCCCTCTCGAGCCTTCTTGTAAGTTCCTTTTAGGTACTGGAAGGTCACTAGTAGGTCCCCCCCGAAGCCTTCTCTTCTCCAGGCTGAACAATCCCAGCTCCCTCAGCCTGTCTTCATAGGAGAGGTGTTCCAGCCCCCTGATCATTCTCGTTCTTGATTACTAGTTCATCCTCAGATTTATGTCTGATTTTCCACAGGATGCTTGCTACCCTTTGCTTCTAACTCATTCCCTGACTCTGCAGAAACATGCATAGGAGTACAGCAGCCAGGACCTTTTGAGATCTTTTGTGTTACTGAGCCCTGTAAGCAGCTCCTCATCCATACATTTCAAGTAGACTTAGACGTGGTTTCAAACTGTAATTTTGTACATGAGTTCAGAGTGACACTGAGCATTTCCCAGGGCCAAGGGTTTCATATACAAAATACTGGTTTCAAGTCCATTTCTAATTTTAACCCGTATTGCAGGTGTGCAGCTATAGATAAAACTCTGCAACAGCCCAGAAAAATCAATACTTCCAGCTGAGCCAGCCTACTCACACCACCTGGCAGCCAAGAACACCCAGCCCAAGTGTACACTCAGCTCTCCCAAATGCTGCCCCGTGGGTTTAAGTGGACAAGGAAAGGAGACCCTCTGAAGGCTGCTTGAGAGCAGAGATAACCTCTGATATGGTTACTCTTACTCCTGAATGCCTGATTACACAGTCAAGGAAATCATAAGAGCAAAAAGTGGGGGAGAGGAAGGCTGCTTTAAAAGAAATAACAAACAAAAAGATCAAAGGAGATTCAGCATTGAAGTAGGAAGGTAGCTTTGGTTTAAACAATTTTTAAAAACAAGAATTAATAGTAGTCATTCCAGCCCTACATTTTGTATTCTTAATATAAGTTAGAGCTCTGCTACTTAAACCAGGTTTCTGTAAATTCTAGTTGAGCAAGTTTAATAGAGTAGAGCTAAATGGCAAAACTGCACTGCTGTTGTCATCATTTTTACCAATAATCATGAAAAATTCCTCCTGTAATGTCAGGTGTTCCCAGTCATGTTCTCTTTGCACTTTACACCAGGGCAAAACCACCACCACCATAATAGTTGCACTGGCTTTTGTGGTGTGCTTGCCACTTGTTAAAGTTTGGAGAATCAAGCCCAGAAATCTTCATATTTCCTTGAAAATGGTTACTTATATAAATTTAGGAATTCATTCCTATCCTGAGATGGTTATATGGCTGTGAGAGGTGAAATGCATATCCACCTGCATTTCACCTGTCACAAGTATGTGTCTTTCTCAGGATAAGTCATATCCTTTTATCCTGAGATAGCACAGAGTACTGTTACACATAAATAATTAACCATACTCCAATTTTAGAGGATGATAGTCTTATCTGCATTACTGACCAAAAGTTTCTATCAGTTTTCTGATAATCTAACCATATTACACAGCTGTATTTTATGTAATGTAATGTGGATATCAAATGTGTCGGCTGCAGCGCTGAGCAGGAGACAGAGGCCTGTTTCAGTGAGGTATGAAGTTTTCTTGAGGTAACTGCAGGGGAGGTGTGAAAGCCTGACTTCCACATTCAGCTTTTCTCTAGGATCTGTAATCATTCTACCCTCTCAGCTTTTCACCATTTTGTTATTCTGCTTGATTTTTTATCCTTGACCTATCTGATCTTCTAAAACATGACCAAAAGCTAAGACTTCCTGTTCCCCCCTGTGACCAAGTCACAAACGATGCTTTGAGTCTTCTCATCTCTGCACACTGGTCTTAGAAGATGAGGATGTCTGACTAGATAGCAGGGCACTCATGGCCTGAAAGCCAGAGGAGAGGAAGGATAAGGTAGGCTGTTAAGATGGATGTTGTATGCCTGTGACTATCAGCCTTAGCAAAGGAGATCTAAGTCATCCAGAGACTGCTAGCATAGCATCACGTGCAGGTCTGACTGACAGTTACTGCTTCTATTATTATTTCTGTTGTTCAGTGATGAAAGTGATGGCAATTAATAACAGTCTGACTTTTAGGCCACTGCTAATACTCCATTAAACTTTAAAAAAACTGTTTCCCTTGCTGGTATCATTCAATAAGGCCAAATGCCGGGTACTGCACCTTGGCCATAACAACCCCCAGCAGCGCTATAGGCTCGGGGAGGAGTGGCTGGAGAGCTGCCAGGCGGAGAGGGACCTAGGGGTGCTGATTGACAGCCAGATGAACATGAGCCAGCAGTGTGCCCAGGTGGCCAAGAAGGCCAATGGCATCCTGGCCTGTATCAGGAACGGTGTTGTCAGCAGGAGCAGGGAGGTG
>VWZO01005068.1:28485-72452 GCA_013396975.1 Bucco capensis
TTCTATGATTCTATTTGCAGCAGTCTCCACAGCAGCAAGTCTTAACTCTACTTTTATGCTCGTTTGTGATAAGTTATTTCCTTGAATATTATATTGAATTTCTTTAAATAGAAGACAGGAGACAGGTACTATAAACCTGAAAAGGGAAACAATTAATACAGTGCTCTCTATTGCTGCTTGGGATACAATATATCCAATATTAGGGTAAGTGGGTACAGCTAATAAGGGCTGTACTGTTTATGCTGAGCTCATAATGTGACTCACATTTTGTGTTTGTTTGTGAAGTTGGAAAGGAGAATGGAGCACTTTTTTTTAGCATTAACATAATTTTAACTCTCATCTGCCTTCTTCTGAGCTCCCATTCCTGATTCAGCACGCATGAGTCTGCTAATGAAATCCAGATGTCAGACGAAAAAACAATAAGCTCTCCCACCCATCTGGTGGATCAGGTTTCTTAGAGATTGGAAAAAAAAGAATCAGGAAAGATTCCTAGAATGTCTGAAACTTTAGATTTCAGTGTGTTTTCAGAGAGCATATGGCAACAGGGGAATGGTTTGGAGGTAAAATTGATAGCAAGTCAAGATTCTTGGTGGAAAAGAAAGAAGAAATTGACTGGTTTTGTTATGTTAATTTGAACCCTAAACAGACCTAGTATATCCCAAATTCAGTGCTGCTACTGACAAATTACACTGAGCATCACAAACAGCAGTTCTAAGTCAGAAATAAAAAAAGGAATGTAAATTATTAAATTGTTTTATTCCTTGGCTTTGCTGTTTCAGGGCCCAAATCCATCCAGAGACTCAATAAACCTAGGAGGAGAAATTACACCATCAGCCCCCTGTTTACTCTGGAGGATTATTTGCAGAATCTCACAGTTGTGACTCTGGACTTCCTCTTTTTTCAATCCTCACCCTAAGCCTAACCCTAGTCCTAGACTGAGCTGTACCGAAGGTGCCCAAGCCCTTTTGAAGACCAAGACTCATCCTCAGGGAACAAGTTTTTCACAGCCCTCAGCTTCTCTGGCAGCCTCTTTCCAGCCCAAATCCAACTGCAGCTTTAGGCTTTTTCCTTCTCTCAACCCTAACCCTGAACATAACTCTACACTTTAGATGGAACAGTCCTTCCTACAACTGAAGCTTTGCATTTTTCTTTCTTTCTACTATGTTTCATTTCTGGAATGTATAATAATCCTTTCAATTTATTACACCTTAGGCTTGAGAAGAAGGGGTTAGGAATTTCTGTAAGACCTGGGATGAGTAGCCAACTGGAAAAAGAAATTTATTTCATTTTTAGAGGAAATACTTAACAAAAATCAATTTTACTCAGCTTTTTATGTGACTAATTCAAAGGAATGTTCCCAGTAATTTTCAGTCAAGTGAATAATTGAAATAAAACCAGTGCTTTCTGTACTTCAGTAACATTAGGATGCATTAGGTCTTGCTTTGACAATGCAGACGTGTTTGCATCTGCACGGATTGTGAGGCATTGTGAGCTTCCTTCATTTCAACTGTATTTGACTTAAAACAAACCACAAGGTTGCTTTTATTCTAATTTTGCATCTATATTTCCAAAGCCACACTCCTCTAAATTGGCAAGAGAGAAAAGTTTTATAGGTTGCTCTGCCAACTCTGTTGTGACAGCAGGCTTCTTTTCTACACAGACACTTCCCTGACCTGTGGAAGATGGGTTGATGGCCTCACCATAAAGGAAAGTTCCCTCTCAGTCACTCTGATCTGTTCTGTAAACTTCTATTCCCTCTTCATATAATTTAGCATCTGAGTGTTCTCAAGATGTACGCTTGTGGTTTGCTCTCCCAGTCTTTTCCCAAGATCATTCTTGAGTGTGTAATATAGTGTTTCTGTTCAGTAACTGTTTCCCTTAAACATCAGAAGAATTAGGTCAGATATACGTGCCTTGCGCATGGAATGGGAGAAGGTTCCTGGTAAGCCTTAGGTCCTGTGAGAGCATGTAACATTGTCTGAGCTCGGCTTGTAACCCAGGAAAGCTCCCCTTTGCCTACTAATGAGTGCTGCCCCATTGCTCTAGAAAGCAATAGAAGTGGTCAACAGAAGTGGCCTTCTCTAAGCAACTGCACCTCTCCCAGACATGCCTGACTGCAGTGATTGCAGACCTGGGCTAGTTCTGCCTCTGCTCCAGGCCAGGTGACCCAGGCTTCTTCTGATGCAAAAGTCTTGTAACCATACTTGCTGAGATATAAGAGTGTTCTGTAGATTCA
The DNA here is from genome assembly GCA_013396975.1 of Bucco capensis. Classification (NCBI taxonomy): domain Eukaryota; kingdom Metazoa; phylum Chordata; class Aves; order Piciformes; family Bucconidae; genus Bucco; species Bucco capensis. The sequence continues at coordinate 30,722 of VWZO01005068.1, forward strand.
GAGTTTTCAAATGCCACAGCTTCACATCTGTGAATGTTGTGCTGTTTTCCATGGAGGACTGTCATTGTACCTATTAGTCCAAAGATTCATCTCCATCATATCAGGAAATGGCAAAATTACTGCTTAGTGGTAGCATCCACACGGATTCCAGAGTTCTCCGCTGTCAAACTGAGCTAAGCTACAGACTCTGAACATTCCCTCTTACAAAGGAAACCACTCTGTAGCTACAGGCACTTCAAAGCACTTGTTCAATACTATGTATTTGGCCTAGGTTATCAAGCTCTTCATTATTCATGAGCTGGTCTTGTCTGAAACCTGGTTCGCATTGGTGATTACTTGCGATGATGGATGGTTAAAGCTGGATGCAGTCTGCAGACTTTGCATTAGAGCCTGTGTTGTTTTAACCATTTCATCTGGTGGTTGTACAGAGAGATTGAACAGGATCAGTGTGCACAGAAACCACAGCAATGACCAGTGGCAGAGCTGTAATCAGTCTCTGCTCTTGGGGAGGACAGACTGAGTGATCCTTTCCATGAAGGATGCAAACCACCTTAGTGCAATCCTTTGGACCTTGGCCATCTTTTTCAGGAAGAAGAGCAGTATCTTGTGAAAGCATCACTCTTCATAAACATTTCTTATCATGTCTTTTCTCTCTACCCCATAGTCTTCTCTCTTACAAGCCCCATATATATTTAATGGCTGATAAGGGCCAAAAGCAGAAGCTAGTAGAGATAAGAGCCAGGGAAGTGCGAGAAGTGAGAAGACAGCTGCTGCCTGAAGACTACCAGCTGTCGAAAAATAATCAGGAAGGGCTTTGTACAGCATCACCCTAAGGTTAGTTAAATAAGGATTTAGTCTAAGTCCCATGTATGTCTATGGAAAAGACCTACTTGTTTTAGAAGGAGCTGGAGACAGACAGAAGCAAATTTAGATGGTCAGCCTTCTTTGACAGGCTGTTTTGCTCCTGTTTTGCAGAATTATTGGAGGCATGAACAGAGGGTCTGGCCCTGCTGACCCCACGTTCTGCATCCTGTCATACCTTTTCTTTATCTCACCTCCATTTCTGAGATTCTTTCCCAATGAATTTTCCCCCTTATCCAGCTGCTAGAGTTAAATCCCTCATTCCTTTTCCAGAGTATCTAAGATCAATATTTTGACCCTTTCAGTCTCCTTTCCAGGGTGCCTTCCATTGATGTAGGACAATGAAGGCTGAAGAATGGATATTTGGTGCACTGAAACAGATGTAAGGGGGAATGGATAGCACAACTCTTGTATTCCTTGTTCTCAGAGACACAAGTCTTATCTAGTTTTCCAAACTCAACCTTTTATCCAATATTCTTCTCTCTTAATCTCCAGTAGCTGTCATTTCAGGTATCACTGCCATTTTATTATGTATGGCTAGGCTTCGCGAACGAAGATCGAGGGAGCGCTCCATCCACGCTCCTCATCAGCACTTTTCCAAGCGCACTGATAAAAAGAGGATAGCGGATAGCACCCTCGAGCCTGCGCTATGGAGTTTTTTTAGGTGAGACACAGCATGCGCAGAGCTGGACCCACCCTTTAGTCCTAAGGTTCATCTGCCAGGGCCTAGCAAGCTTGGACGCTGGCAGCGAAGTCCTTAGGACAGAGGTTTTATTAGAGTGTCCTTCTCTTAGATGGAAGGCCTTACAGGACTAAACGAGCTCCATCTGCCTGGGTCTGGAATCAGAGTTGTCCTTCTCCTAGGATGACTGCCAGAAGGCTAATGAGCTCATCCTACCCATACAAGGATTATAGGAACATGGGTATCACTCCCCACACTTTCCCGTGGGCAATGAGTTTAATGCTCCCTCTGCTGTCGGCACAGTTATCGCCCCAGGGGCCACAGAAGGCCCCAAGTGATTTTCAGACTGTGCCTGGCCATTTTATTAATCACTCTATAAAACATGTTTATGTGCTTAGCACATCTTGCAAGTTAAGACACAATGGTTTCATCTCTGGATATTCTTAACATACCTTGGGTGGTTATGTTACAAGGAGGAATATAGCCAAGTGTACTGAGCCCCCAGAGTTAAATCTATGGATCTATGGAGAAGCAACCTGAAGTTCTTGAAAAAGCCCATAGTAGGTTTTAGTAGGATTCCAAAAAGGCAGTCTATCAGCCAGCAGTTGAATTCCAGTGGTAAATATTCACTTTCTCCTTGTAAAATTGTTTTATTCCATACTGCTTCTTAAAAACCCCTTCATTCCTGGTTCTTCTCACTTAAGGCAGTTCTAGTTGGGATTAATAACTGAATTTAGACACTGTAAGAACATGATATTGTTCCTCACAACAAAACCAGTGATACTGATTTTCCAGAAATATTGTGCCAGGAAATGTGTTTGCTTGCATTTTTGTAAGAAGTGAAGATGGTTGAAGACAATTCACTGAAGATCAGTAGATATGCAAAGAATAATTTGTCATGCACTCACTCCTCCTCAAACTCTGGTCTCATATACTTTTGCAGTCATAAATCAATAAATAAGGCCTTCAGGACATCTGTACAAAACTTGTAAAGCTGAAAAATCCCTGGTGTTTGCAAACCTCCTTCTTGTTACTCTTCACAACACAGGCACTTTACAGGAAACCTTCCATGTTATTCTGTATATTATATTGACTCACAGAATCAACAAAACTGCTGAGGCTGGCAGGAATCTGGGGAGATTGGCTAGTCCAACTCCCTGCTCAACACCACCCAGGTGCTGAATATCTCCAAGGATGGAGACACCACAACCTCTCTGGGTAACCTATGCCAGTACTCAGTCATCCTTACAGTAAAAGGAATTCCTGATATTTCAGTTTGTGCCCATTGTTACTGGATACTAGTGAGAAGAGTCTTCTTCTGTCTTTTTTATATCTCCCTTGCTACATACCAATTACACAAAACAGAATCTGGGGACCTTTTTGAATTAAGTCATTCTGAACAAAATTTCAGTGTGTGGGAAGCCAGGATGGCTATATGGCATCTTTTTGCCACCTGTGATATGAAGTGTGACAGGGTTGATGCCAAAATATCTGATTCATAGGACGTTAGATGTCACCTGGACCTAAACTCTGACTGGGCTCAAAATAGATATGACCTTATACAAGACAGTACACTGCCACATAGAGAATTAGGGTTCATGCATCATAGCATGCAATTTCCAGTTCTGGAAGTAGCTCCTTCAAAGTTATCATGATTCAAACATACCCTAAGATAGAAAATAAGAGGTACAGTCATGACAGATTACCAGGTGGAAGACAGCTTTTTCTCTTAAATACTGAGTACACTCTCTTGGAAAAACCCAACCAGTCAAGTCAATGAATTGCTAGAGTTTTGTTAATCTAAAGAGTAGATATGGAAACTCCTCTTGAGGCAGGTAGTACGTTTCAGATGCTGGGGGCAATGAAGCTCTGAATGTGTTGGATTAAAACATGGAGAAGTAATGATATAGAGTAAAATAATGACCCAAGTAACATTTTGACCACCTAAAACTCCGCTTTCTTTTTCCCAGCTGAATGGGACAGAAGAGGAAGAAAGAAACTAAAACCAAAACTCCATTTTAAGTCAGAATATCTGCACTGGCTTTAGTATTTTCATCAACTTCTTGATAGAGAATGTTCTTTGCACTGCAGATTTTGTGTGGCAGTTAGAGAGTTTGCAACTAGTTCTCCATTTTAAACAGAATTACAGGACTAGGATTTTCAAAATCCCTCTTCTCTGTCCTCCTTTCCTGAATTTTCAGTAGTTTTGTGTGTTAGGCCTTAAGGCAAGGCAAGTGTAACAGGGTCAGCATCCTAGGGCAAAAGAGTGTGACTCTGTTCAAGTCTATGGGGATGCATGTGTTTGTAATATTGGATGAGCTGGCCCTCAATAACAGACAGAAAAACCCAGGTAATACCGTTAGCTGAGAATTTCAGCCAGCATGGCATTCTGACTTTGTTTAGCTGTTGGTTTTGTATGCTGGGAAGAACTCAAATTGCACAACGGATATGTGAATCTTGAGTCAGAAGCGGCAAGGCAACTCCCTTGACCGTTTGTTGTACCTCACATTTTGCTATGCATTTACACATAAACCAGACATTTCTCATTCTGTACAGTGCTCCTCATTAGAAAGCCATCTGCTTCTTTGTGATCCAGGGCTGGAGATACCAGTTTTGAATACCTGCATCTCAGCTGACACCAAGACCCTGGCAGTGCCAAGACTGGCAGTGCTGCAGAGCTGACCAGCAATGGATGCATCCTCAGTTCCCAGCTTTTTACAGCCCACTTAGGTCCTCGAAAGTAGTAAACTTTCTGCTTGTTTCTGCACATCTTACCTAATTGCTCAGAGAATTAAAATTGAATTAGAATACTTTTTTTTTCCTTTTTAATGGCTAGTCTTGATTAAAACCCAAATCAAACAATACTGCTGTAGCACACAAGATCATCAGCAATGAAGAAAAAAGTTAATTTTTTTCATGGTGTCACTCTGGGAACTCAAGTTTACCTGATTAACAGCAGTTGTCCAAGGTCATTTTCAAAATCACTCTCATGAGAAGAAACCTGGACTTACGGTAACAAGTTGTACTCCTCTAATTTTACATTTGGCCATGCTAAAACATAGTTGTGTGCAACTTGATCAGTGATTGAAATCACTGTACTGGTTAGCTGACTTCTTCATTATTTACCACTGCAAACACTCTGTCCTCTGCTGACTTTTATTAGCCCTTATTTTACCTTTGTTCCTCTTTTTGGTTACACTGTAACACTGTGATATTAACAAACTGAAACAAAAGGAAGATGTTGCTTCATCATCCATGTGTTAAAAATGATGAACTTTTGTTTTCAGATTCAGCTCACCCCTAAACTGCTTTTGACAGTGTGAAAAGCACCTCATTAAAAACAATTCAACTATGAGGATGATTCAGGGAATGGTAAATTTGTGAGATTGAATTACTAGTCATCACTATGACTAAGAGTCAAAGCAGTTCTAGTATTTTTCCAAAATATAAAAGCCTTTCTACTTAGAATGTTTGGCTTTGAACCATATCTATATAGTTGTTTGTATTAGTGTAGTTAAAATTCTGCTTGCAGTCCCTTGACTTACAGGAATATTTTGTAATCACAAACAGGTAGTATAATGTCTTAAATGCTTAACTATGAAGACTAATAAATAAAAGTCCTAGAAAAACTCTGCAAAAAGGTCTTAGAAGAAAAGCACTTTGAAGTTACATTTGATTTTATGCTTTAATGAAAACAGCAAAACTAAAAAAAAAAACTAACAGAGCTGAAACAACATTGTTTTGTCAAACTAATGGAACATTTAGAAATAAACTAAAATACTATTTTCTGCACAGTTTTCTTATTCAAATATTTTTGGAGAAAAATTTATTTCACTGGCTTTTATGATTGCCAAATGATGTTTGACTTTGTGATGCTAGTTGTTTTGCTGTTCCAGTAAAAAGGTTTCTCTGAAATCTTTTTTCTCCCTCCTCATTGGTTTTTTATGCTTTCGATCACACTTTGTGGGCTTACTCTAAGGTCAAGATCTCATTTTTAAGTCCTACAAATCAATCCTGAACACCTTCTACACACATATGTATATATCATCACTCAAATGAATGGTTTCTAAATGCCAGCAAAAGTTGTTGTCACCGTTCTAATTTCTCTCTCACTATTAAATCAACCCAACTATGATTTCCCTTTCAACTTTGTATTTTCAAGAGCTGTGGCTTAAGCTAATCCAGACATACAGGAACTAAGGATCAGGAAGGATGAAGAAGCAGTTACACTAAACATCTGTATTTTTGGCACATCATTTTGGTGAGAGAACTGTATCATGGTGGTGATACCTTCTAGAGCCATTTATGAGAGTACTTCTGTCTTTATCTTATCTTTACCTTCAACTAACACTGTTTCACTCTAGAAAAGGCTACCTCAGAAGAAGTTAAACATGTAGCAAATACACCAATATTCTGCCAAAGTTCAAGGGAAAGCAAATAATCTGATGGAGTACAACAAACTATTTCAGCCTACAGATGCAGGTGCATTTGAACAGCAGTCTGAATAAAGGCTGCTTTCTTGTGTCCTTTTGGTCTTGGAACTTCTCATTCAAATCAATCTCACAACCTTGCTTTAGTCCGCATAAAAAATGTCTTGGAGTTTTTATATATTTTACTATAAGTCCAATTCTCATCCAGCACTGTACCAATCAGCAGTGAGGGAATACCTTCAATAGAGAAGTTAAGCATGCTCTTTTGGATTATTATTCTCTGGAGTGTCACTAAAGGTATCACTCTAAAGATGGAAGTCCCCTTATGAAAAAATCCAGCCTGGAAATGCTAGTAAAAGTACATTTCCTCCATCCATCATTTGTAGATATCTAGGTATCTTACAGAGATCCACCTTTTGGATATCATATTACAAGATCATATCCTTTCTGTATATCAACAAAAGAACAGGCATCAATGTGCTTCTGTCCAGAAGGCTGGACAAAATCCTTCCATCTCTCTGGAAAGCGAGTAGGGTATGTTAACATTTGACAAAGCACATGATAATCCATTTTTCTGTACTGCATTTTAGTTACACACAACAATCTTAGCAACACCATGTAGAGGATGCTGGCTGAAGAATGAACAAAGTGGACACTGTTACAAAGCAGCAGTATTATGATTTGCTTTAAAATTCCATTTCTCATCAAAACCTTGACCTCCTTCATTTTACCATGCTGCAATAGCATCTGTCAGAAATGTCATGCAAAGTGGGGTTCAATAGACATCTTCCTCTTGTATAATTTCCCATTCCTACTCAATTCCTCCTGTCCACAAGGAGATGTCATGGAAGTAGTATTTTTTCCTTAGATCTTTTCCTGAGAAAAAATTGATCAGATGTGGAGCACTGATTGCAGAGTGACCTCATGCAAACATGAGCTCTGTGTGGCTGGTTGTGAGGGTCCAGGGACTGCTGAGGGAAGGTGGGTTTGGAGAGGAAGCACACTCACTCAGCTTCCCCAAGAAGGAAATCAAATGTAAAGAGCAGCAGAGTGGCTTCCTGCCAGCTGCATGGAGCTGTGCAAAGGGATGCAGTCTTCCTTCTCATTTGCTGATCTAACAGGGAACTTCCCTTTGCTGTCACTCAGCAGTCAAAAATGAACTCATATAAATGCCTTTCTTACCAGAAAATACTAAAACACAACACTGAAAATCTTAGTGGATGTGAAAGACCTATAAAGTTATTGTTCTAGTTTGAAAAAGGGTCACTAGCATTCAAGCACATTCTCTGATGGCCTTTGGTATATACATGAATGCTATCAGTCCATTTACTTGTGGACAGGCATCTGTAACAAAAAGGCTATTGTAATAGCTGTAGCACCATGATGTATATGTTCAACAGAAGGGTCAAGAATAGAAACAACACTGTCCCCCATCATCTCTTCTAAAGATGTCCTGTGCATAAAATGGGGTGTGATATGCTTAACAGGTATAGTCTGACAAAATAACTCTAGCTCAACCAAGATGTGGCTTTCAGTACTTTCCTTGTACTGTAGCAAGAGTGATGCAGAAAGTCTGTAACAAACTGTACCCTTTATGTCATTGAAGACAGGGATTTGAAACCTAAAAGCTGTGTATTGCAGAACATATCTGTAAGATGGTCTACTGAATCTGTTTCTGTATGTATCCAAACAGAAGAGTTTTGCAAGATTTTTCTTGATGTAATCAGTCTCAGCCAACTAATCTAGCTATGCACTTTTACATTGTTCCCATGTGTGTCTGTCCCTTTAATAGCATGATTGGCTTTTCAGTTGCATAGTCGCAGGCTGAAATGTGAGATGAATGCTGTCCCATCCTTCTAAGAGGTCCAGTCCAAAGCTCCCTATCTCATGTTGAAATGCAGTGACATTCAAACTAGTGGAAGTATTAGAGCCTAGACAGTTCAGTTCTGCTCAGTAAGTTATGATAATATCCTAAGCCTAACGAAAGATAATCCAATCCACTGTTCAGTGAGGACTGTCCCATCTGCTATTATCTTTTGCAATACCACATATTCACCACAGCAATACAACAGAGAGATTGTGTGCAGACCTCCCTAGTTTAGCTGCAGTGTGCAGTATGCTAAGGAATTTTGGTCACAAAGAAGATCCTTTTTTACAAGAAGGCAGTAATGTGCCCTTAGAAATCCATTCGCATCACGTAAAACAGAGTTGTGTTTGTTCTGCCTAATGTACTTTGCATGGACATCTTTTTAGCACAGTCAGAAATATATTTCTTGGCTCTACCAGTTTGCCCTGAGGCACTGCAGTACCCTACACATTCTCCTCAGGGAATTCCTGGGTTTTAAAATCATAGCCAGGTCCTCCTCAGTAAATATGTGTGTCCCTGGAACTTCAGTCTAGCATGTTGCTACTGGCTACATGTCATAGCTGTGAAATACAGGTTGGAAACAGCATGGGGGTTTTTTGTTATTTCTTTAATGGGTGAGTGGGCCATGTGTCTGTAGTTCATGTAAGACAATCATTATTGCTTATTGCACTGAAGAAGGGGATTGTTTAATGGGAATCATGTTACTTCTTCAGTTACATTATAGCAACTAAAATAGCAAGCTCCAAAGAGAGCAGAGTAACTTGGCTTTCAGTAACTTAACCTGAAGTCACGGAGAAATTCCTGGAGAATTTGACTTCTGTGGAGGCTCGCTGAGTCAGCAAGCTATTCCAACTTTCTTCCTTTTCTTTGGTATTTGCAGCACTCGGCTTTACAGTCATGTATTCTCAAAAATACATCTTTTTCTTCTGCAGGTCATCATTAGTTTCACTAGTTGCAAAACCTTGGAGTTAGATTTCCCTGCCCCCTTTTAATAAGCAGAGGCATTGTGCATACTGACTTCCAAATCAGTTCTGCTTACTGTCTAACACGGCACAATGACAGAACATCCAACCTTACGTGGCTTGAGTGAGTTAGGCTGACTGTGAACTCACTGAGGCAACGGACTGAATCCCAGCCAGTTTCCTGCACAACAGGCTTTTCAGATATTTTTGTTTGTGTTTAGACTTCTTGTATCATGTAGCATGTTCATTTGGATGTGAGAGAATGGTCTTGTGGTTTAAGCTCTGGACTGGGATTCAAAAAAATTTAGGTTGAATGCTGACTAGTTGTATGTGCTTGGGTTAGTGATACCATCTACCTGTGTTTTATAGATGAGGAACTACGGCAAAATCCCATCTTATCTCTTAAGAGTCTAAGCTCTTGCAGCCAAAGTATTTTTCTGTCATTTTGTACAGCTCCTACTGCAATAAACTCAGAATCTCTGCTTAGTAGTAAATGATAAATAATTTTTAGACAAGGGTTGAAAAACACCTCATCCCTGCTGGTCTGCACAGGTTTACAGAGCACTAGTTACAAAAGGCATAAGAAACCAAAGAAGAATTCAAACGTGGTCCAAAACTTCCAAGTGGAACCTGGCTTAGTCTCGTGGACATGCTAAGCGGGGCTGGAAAGCAGACGAGAACTCTCTTTCATAAGATTTTCCTACTTCTGGTCAGGCCAGAAGTTTTGCAAGAGCAGCTTTTCTCATGATATTTTGGCACTTTTGCTTCTGGTCTTGCCTGAAGCCTAGAGGCAAAACCATGTGAAAACACTAATGGATAAAGCAACTTCTCTCAATGTGTTTGATCTTCAGCTACAGCCTGAAAGATTGATGGTCTTTCTCATATTTTATCTATGCCTAACTGTTACTTGCAGGTCTAAATGATTTTTAACTCATGTCTCCTTCCTTTGCTGCTGTAAACTTGCAGCCTCGTATTAAGGTTAATCCTTCTCCACAGGAAGAAAGTGAAAGCATAAAAAGAGAGATGAATCTGAGCTGAGAAAAATGTGCTATCCATAAAGCAAACACTGAAGCTACAGTGTACTTTACCTGAGAACTTCCTCCCTTGATGCCAGAACAGTGTGGCTGATTGGAGTGCAGACTTGATGTAGCTACTGTATTCAGCGGCTACAAGAGCTGATACCATGTACTCCATAGTGCCCAAACCCAAAAGTAATCCTATGTGGTTTCTGGATCCTCAGTCTATATCATCATCCACAGGATAAACTCACTGGGGCAGCAGGGACTGCTTCTTTACATGAGTTTCTACCAGGTCCAGCATGGCAGATCACACTTCCTCCAGTTCTTATGATAGCACTGTTCCCATGAACTTATCTAACCTGCTTATGGCTGTTTACAGCATTACTCTAAATACAATGACATTTTTGCAGGCATGCCTGCCTGATTTCTCTCACATTCTCATTTACCTGCAAACACTTGTCAGTGCAATCATTGGCCAAAACCAAAATTTGAAGTTTGAGGGATTTACAGTAAGAAATCTTGTGGGCTTTTTTTCTGGAGTGGGGAGTAGAGGGGAATAGGAAATGAATGGACTGAACCTTTCAGTCTTTCTCTGGAGCAGCACAGAGCGTTATCATCACCTAAACATTCTCACTCCAGAGCACATGTATGCATATTAGGACCTATCACATATGTTCTCAGACTGCGTTCTGGAAACAGGTGACAACCACACTCTGCACCACTGAAATTTCATTTAGTCTGCAATTTATTTCTTGCTTTAACTACAGCTGTTTCTCAGATGATAAAAATAGGCTCCTGTGCTGGTGCTATCTCTGCCTATTTTGATTAAAACAAGTTGCATAGTTAGATCCTGTTCTGATCCATATGATCCAGCATAAGGGAAGGGTTAAATAAAATTTTCTTTCTACAAAGTTATGGGGAAATGAACAAGTAAGAAATTAACAGTTTATTCCCAGATCTTCAATCCTTTTCAGAGCTTCTCCTTGAGTTTGCAGTTGGTAGAACACTACACTGCAGTCTTCACAGTACCTCAATTTAAGTATGTATTAATAAAAGAAAGGTACATGCCATGAAAAAAACACTAGCCCAAGGAGAAGCCAACAGTTTATCCTTGCTTGTCCCTGTGACAAGCACAAAATAGCACTGTGTAATTCTGCATCACTGTCAATATGCCAAAGGAGGAGTCAGGAACTGGAATCAGGTCTGGCATCGGCCTGGACAGCAGTTACCACAAAACAGTGATCATTGTGTCAGGCTTCCAATGGACTCACCAAAGTAATCACTTTAACTACACTATTCTATTCCAATTGGTGGTATTCTCATGGTCTGTGCTTCCCTCAAATTACTGTACCAAGCAGGAGAAAAGGGAATTCCACACATTCAAAGCCAGGTTCAAAATGGGCAGAACTGGAAAGGAATAGGATGGAGAGAAGTTCTGTAGTTTGATACTGTAAAAAGAATGGCAAGCCTGGGCAAAGGGTGATGAACCTAAGTCTGAAGAATATATGCATCATCTACCCTCAGAGCAGACAGGCAAATGTTCTGCACAGTGCCCTATTAGTTGCAGGACTTGTGGATTTCCTTTCTACAGAAGTCATCCTTATTAGACAGAATCACAGAATCATTAAGGTTGGAAGATACCTCTAAGATCAAGTCCAACCAGCTTTTTGTACTGTTTTAGAAACCTGCAGTAATACCCTCATGAGAAGATGTTGAAACTAAGATTTCAACATCTTTTCATTTCAGTGGCGATACTGTACTTGGTCTCAAATATCTCTAGCTAGTATAGGTGTTACTCTCTGTAGAGGTTATTGGAGTGGTGCAGGACAAACAACAGCAGCAATTCAGAATTGATTAGGAAAAGGAAACAATAGGAAAAGAAAGAATATGAGGCCAGCTAGGGAGGCTCAAGTAATCTTGCAGCTACATGCCTCAAACTTGATTAGTGACCTAATCAGCAGCTTGTGCTGTTTTCATGCATCGTTAGGTGCTGACTGTGGAAGCAGCACAAGAGGTTACTGTTTTTAGTCACAGGAGTGAAAATTCTCATCAAGGATTAGAAACAGTTGATTTAATCGAATCAGGTAAAATATTACTATTTGCAAAAGTCTGTAGTGAACCAGATCCCAGATAACCTTTTATAGAGCTCTGAAAGAGTGTAGATTTTTGGATTTGCCTCATGCTGTTTGTTACAGGTTTGTAGACCTTTGCTAGGCTGAATTGCAGAAGGACAGGAAACAGGCACAACGAGCAGTACAGGAAAAGTTATTATCGATTTATTCCATACAACCAGGGTAGAAGTGATACTGAAAGCCTTTCCAATTCACCTTAGCAGGCCTAGAAAGTGTTTGATAGGAATCCAAACCTGGCAATGTTTATGTGAATCTCTGTGAGTTCTGGCATTATCAAATAGGGTTACAGAATCACAGAATCATTAAGGTTGGAAGAGACCTTTGAGATCAAGTCCAACCATACCTATCACTAACATACCACTAAACCATGTCCCTAAGTAGAGTATCAAAATGTTTCTTAAACACCTTCAGGGATGGTGAACTTCACCACCTTCCTGGGCAGCCTATTCCAAGACTTAACAACCCTTTCAGCAAAGAAATTTCGCTTTATATCCAGTCTAAACCTCCTCTGCTGCAACTTGAAGCCATTTCCTCTTGTCCTCTCACTGTTAACTCTGGAGAAGAGACCTATCCCCATCTCGCTACAACCTCCTTTCAGGTAGCTGTAGAGAGCAATAAGGTCTCCCCTGAGACTCCTCCAGACTAACCAACCCCAGTTCCCTCAGCTGCTCCTCATAAGACTTGTTCTCCAGACCCTTCACCAACCTCATTGCCCTCCTCTGGACACATTCTAATGTCTCTGTGTCCTTCTTGTACTGAGAGGCCCAACACAGTATTCTAGATGCAGCCTCAACAGCGCTGAGTACAGGGGGATGAGAAGAACTTAGCACAGATAACAGATCAAAATGAAGAATTATCAGGTTAACTACTAGGTCTGCATGGGCTTAAACAGAAGTTTCTTGAATACTGACTCTAGAAAAGCAAATTACTTGGATTATGTGGAATGGAGTTATACTAAATGCCCAGAGCTTTTGGATAGGATCCACAAGTAAAAACGGGAAAAAAAATCCCCCAGCCCTCACTCCCCAAGAGTGTTGCTTCTATATCCTACACATCTTTGTAACTGGAGATCTTTGATCATAAAGCACCTGTTGTCCTTTAGTATTGAACATGCAATATTGAAAATAGCAGAACACTTCATTAAATTATTTAGTTATGGTCTTTGAGAAAGCATTTCATAGTTCAGCTGCCTGGATTGCTTTCTGCCTTAATCTGGCACAGCTTTATCTCACAGCAAAAGGTGCTAAATCATCAAATGTGTTCAGGCACATCTGTGGTGTCATACCATATGCAGTAATGATATATTTATGATGTGATGTGCTGTGCATCTGTCCTAGTAGGTCATTCCTGTCACTGTCTTGACCAGCGACATGCTCATGCAATGTTTTGTTTCACTTTGAGAGCACAGAGATCTTTGGCAAGGACTTAGCTTTAGAAGTTAGCAGTTTCATGGACCTAGCTGGACAAGTGAGCTGATCAAAACCGGGATATAACAGTGTATATTTATAGGGACTTACATTGATGGAAACCTATGGGAAAGCCCAGCTTTCTTTTCAGAGAAAACAGAGGTTGTGCATGCTTATTATAGCCTTGGAAAGTTTTCCCATTTTTCTTTATATTCTGAGTGAAAGTTAATTGCAAATAAATTCCTGTTACTCTTGTCAGCTCTAATGCTCCATTAGGCTTCATTGTTGTCCCAAATTATTTGGGACAAATTCTCTCCTGGCTTAACTCTACCAACTGCAATGAAGCTACATTAGAATGGATTTGGCCCTATAGTTTATCTTCTTTTTTTCTCAGTGGTGCTTTTGCTTGGCTCCTTACATGATCAGAATATAAAGACAGCAAGCTTACATTAGAAACAAGTCACTAGAGATACTGAGATATCTTTCTAAGCTATAAAATATCTTTTCATGGAGTATAAATGATAGCACAATTGGTTTCCTTTCTTTTCAATATCTTCTGGCAGGAGGACAGCACTAACTGCCATGTAAATATCAAGTTTTACAAAAGGTTTCTCAAAAGTAAATAAAATACTGGTTTGTGTTGCTTAGATCACTTTTCCTATTGTTTATACATAAACCTAAAATTCCCATTACAGAATTACAAACATAAACAATTACAATTCCCCAAAAAGGCTCTTTTCAGAGGACAATGTGTTTCAATGTATTCACGGTCCTCATTAATGTCTCAGCTGGTGCAACAGCCTCCTGGGTTTACGGCTGATCTGCTTTGCAGCAGACCCCTAGAAATCCTGCCAGAGCTCAGTCATCTAGGTTAGCTCAGTCTTCCTCTAACACAGGATTTTCACCCTCCTGCTGCCCCATTTTAAATGACTCAGTGACGAAGATTCCATGCTTCACACTGAAGTCAATTCCATGTTCTAATTAATGGTTTGCTTTTTTATTATTATTTCTTTTCAGGGTTGAAAGACAACTGCTTTTGTATAGCCTTAACTGCTTTTGTAGCCGTAACGTTTCATGGAAACATTTCTTTCATAACCTCTTCCTGATTATAGAGCCCTTTGATCCTACAAAATTTACACTCAGAACCAAAAACTGAAACAAAACAACCATGTGTAATGATTAGTCACTAGTACAACTTGGATTATCTTATCAGGCAGGCTAGTAACAAATTGGCATTATGTCACAGAGACGCATACAGGAGTATCTCTTTACCAAATTATTCAAAAAACACAGTGATGAAGTAGTAACGTTTCCAAGGTTTTGGCCACAGCACATATTTGAAGAATATATAGAAGCACAGAAAAATCTGTGGATGATGGAGACTGGAGCACCCAGAGAACAGTTCTCCTCCTCAAGTGGTGTGTCATGCCAGCAAACTCTTTGCTTAAGATGACACAGTGACAAAGCAATGGCTTAAAGTTAGACACTTGCTAAATTGAGCTCTTGGAGATCTGTGTAGGCACCTAAGGCTAACATGAGTATAGGTATCTTAGATGCTACTGGTAGCATTAAAGTAATGGTTCCTTTTACATTGTCACAAAAACCTAAATCTCACCTAACCTGCACATACATATCCATGCCAAGATGGTTTNTGTCAACCACACCCATCAGCTTGGTGTCATCTGCAAACTTGCTGAGGGTGCACTCCATACCCACGTCCAGGTCATTAATGAAAATATTAAAGAGCATCGGTCCCAAAACCGAGCCCTGAGGGACACCACTAGTCACCGCTCTCCACCCAGACATAGAGCCATTAACCACAACTCTCTGGTTGCGTCCCTCCAGCCAATTCCTTATCCACCGAACGGTCCACCCATCAAACCCATACCTCTGCAGTTTTGAGATGAGGATGTCATGAGGGACCATATCAAAGGCCTTACAAAAATCCAAATAGACTACATCAGTCGGTTTCCCCTCATCCACCGCTCCAATCACTCCATCATAAAAGGCCACCAAATTAGTCAGGCACGATTTGGCCTTGGTGAATCCATATAGAAGCACAGAAAAATCTGTGGATGATGGAGACTGGAGCACCCAGAGAACAGTTCTCCTCCTCAAGTGGTGTGTCATGCCAGCAAACTCTTTGCTTAAGATGACACAGTGACAAAGCAATGGCTTAAAGTTAGACACTTGCTAAATTGAGCTCTTGGAGATCTGTGTAGGCACCTAAGGCTAACATGAGTATAGGTATCTTAGATGCTACTGGTAGCATTAAAGTAATGGTTCCTTTTACATTGTCACAAAAACCTAAATCTCACCTAACCTGCACATACATATCCATGCCAAGATGGTTTGCTCCTCTCTGATGCTGAACCTACTGACTGAAACTGAAGCATAACTATTTGTACATCTTGTCCCAACCAAGAGCATGAGAAGGATTGTCATCTCATCTTCAGCAATTCTGTGTCTTCTGACAAGAAAGTGAGGAAATCAGAAAGTAGAGACACATGATCAAATTCCACACTATTTAACTGTAGTGGATATTTACAGAGGTCTATCTGCAATGAAAGTGTGAGCAGTATGGAGAGGATAAATATTATCAGAGTCTTGGAGGAAGTGACAGCCACAACCCAAAATGGAACAGCCCCTTCAATTAGCCTTGCCATTTCCTCAACTGATGCTGCTGTGTTTTAGGTAGTATATTCTGAAGTGCTTTATGCAGTCTGACTTTAAATAGCTGAAAGAGTCCACAGTAATTCTTTACTCCCTCAGAATCTGTGTTTGATAGATCTACAGACATCATTCCTCTTCTGAAATCTACATAATATTTACTTATATATTAGCAAAACATCATCTAGACTGGGATTCTGCCAGCAAATCCTACTGCAGTTCTATGAAGTTGAGTAATTGATACATGAAGCCTTCTTTAGAAAATGTGCTGAATGTTTGGTTTTTTCCTTCTGGATCATTTTCCCAAGTTTTATTTGTATCTTTATAAAAATCCCTCTTTTGCTTATATCTTAATTTATGCTAACACTGAAAGAAAAGAAATTCTGAGCAACAACAGATCTTGTCACAAGTTGCCTCATCAACCTAGGATTCCCATGGTCTGAAATCCTAATCACCAGCATTTTGGAAACTCAGTGCAGCCCTCTAAAGCTACCTCATCCAATCAGGCATTCTGCTTCGATGACCATAGGGACTACTGCTTCTTTTGTTAGCTACTAAAGTCCCAAATCAGACATCAATAATTTATATTCCTAACTGCAAAAAACACCTTTTCCCCACAACACTTGATTGCCAAAGTGTTTTTCTTATCATTTGCTAGATTCTTAGCTTGAAAGAAGAAAACAGAACTCAGTATTTTATTGACACTTGTAGAGCTTTCCCACCCTGCTGGGGAAGCCTAAATACAAGCAGATTGGAGCAGAACAGGAACAAAGAAGCCGTGCTGGAGGGACTTGCTCTAAAAACACAGCTGAGCATGCCGAGTTCCCAACGCACTGGAGACACAAACAATAATATAAAGTGAGGATGGAAGCTCTTGCTGTGAAGCCTCTTGTCCCCGTACATCCCTAAGAATATATCCAGCCCAGAAGCATTTATGCAAAGGCCAGCGCGAGGCTGCATGGCTCAGAGATAGAGCCAGAGCATGCAACTCTGCATAAAGCCTTTTGTGTTCACGAGGGGCCAGTCTTTTGCCCAGGGAGCCATGTCTTATTGTTTACCCACTGGGGTGCTGCCTGCTGCTCCCTATTAGGGCCCCTGCCTCTGCAGGCATTTCTTGGTACAGTCACTGCAAGCATTTTTTAACCATTGCTTACAAAATGGCAGTGGCTTCCCCAAGGCCATATCTTTGTTTCTTTGTACAATGCTGTGATTGTGTAAATTGTCTTGCATAAGCACATCAGCCCACTCTGGAATTCTTTTTTTTTTTTTTTTGCTCTCTTATGGCCTTTCATTGTTGCTCTTTTATGGTGAGATTTGTTCTTTTGCCATCTTGTCACAAATCTGTTCCTGTGGCTATGTCACTTTTAAGGAACAGCGTGGCTAAGTCTGGCCTTTCAATTTGCCAGAGGTCTGAGGAGTGGCTACTTCTGTTCAAAGAGCTGTTGCCAGCAAACTGGACAAGCTCTTTTGCACTGTCATGAAAAGCCGCAGAGCTCCCAAAGCCGTGAAGCCCAAAGCAGCTGCTTCTAGTTCTTATATTGTAGTTTGTTCTTGCAAATAGTCCAACAAATGATCTAATAAATCTAGTAATGTGACTTGTGACATCAAAGCTGAGGAGTTACAGAGTGCTTCCTCTCCTGGTATGACCAGGCAAAGCAAGGTCTTGAATCATGAATGCAGACACTGCAAGCCTCAGCATCACATAGAGATATTTCTTTAATTTGTATACAGAATGAACCACAAATGAAAACCAGAGTCTGTGGGGAACTTGCAGTTTCAACTTTTGATGATTAGTCAGTGGTACAGTTCTTTGAAGCATCTCTGTTTGCACTTCTGTCTCCACCTTAGCTGTAATAACACTTTTAGGACAGTATTAGTAGTGTACAAGATCTCTCTAAAAGGAACTTACAAGAAGGCTGGAGAGGGCCTGTTTGCAAAGGCCTGGAGTGAAAGGACAAGGGGCAATGGTTTTAAATTGGAGAGGAGTAGCTTTAAACTGGATATTAGAAAGAAGTTCCTCACCACAAGGGTGGTGGAACACTGGAACAGGTTGCCCAGGGAGGTGCTTGAGGCCCCATCCCTGGAGGCATTCAAGGTGAGGCTTGACAGGGCTCTGGGCAACCTGATCTAGTTGGAGATGTCCCTGCCCAGTGCAGAGGGGTTGGACTACATGAGCTCCAGAGGTCCCTTCCAACCCAAACCATTCTATGATCCTATGATCATGGATCCAATCTGTTCCCTCAGTTGCTGATACTGATCTGGCAAGTTATAAAACAGTGACTTGAAAGCATATGTAGAGACTTCCCTATTTTCTTTTGCCACAAACAGAAGGGGATTGGCTGGCCACTGGGCTTGGTTGGCTCAGCACATGTGAGAGCCCATCAGGAGATGTCTATTATGGGGGGAGGCAGACTCTTAGGATTTGTGACAGGCCACACTGGCACAAACCCAGAACCCAACCCAGTCAGCACTGACAGCATTGCACAGGCTGGCAGTGATGCCTGCAGTAGCCCCAGCTAGGCCTCAGGAATACAATACTACACAACCAAGGTTGGGCAGGATAGAGTTCGCAAGAATTGAAATATTCTTTTAAAATATCCTAAGAAACATACATAAATTTCTTTTGCACCTGTAAATCTATTGTTTTAGCCACATTAAAAAAGAATCAATATTCTTAAGGCTTGAATGCTTTAAATGTTCAGATATCACAAGCAAACCTACTAAAAGATAGGAGAGATGACCTTCATTCTATAAATAAAGCATTTTATCTTCAACACGTAATAATTAGTAAGAGTTTACCTCATAACATTAAGTTATATATTATTATTTAACAGCTACACTATCTGAATGCTGGTAGGTGAATATAGGATTGGGCTGCCATTGTCAAGAGGAATTAAGGAGCTTGATGTGTGTTACCAGTATTTTCCTCTTCTTGAAAGAGCATGACCTTGATATCATCCCTGAGTCTAACATTAATTTTATTTGAATAAAAACTAATCAGTAATTAGCAAATCAATAAATGTTGCAGATAAAGTGGAAACTGCCTTTCTAACAGTGAATATCCAGGTCTGCCTCACTCCCCGTTTCCCTAAATGTATGTAAAGCTGCTTGCTTGCATTCCTTATGAGCTGAAAGAACTACAATCCACATTTCCTGTCTTGGTGATCCAAATGAAATACTCTTCTGCCAGCATAGTGAAGAACAACTGTACCAGCTCTTTCTCTTGACATGTGTCAGCCTCATTGCTCATGTATAAATAACAGAGCTAAATGTTTTCAATTCAGAATTGGATCTGAAGCCTTGGGTGAGTGCTGAGATGCTATACAGGCTAATGTTATTACTGAACCTTGGCTTACTCTTCTGAGGCTATGTTTGGCATGTGAGGCTTGAGTTCAGTCCTGACTAAAACACTTCATGTTTACTGCTATTAGCATTATTCATGTTCATAGTGTTTGTGTGTCCCAACATACTGATCACTGAATTTCAAAGGAAACTTAAAGGAGAGCTATGGTGTTGGTTGCTAGCTAAAGCTAACAAGTGCCTGCCTTTGTACTCTGCTCTTGTGGTCCCTGTTAGCACTTGGGGCACAGTCTCTTCATCACAGCTGGAATTTTCTGCTAACAATAAACAAGAGGATAGTGTTGTTTAAAAACATTCAGATTAATTTTTATCTCTCTGCATTTGTTTGAAGCTTGGCCTAGCAAACAACAAGATTTCTGTTATTTTATGAAAGGAAAATACTGAAAAACAATAAAAATGGGAATAACCTGATTGGTCATACTACCTCTTAATCTTAGGAAGCATGGAAATACTCATTCTGCCTACACTTTGGCTTCAGCTACAACAGAAAATATTTGCTGTGCTGTTCATCTTGTTCTAAGCAAGTAATGGTAGAAGTTCAGTTGCAGAACTAAGATACATGGAGGAAGCACAAGATAGTCCCTGCTTTTTGCTTTTTTTCTTTGAGAAAATCACAAATTACACAGAGTTAGCAAGAAGAGGTCTCAAGAGAAGATGTGTAAATGATCTAACTGCAGAGATGAAGTACATGTCAAGGGACAGAAAGCAAAGATCACTACAAATGTGCAAGTTCACTGCTATATGCAGATCATACCAAAAGGGAGAATTAAACTCTTATTAATCCTAACTTTCAATGTTCTAAAAAACAATGAAAAAGAAAAACAAACAAGCTTTATCCTCCAGTAGTAGTTTCTTCCTTGCCTGTCCAGCTCATTGCCATGCCAAATTGACAAAGCCAGTGACCAGTGGTGCTTTCTGCACCATTTGATATGGAGACCAAGCAGCAGTCAGCAAGCTGGCCAGTGGATGCATGCAAAAGGAAAAGTGTGCATTGATCCAGGGGATGATGCTTCTGGGATGAATCTAGCACATCTTTTATATTACTTATCAGAAGGGTTCCAATGGCTTGTGTTATGTGGAAGAACACAAGTAATAAGGGATTTTCTAGAAAGGTAAAGAACTAGACTTTTGTTTTCTTCCTGACAAACAGGCAAAATAGATTTGCTTGTTTCTTGCCAGGAAAACTAAAACAGAATTAAGCTATAAAGCAAGTCTTCGTTTTCCAGGGTGCTCAGTGAGGATATTACACTTGAAAT
This sequence comes from Bucco capensis, assembly GCA_013396975.1. Taxonomy (NCBI): domain Eukaryota; kingdom Metazoa; phylum Chordata; class Aves; order Piciformes; family Bucconidae; genus Bucco; species Bucco capensis. Next base: position 51,367 of record VWZO01005068.1, read on the forward strand.
GTTTAAATTTTCAAATGGTGTTTCTGACTGTGCCTACTTAGAAGTGGGAATCAAACATGACATGAAAAAGGCCCAAGCATGAAAGCCTTCAGATATTAATACACAAGTTTTTCTGTTTCCTTTAATTTCTGTTTTTGATGAGGGTGTCCTATAAACAGACTTTTCTGTCCTCTTCAAATTCTATGCTAAGGACTCCAAAGTTAGGAGGAAAAGATAATCACCATACAGATCAGGAAAACAAAAACTGCTGTCGGAGGTCGTTGAACTACAGCAACAACAATTTCAGTGGCCAGGCTTATGTGCTGCTGAGCCTGTTTAGACTCAAAACTGTTCATTTATATACCCTGTAGCTTAAATTTTCAATAGTTAGGTGCTTAGCTCATTGAAATAACTATTAAGTGACTGTTGATATATATATATATATATATATAAAACCCTCCCCAAAGTACATGCATGACCTGTATATCAGTGCTCTACTAGCAAATCCAGATGTATCCAAAGAACTGCTTCACAAGCTGTCAATCCAATTGCTTATCACACAGAAGATACCTGCAAAGAATTTCTGCTTTCTGTTTATTGTAAAATTACCTGATTTTAGAAGAGCAGTGAAGGGCAAGAATTCGTTATGTGGATACATGCAAGCACAGACCTAAGTTTTCAAAAGGAGCTTCTTATTTTGGAAAACAAAACCCAGACACATACCTCCAAGTTTTCTTATGCACTGAGTTCTTTGAGGTATCACCCAAAAGAGACAGGAGTTCAGTACACTTGTAAAAAAAGCAACTAAAGATCCCATCCTTTAGATTGCAATTCTGAAAATAACTAGTGCAGGGTAGATTTTTAGTTTTCAAAAACCGGTATCACGCAAACATGAGCTATTTGGAGGCAGAGGGATGGTTTTTCTGCCTTCCATGTCCCAGTTATTTCTCCATCTGAACAGCTAAACATGTAGATGTGGGTAGGTACACACCTATCAACAACCCAGGGCTACGCACGGCTTTGCAGGCTCTGCTACAAACATCCTGTGCCTTTTGCTAGAGAGCAGCTAAGATGGCAGGGTGCCAGCAAGGAGCAATAAAATAGAATAATATGTACATGTGGTAAATTCTTTTCAGAATGCTGTCACAGTTCTTAAAAAACTGATAGGGACTAGTCACCAGGTATACTGTGAGAAAAAAGGAATTTCAGTTCTTTGAAGTGATTGAGAGTGAAATCAGCCTGTACCTGTGCAAATGGATACATAAAGCTGACAGTTTTCTCTATGTCCTCAACATAAGTGCAGGCAGAGAAGCTATAACTTCTATTCACACACAGATGAAGATTGCTCACTGTCTCCCATTCCCTTCACAAGTTTCATTTAGCAACCCTCACGACAGCTTTTCTCCAGCATCTGTATCAGCAAAACTAACAGAGCAAAGAGGAGCTCAGAGCTGGACTAAAAGAGACTCCAACTGTCCTGAGGACTTTTCCCAAACACAAAACTTGGTTTGGCCAGAGTACAAAAGTGAAAAAAAAAAGTATATATATACAGCATGCAGGAGGCCAGGAAGGCCTGACGTGTAGTAGTGGCCTACAGTCTATCATTGCCTCACTTAAAGGGGCTAATGGGGTCACTTTGAAATTGTGGTGTAAAAGCTTTTCCCCCCTTCTCTTTCTCTTTCTGAGCCCAGATTTCCTTCCAATAACATTTCATCTTCCAAAATAAATAGTTAAAACCTCCTAGTTTAAAGGAGTATAACATGCATGAAGCTCTCTAACCCAACTGGAAAATTCATAAGGTTGTTTTTTTTTAAAGCGTTTCAAGATTTGTTGGTATCAAATGAATCATAAACTTAGAGTCACAAAGCCCTAAATGCGCACAAGGGCTCCCACCAATTCCAACCAACCAGAGGCACAAGGCTTTCCAGCTTTCCATCTACAGTAACCTTCTTCACAGCCCCTGCCTGAGGTGAGCAGTTCATTGTCCCTGCCACAGACTCTTAAGTGGCACACAGAGGAGTAAGGCATGAACTGAGAAGCCAAGTTCAGTACCAGGCATCTCCCAGGAAGGCAGTCCTTCCCAGCCCTGCCCTCAAACACAAAGCTTTTGCCCAGAATGATCTCCTTTATGCACACACTTCACTGTAAAAATAGCACTTGAAATGAGTATCACAGAAGCTGCTGTTCATTGTAAATTACATCCGATATCAGCCTACTGGCAAAATGCATCAAGTGCAGGCAGGAGAGAGGAGGAATACAAAGCAGAGGATGTGAAGTTCAACAAAGCTCAATAGGAGAACTGTTATTGTTGCCCTGGATATTGTGGCTTTAAATTGCAAATTAAATTGTAAAAACATTGATAGCAAGCAGTGGAGAAGAGTGCCCAGAATAGTAGTAAATAAAGAGTATCCTGTCCTTCTTTATGCCACAGTTTATGTGGGAGGTGATATAAAATCCTAGCTTGGCAAGTGCTGTGTGTCAGAGTTGATGAGTTGAAAGGATGTGCATATACACACACCCAAACAAAGAACTTCTAGCACACAGAAAAATTATTGCAATAATTATCTTACATGCTGAGCACTGCAACAACATTTGCTCTTATATTTTGGACTAGTTCTCCTGCACTTTTACCCAGGCTCCTATTACCCTGGAAGTAGCAGGTGGCTTTGCAGGGATCCTTGGGGCTGGCATCACAAGGGGAAAGCTAAGCTCACAAAGTACTTCCTTGTCAGACCCCTCACCATGCTGGGAAGAGGGCAGATTTCTCTTTCTGTTTTGTCCCAGGTCTGGAGTCCTTGCCTGGGAGTCCCACCTGCTCCTGCAGCTCACATCCCCTGAAACCAGACCCCATCCAGCAGCTGCATAAATCATTACGAACAGGGCTGCAGCAGGGTGTCGAGCAGTTGGCAGCACATGGTGGAGAGACTCCCTTCTCCCTTGCACGCCTCTATCTTCCCCTAAAGTAAACAACAGCAGCCCCCACTGTGAACCCGGTTGCGAAATCACACGGCACTGAACTTTATCTCTGCGCCGAACAGGCTCTGCAGGGGCCGCGCGGTTGAGAGCGGCTCTGCTCTGTGTTTTCCTGCCACCTTCCAGGCTGCTGCCAGCCAAGGAATTCTTTCCATAGCTCATGTGGCTGCCCTGGGAAAGGAAGCCTGCTTGCAAACAGGCAGCTAAACGTGGTGGTGGTATGGGTGGCTTAATGCCTCCTTTTTCTAGGGCTGAGTCAAGTCTGAAAATGCATTTAAATAAATTGCTAATACCCATTTTACGTGCAGTTAGCTCCATCAACATTTATCCCATGTCAGGTAGCTTTTATTTTCCCTTTGAAGCTCTCAGCATAAAAAAAGCAATGCAAAAAATGGACAGTCAAGTTGCGAAGTTCAGTTGCAGATCAGAGAAATTACTATAGAATGCAAACAATTTTTGGTTCAAACATAATTAAAACAACATGTTGTAGACACTAATGCTTTTTTGGTTTGGTTGGGGTTTTTTTTTTTCAATCTGGAATTTCCAAAACTGGAAACAGCTACCACATCACAAGTGAGGAAACCACTCCCTTGGTGAAGAGACGACAGTACAATATTCAATTGAGGAAAAGAAAACCCTCAAAAAGCCAATATATTCATTGAAGCTATCCATACGCAGAAGTAGTGGTCCTGGCATCTGAGCAGTAATGCTCTGCAGATGCCTTGTGAACCAAGTCATGTTGAAATGAATTCTTAAAGTCTCACCCACACAAGAGATTCTGGTTTAAAGCCAACTACAGGAAACAGCACTCTGCAATGTTTCTTTCATATAATGAAGACTTTTGGGGGTTCTTTTCTCTATTACAATGATTCTAGCAGCTAGATAAAGAACGAGGACTTAGTTCTGCATGCTGAGCGCGAGTTTATCCTCTGTCCCTCTAAAGATTGCTCTCCTATCAATATTTTGATTAGACTCACTTATCTTTTGTGCTGTCAACTGAAAGAAGGATACTATCTTGAAATTTTTGAAAACTATCTGCAAGCATGGAACTTTCACTCACGTTCTTACGAAATAAGAACAGCGGCCCCATCATGATTTAAATTTTCTAACTTAAGGGTCTCAATTACACAAGGCTAAACCATTGTTTTTGTTGAAACTGAGCTTTCAAGTTGGATCTGGGCTTTGTTACTTGGGTCTTTTCTTTCCCATCTGTCTAGAGATATAGATATGCCAGTGTATACCCAAGCTTTAAGAAGTGAAACTAAAGTGTGTGTGAAGTGGGAGAACTTGACAGGAAGAAAAAGAGAGTTCTAATTGTGAATACAACTGAAAATGTGTTGAAATCAGGAGAGAAAGAACTAGCTTCAGAGAGCAGGTTATTTCTACTGAAGCTAAACTATGTTCAACTTACAGGCTCTAAGTCTCACTGTAGCTTACCAAGTCTCAAGTTTCAGGGACATGGAAGATTAGCAGGCTAAGCAGTGGTGAGCTGTACTGTTCGCAGAGTGTTTGTTGGGCCCGTGGGAGAGAAATCTCAGCACAGTTCTGTTTTCATAGTAGACTTTTAGACTTTTTCCATCACTTTGGATGTGAAAATATGTAAATTTATTACTAAGGTATATCAAACTAGGCTCTGTTTCTGTAGCACAGAGGGAAATAAGAGACAGCAAACAACCTGCCATAACTCTATATAGACACATAAAATGTCCGAGTGAAATTTGAGGTGACTCACCATTTTAGTGTATTTTGTAGGCCATGTTCCAAAATGCCAGCTGTTATGATGAGTGTAACCCTCCTGTAACGGCAGTTAAGCTAGTTGCTGCTCACTATTTGAAATTATTATCACTTCCATCATGCCATAGTTGTTCTACCAGTATATAGCTTTTCTCAGTCTCTTATTTCCTCTTCTTTTGGCCATTTCAATGGTAGGGATGAGGAGGCATTAGATGCCCCATGCCTTTCCACTTCCCTAAAATCAAGAAACTTCCCAGGAAGATCTCCTGCCTGTGCTTTTCTATTCATTCCAGAGAAAACTGTTTCATCCCACGCACAACATCTAGAGAGAGAAGAAAAAAAGGAAAAGAGATTTCCTCTCTTTCTTCCTTCCTTTCCATAGCATCAAAAAAACACTAAATGGGATAGATAACTTCTCAGGTCTCCCTTGTGCAATGATACCTAAGCAAATCACCCTTAACAGCTGCATAGCCCTGACTTATGTCAGCAGGGTGGCTGACATCTTTGGCTAAAATGCATCTTCACAGGAGGTTGGAGGTTTTTGTGCCTCCATTATGTATCTTCTTTCACTTAGATAAAATCCAAATGAGTACAGATATGTTGGATATATTCCAACAGAACACTCTTTTCCTGCAGTCTAGCTGAAAACCTGGTTAGCACAGGACTATGTGTTTTCAATGCTTGGCTTTCCCCAGCTTCTAATGAATCATTTTAAAGAAAAAAAAACAAAAACCAGCTCTTTTGGAACACAATCTGGTGCTAGAGGTTATAGCAAATTCTATCAAGTGGATAGAAACTCCCTTCCTCCCTAGTTTTGTTTTCTCCAGGGAGTTGTAGTTTCCACGTAAACACATCTATGAGCAGGCCCTTTGAGACATATCTGGAAGAATATATGTTCTGCCTAACACATATCCACCATATCTTAGCAGCTAAGCAAAATAATTCTGTGGTCTGACTACACTTCACCATTATCACCTCAGTCTGGCTAAGCTAAAAATTAGAATAAAGAGCAAAGTAGTATAGGTATAATGAGAGAATGCTAAAGCTGATAACTTCGCTGTTGTTTCTGGATTTTGTCCCGTCTTTATGATAGATTTCTAGTTTCAGGAAGTAGTGTTTAAAACCCATGAAATACAGTAAAATAAGGACAGGGGTAATATAACCCAATATTCACTCACTTCTTATTGCAACATGGAGGAGCAAGCAGCACCAGCCTGTGACATCCAGAGAATTTGCTCTAAAATTTACTTCATCCTTTCATAACATGCAAAGGGCTTTTTTCTTCTCTAGTTTTGTGTAGGTCTGATGCACATTAACTTACTAGAGAAGATCCCCTTTGATGTCCATGCACATTCATAAGCCAAGAGTAACACAGTTAAGCCCTTGGAGGACAAGGGGAAAAAATGTAAGTGTAAGTTATCCTTAGAAATAACTTGGATCCCAGCTCCAGACCAGAGAATCTTTGAACCTGCCTGAGCGAACTGTTCAGTGTCTGAGCCCAGCTCTGGATTTTCTGTTATTAAAAGTATAGAATCCAAACTGTGGACCTGGATGCTCATAAGCTCCTTGGCATTCAATGTTTCTGGGTTCACTTTTGTTTCTTAATCCTGATCTCACTCCTATTATTATTATTATATACAAGACATCTCTGAATCTTTTGGTTTGGGTTTTTCCTCATGTGCACTCAGTGTTGGGATGCTATTAAATATTTGCAATGCTTACTAAGCAAAGCCCTCAGTAGTGAGTCTGGATAAAAGCACAGATTTCTTCCACAAATTCCAAATGCAGGCTCAGGAAAAAAAGGCAGTTCTGGCATTTACAATTACAGGATGTTTATCTTTAAGGTGTGCACCTCCAGTAAGCAGGTTCTGCATTCATCTTGCACATAATCATTGACAATCTTCCCTCTCAGCAAAATAAGAATTCTTTATCCTAGTGGAACAAAGCAGGAGGCAATCAGAGCAGAAGAGTGTGAGTGTCTCTGTGGAAGAGCTTGCAATCTTGTCACTTGGTGACTCAAGGAGTGTAAAACAGAAAGTGAAGCTTAGCTTGACAGAGCTTTGCATCCAAGGGGAGAGATTCCAAATGAGTTGAGGGGATTGGGTTGGTTTTTTGTTGTTGTTTGTTTGTGGGGTTTTTGTGTGTGTGTGGATTAAGGTTTTTGTTTGGTTGGTTAAGGGTTTTTTCCCCCCCCTTCAAATCAAGCATTTCTCTAGGAAAGTCCGCTTCCCTTGTGGAAATCCAAGTCCTAAAGTAGCTAAAATAGCCTTCCTCTCTCCAGTTGGTCTCTGCTTTGTGGCTAAGGATTTCTGAGCAGGAAGTCATGTTGGTTAATGGCACAGGGTAGAGCTTCCAGAGAAAAATTCACCTACAGCAATTTTTAAGGTTGGTAATGAGGTGGTTTGTGACCCTTTTTCCCCTAAAGTACAAGACTGTAAACCAGATCCTAATCCAAATCCCGAGTTCTTAGTTTTTAGACAGTTTAGCATTCCTTATTCCCCACAAAGCCTCCAAGAGGTGCTGGGTCTCAGAACAATGCAATGTGTAGTAAACTTCCCATACTTCACTACTATTTCTGAAGGAACCTTAGGAACTGGACACTTGAGTCCCACTATTGTCTTGCTTTCAGCTTGCAATTCTTTTGGTTTATAGGCATGCTATATCTGTGTCTTATACTTTCTCTTCAAGCAATACATCTGATTTCTTGTGCTGCCCCAGTATTTATTAGAAAGCAGAAGGCCATGTGTCTTTTTGTAGTTGCTGCTGATTTTATATCTGAACCTTGTAATTTCAGAGAGTATTACAACAATCTGCAGAGCTTTAAAGAGGTAAATTAGATTGGGATGTTAACACACCAACTAGCCCCTTGTCTATAGTCTAGCTCTTTTTTCTAGGTGCTTATCAGTAAAGACTCAGCTCAACAGCCATAAACTTCTACTTCCAAGCAGTGCATATATCCTACTGTGTAACAACTCTTACAATACTAAAGATATCTCCTGTGATGTTTTCTCCACTGCCAAGCATTGATAGTTGACAAAAGTATTTCATTTAATAAATATTGCCAGTGTGTATCAGTGTGATTCAGCAGTGCCAGGGGCCATGTGGCAGCAGTCCTAACAGGACAGCAAAAGTGGTTGCTTCATAGCAAATAAATCAGGCCCCAAATCTAGATAACTTAGAGAAACATGGTTTTTTGCACTAAATTGTCCTGCAACAGGGTTGCATTAATAATAACAACATATGCATAAGCAGCAATTTGTCAGGACAGGCATTTGGATGTCTGTCTGTTAAAAGGAAACATACAGTGCCTGAAATCAGGAATTGAGCCCAGAGCCAGGACACCTGGGTTCTCCTTCCAGCCCTGCACATCTTTTCCACATATCCATCCTTCAGCTCTTCCTCTGTAAAAAGGGGGTCCCGACATTCACCTCTGTGTGTCTGTGCAAGCTCATTATAATAAGACTAATTAAAAAAACCTTCTCCATGCACCATCCAGCCAGCCACACCTTTTAAAAGCCTTTCTTTAGAATGAAAATGATTGAAACCTACCAACTATGCTACCTAGAGCTGATTTGCCTGGACAACCAGTTAAACACATTAATCATGTGACCAGAAACTCCTAGCCATTCTTGGGGAACTAAGATCTCCCCTTTTTTTATTTTGGTAGAAAACCGGTAACAGTCTTCCACAGTTAAATAAAATCTGCTCATCCTTGAACTGCTATGCCAAAAATGATCAGCATTTTATAGCCAACAATGGCACATGGGTGAACATCGAATCACACAGATAGAAGTGTGCACTACCATTCCTTACCTTGATACTCAAGGGCATTACATCAACTGCTAGGCTGTCATAGCATTTACTTAATACACAGTTTCAGTGAGGGATAAAAAAAATACTGGAGGCCACAATTTTACAGGTGCCCACAGATGAAGATAAATGATGAGACATCTATTCATTCAGGAGGACCACATACTCAAAACATAATTTGTATTTGTGTCTTGTGGTTATTCATAAGTAAAAAAGCATTCAATGAGAGGAATGAACATTCACAAAGCTTCCCTGAAGAAATCCTAATGTTTAAAAATTTGTATGTCAGCAGCAGATTGACTTGTGGTAAGAATCTCTTTCAAATTCATGAAAGGTAAGTTTGCCATATTACTACTGGACGAATTCCAGAGAATCTTAATTTGAGGCTGGCTGATGAATTAAATGGTATTTTAATTATTAAATATCTGCATAAATCTAGTTTAAATCATAAATCCTGTTCCATATAATTTTTCTAATAGGCATGGGCTAGATTTACCATTAGTTTCCACAATGTGTGTTGAATAGGTGTCATACTGTTAAGTATTGTGAAAAGTGCCCTGTCTATTACCAGGCACAGACAGGACTGACCCCACTGCAGACCCCAAGTCTTTGAACATTAAAATCTGTCTAGGCCAGGAATGCAGTGTGAGCAAACAGTGGAGCCAAGTTAGACCTGCAGGATTACTGTGTGTTCTTGCTGGATGAAATTCTGATTCTAAATTGACTCTGAAATAAATATTTAGCTATAGGCCTTTGAGAGTCCTGGTTTGTTTGGGTTTATGTTCTACACCAGTGCATCACAGGATTTGGTAATTTGCATCCCTTGGGGGTGGCTTCCTACTTAGACCATTACACAAAGAATGCATTTTCAGGCTTGATTTCCAGTAAATAACCCTGCAGTTCCAGGAGATGGACTAAAATAGCAGCGTGCCTGCAGCTCAGTGCCACTTTAGTTAAGTTCAAATCTATCTCTGTTACTCATTACATTCTCTTCAGTTGCTCCCTTAACATTAGCATCTTTACCAGTATCCTCTTCTTACAAGCATCTTAGTTTTCACTAACTTCTACACAACCCCATCTTTGCTTGCAAGTATAGTCTCATGGCATCCTGCACTCTATGTTGCTTGATTCATACTTCCAACCCTTTCCACAGAGAATTCATCTTCCACTATCGGATTCAGAACTGCTGTGTAAGTTCTGCTTAGCACTGCCACAAGCCTGGAGATACCCAGTACTTTTTCTCAGACTTAGACAGGAACAGCCTCAAAAGAGAGGTCACAGAACAGTGACTGAACAGATACTTCAACAAGTTTTTAAAAAATCCACTAGTGTATGTAAAATCTAGTGTGACAATGGGGCAATGATACACATTATGAGTTGTAGTTGACACGTCAGGTAGAAAAATATTTTTACTAATTGCAGAAGAGTTTATACCATGCCTAACTCATCATACTCACTCTTTGTAAATCCCTGATTATGGTTATGAATCCAATTTGGTTGTCAGTCTCAGGGAGTGCCACCTTTTCAGTGTGTTATTTTCTAACTCAGTTTAACATTTTCCTCCACAAAAGAGCTAGAAGAACTTCCATTTTACCCACTCTGCATTTCTGTCATGTACTTGTTCAGTTACTGTGTCTAAACAATCCTGGTGTTTATTTGGCCTTCATAACAGTCTTCTGAATCTCTACACTTCATCGCTACCTGTCTACAGATTGCTCTACCCTTATCTACAAATCCAGTTATTTTATCACAGAAGGAAAAGGGAAATGATTTACCCTTGGTAAATCCATGCTGACAGTTCCCAGTGATCCCCTTCCTGTACCCAGAAGTGGCTTCCAAGAGGATATGCCCCATGGTTTCCCCAGGCACCAAAAGGAGACTGACCAGCCTTTGTTTCCCAGATCAAACTTTTGGCCTCATCACAGTCCAAATCAAAAGAGATAGCAGAGTCTCTACAGACCTAATCTACAACAAGCAAAATAACTAATGCAGATTTTAGCCCACTTAGGAAGAATTAGCCAGCAATATATTGGCAAATTAGTGAGAAATCTGTGCTGGACAACTGAAACACTCATAAATCTGAAGGAATATTAGTTACATTTGTTTAACTTGTAGTTTAAATGAGTTCTTTAGAGGTGACTTTACAATTTTGCATACAGATAGCTTGTGCACTTCATTCATTCCTAAAATATACTATTCTCCTCCTTTTTGTCAGCTAGCATATTCCAGGACAGGGTGCAAACTGCCTGGGTGACATATCAGGGTAAATTAGCAATGTGTTGTAACCGAGAAATGTAAGCAAAAAACCTGAATGCTGAACAAACATTATTTTTGGTCTTGTTTTCATAGTGTTTTCTGCAGTCTTTCACTTGCCACTTGAGTTTATTCTTCTTATTTTCCTTTCATCCCTGAATGTTTCCTCACCTCTCTTCCACTGGTCTACCCTGGCAGGAGGTATCACTGAGCAGAAGAGAAGCCTCTCTCTCACGTTCATATATCTTTACTACTCACTTTTCCAGGGCAGTACTTTCACTTACCCCATATTTCATTTTTTAGAGACAGCTTGGCTAGAAGACAGCATATTTTCCAGTCACAGCTGTCTCTATCGGATGCATGCCTGGTTCTTGGAGACAGGATTTTTTCTGTTGTACTTCAGCTAATACAAATGATCCCAAGCCAATATAAAGCAAATTTCTTTATACTCTTTGCCTCATACTGGAAGATCAAATCTTTCTGACTGCATGTGTTTGCCCCAGTACTTCCATAAGGAAAGCCGATGTTTAATTTTAAATAAACAATTATTAGCTATTTCATTACTGGAAAAGGACTGAATTTTTAATATATTCTGTTTCAAATATCAAGATGTGGTTGCAGCTCTGGTCTTACAGTAAGTGACAAAACATACATTTTCAAGGTCACGAGTTTACAGGCACATCCTTGTGCCTTTGAAGATTTTCCCTAAATTTCAGGGGAATTTCCAGCTGTACTACAGGTCATCGTGCATGAAACTGGAACCTAAGATTATTATTTTTTCCATATAAAAACTCTAGCTGACTGGTTTTAACTTCTGAAACAGAGAGTACAGTTCCATTGTATAAGTTAAGTAGTCTTTAAGAAAAATATGTATGTTTTCAGAATTCAGAACACTGCAGATCTATTGCCAAGAAAAGGAAAGAAAACAAAAAACCCCACACATGTGTGTTAAAACCAGTCAGCTAGAGTTGAAGACAAGCAGAAGGTATTATTCTGCAGTTATTTAAAACACTGTTTTCTCTGATCAGAACTAGTTGCTGAACTGGTCCCTGCTAGTGATGGAGCATTCTGATGAAGAAATACCAGCAGCAGGTAACAACAGAGTAGCTCAATTTATATCAGTGCAGCCAGCAAGCATGTTTGCAGACCTACACTTTCAAAAATTTTTCACACAACAAGAAAAAGCAGCCACTTAGTCTGATAATATCAACTTCCTTGATCTTTCATTTTTATTCCCTTCTTTCACTTTCTTTCCTTCCACCATTGCCATACAATGGAAAAAGGTGCAGGGGAGGAAGGATAGAAAGAAGAAGGAGCAATCAATTTCCTTGGCTAGTCCAGTGCAGTTCTGGTCAAACTTGCCTATAGGGTTTTATCTGTAGAGCATGTATCAGCACTCCACAGTAAAATGGGAAATGCCACTTTGAAACAGGCTTTTCCGTACTTGCTCTTATTTTTTCACAGCTTGAGAGCTATGATATAGTGGAAAAGTAAATAGGTTTATTTGTGCATGGGCACTGTTTCTGCAGAGCAATGCCCCCAAGAAGCAGTGGTAGCTGCAGCAGAGGACAACCAACAGTTGGCATCAGAGTGCTGTGCAGGCAAAAAAGATGGGATGCCTGCCAGTGCTCAAACTGAATGAGAGCAAAGCCATAGGTACACAGTCTCTAACTTCCACAGCTGCCAGGAAGGTCTGTGTTACATTAGTAACATTGTAGGTCTCCTATGACTGTTCATCCCAGTCAGTATCACAGCTCTGATTTTAATTGCATCTGAAAAGAACTCAGCAGAAAAAATATTCTTTGTCCTGAATGACAGTCAACTGCTTCCTTCTAGTTTTATGTAACTGTATGTGCATCACAAGGAGGAAAAGACATCCGCTCTCACCGATCAGTCTTTTCTCAGGGTGTTTCTGGCGCAGGTGAGCGAGCACTATAAAACGCTACAGTAGAAAATGTCACAGAATCTCAGTCTTTATGAAACAGTCATTGAGCCTAGGAATTAACCATTTTCATGTTTGTTTACCCTAGCATCCCTTTGACTTTAAAGGATAACCTAATAGAATTTTTTTAGAACATATTTCTTTGCAGAATTAAAAGGCAGGATTATCTATTCCTAGCACAGTTTGTTTCAGAAACAATTACGGACTCTGTGGCATCTTGCAATCTTGGCAGCTGTACTGTTGTGTTTTATGGGAATATAGATGCATGTTTGTCTTGAGAGTTCCCAAATCCCTGCATTCTCCTTAGGAAAGAATGGGACAGGAAATTTCTGGGTTACTGGGCTCTTAGGCGCAGCTGTCTCTTTTGCTTTCACACGTATTTCTACAGCAAGATGAGAGCCATCTTAAGGAATGGAAACAGAGTCTCATTCAGCAATGGTTCTTTTCTTTTTTGTCTGCTTTAAAATAGTCTGAGTGTTAGGAAGAGTAACAAGCACTGAACTTTTCCCCACATACACAACTCACATGGAATGAAACCGGCCAAGTTCAGGGTCCTTCAAAATAAATATACTATTGGAGACATAAGATCACAATCCAGTAAAATTTACCTGATTTCGGTATAATTTTTCATGTGCTTCTTAAGTTAGAATACATATTGATTGAAATATTGAAGTTAAATATGTATTTAAGAATTTGCTTGCTTGGCTCATTAGGCTTGTGAGCAATCACCCAGATCTCATCTTTCATGCCTACAGCTTTAAGTATCAAGTACCAAAGACGCAGCCTTTACGTTCTCTAATATTTTGTCACATTCTGGTGTTCTGGCTTGAGTTAGAACAGGACTAATTCTACTTCTCAGCTAAGTCTCTTCTAAGTAACTGCACTTTCTGCAGTTAATAGCCAGCATCAGAGGACTCTGTCCATTCTGCCTTCAATTCTGACCCATAAGTTCCTGAATCCAGTTCTGGAATCTACCTCCTGAATCAGTTTCCATTTACCACCGAGTCCAGCCTGGGACTTCTGCAACAGCTTCAGTGGTGATGTATAAGCCTGACTAGGAGTTGTGGGTTTCTGGAGAATCCATATTCCTGGTTACAGTCAGATTGTAAACCCTCTCTATTAGGCAATCCAAAAGAAAAACAATTTTAACTGGAGCCCTGAACAATAACAAAAAAAAGGCTTTGAACAGGTAAAAAAAAGAGATTGTTCATACAATAGGTCTTGGGCCAGCTTGAACAGGATAGGACATTAAACATGTGCTGCAGCCAGGGATAATGGTCCTACCTGGAGCTTGTGGCAGAAAGCACCAGGGGAGACTCAAGGTTGACTCCTAGGATTTTTGATTCAAGGATACAAAGGCTTCAAGGCCAACTATACTCCAACTGAGAAAGAAATATTAGCAGCATATGAAGGAGATAGAGGTGTTTCAGAAGCAACTGGTACTGAAGCACAGCTCTTCCTGGCACCACAATTACCAATACTAGGGTGGATGTTCAAGGGTAAGGTTTTAGTGGCCAGCCCAGCCCTAAACCTTGACATCTGGAGTCCTTAATCCTGAAGTTCAAAGAGAGCTTTTCTTGTTCAGCAACAACACTTAATTAATTTTTCCTCTTATTTGTGTTCTTACACTTTTTTAAAATTCTGTTTGACCCACATTGCTATTATAAGAAGAGTCTAAAATTAATAACTTTGCCATAGCACATTCCTATTAAGCCAAAAGTAACTAATAACCCATGGGGAAGTGTGAGGAATAAGAAAGGCAATGGCATGTCCTAAGTGCATAGTGGAATTAAACTCTCCTCCCTTCAGGTCCTCTTCTAGCTCTGGAAAGGTTTTTTCCCTTAAAGCAGGTTCTCGTTCAGTCATCTTGTGTGCTCTATATCAAAAAACATAAGTAGGTAGAAGCCTACTATGAAAAGCAGAAAATTATGTCTATTCAATATGCTGCATAAATATTTTCTGAGTGGGAGTTTTGGATTTTTGATATAACCTGAGAAACAATAGTGGCTTGCTAGAAAAGATAAAAATACAAACAAAAGAAAGAAAGAGGCAAAAGTATTAAGATGTAATAAGACCACAGGCATGGCTTTTCTGGAAGGGCTACAAGGCTTGAACCCCACCTCACACTGATACCACCCAAGCAGCTGCAGTGCAGCTCCACATGATGAAGCAGCTGCATCATCTCCCTCCTGGCAGCAGCCACTGTGACCTGTTTTACAGATATTTAAGGTGGCCTGTGGGAGGATGCTCAGTGACTTTCAAAAATGTCAGGCTTCTTGGAAGGGCTGACAACAGGGTGCCATGGAGGTAAAGTGCTGCCAAGCAGTCTTATTCCAGTGGTCACAGGAAAATCATAGAATCATAGAATTGTCAGAGTTGGAAGGGACCTTAAAGATCATCTAGTTCCAACCCCCCCACACGCCATCGCAGGGGCACCTCCCACTAGATCAGGTTACTCACAGCCCCAGCCAGCCTGGCCTACAAAACTGCCAGAGATGGGGCTTCCACCACCTCTCTGGGAAGAAACCTGGGCCAGTGTCTCACCAACCTCATGGGGAAGAACTTCTTCTTAACGTCCAACCTGAATCTCCCCTCCTTAAGCTTGTGTCCATTCCCCTTAGTCCTATCGCTACCTGACATCCTAAAAAGTCCTTCCCCAGCCCTCTTGTAGGCCCTTGCAGATATTGGAAGGCCACAATAAGGTCTCCTTGGAGCCTTCTCTTCTCCAGACTGAATAAACCCAACTCTCTCAGCCTGTCCTCATAAGAGAGGTGCTCCAGCCCTCTGATCATCCTCATGGCCCTTCTCTGGACACACTCCAGCACATCCATAACTTTCTTGTACTGGGGGCTCCAGAACTGGATGCAATTTTGAGAACTCATAGTTGTATTTGCACAGTACTTCAATGAAAACAGAATAACATATGCAAAATATTACTGATAGTAGTAAGTTCTGCATCAGTTACAAGGATCTCACTGGAAGAAATTATGAAACTCCTAGCACTTTATATTCAGTTCTCCCCAAACCAGATACCAATTGCAAGTGGGAAAAAAGTTACTGCCCCTCTGTTTGTGTTCATCCCAATGGGTGGTGTATCTTATTCCCACTCACTTCTGCAGCACAACTTCTGCCATCAGTGAAGCCCACTGTGAAACCACAGAGGTCATTCAGTGCTCATGGGCAGGATGGTTTGCCTATACCATAATCTGTTCATGCATTCTGACAAGAAAACACACAGCTCAAAGGACATATAACATAAACCACTATTAGAGGCCCAAAAAAAGAAGAAAAAAAAAAAGGGAAAAAAAAAAAAAGACATTACACAGTTGTAGCAGAAATAGTTAACATCCATATTTTGTATGGGAACAAGATAGTATCTTAATGCAAAATATTTTAGAGCAACGTAACCCACTTAAAAACTGCTCACATTTTAACTGATGACATTTTGACTGTAGCATACAATCCCCAGACATGCAATTTACTGAATATAAACAAGCCAAAAGAAGAGGAGAGAAAACTCCTTGGAGTCTGCTACATGTGATAGACACAAGTGCTGCAGAATTCTGCTGATAATCTCCTTTTCAGTTTGTGTTTACAGCTAAATCTACTTCACTTCCTATGTTACTGAACATTATGCAGCCCTTTGAGGTCCACCACTAGCCATAAATCCCAGGCAGGAAACTGTTTTCAGGCCTAGGAGGAAAGACAACATTTCATTTTCTAAAGCCAGGCCAGAGTAGCCAGGTCAAACAAAGTTTGGAATTGAAGCTCTTGAAATCCAGGATATAATTGTGTATGTTTTTCTGTTTGTTTTGTTACCGGTTAGCCGGATGCAACAAATAAAACCATTTTTCTTTCTTATTTTTTCTCCCTCACTGTCTCTTTGGGAGCTCCTCTTTGGAAGCCAACCTCTCCATAAACCAGTGCTTAAGGTCATAGCTCCCTAACTTTAAGACATCTGCTAGGTCAGATGTACTTGAAGAGAATCAGCTGCTTGCAGCAAGCACATTATTAGCACACTGGAGTCACAGACAAATGTTGAAGGTATCTCTCTCCTTTTCCATCTAACAAATACATATACTGATATAGCCCATTTAAAATTTTTTGTCTTGATCAGAGCTCTACCTCTAGTGCCAATGCAGAGCATTAGATTAAGAGTTCAAACTTGTGTTTGAGTTGTAAGCTATAGTAATTATAGGAAAAATACCAAAAACCCCCACAACCTTCACTTTTGGAACTACATACTACATGCTCTGTACTATATTCCTTCTAATTTTCTAAGAAATCATAGAAAATACAAAAAAATACTAAATTTAGTGCACTGAACACCTGAAACACAGTGATGAGCTGTACTTCGTTAAAACAAAACCCCTTTATAATGTCTGAAACTGACCAACCAAATCTAGAAATTATCCAAAGCACCAGCTGCTTAAAAACATGTCTGTTGTTTCAGTAGCACACATAAGAAAAAGGCAAATAAGTACCTAGAATTCAAGCACATCTCTCCAATAACAAAAATACATATACAGATGAAGAAGAAAAACATATTTAGTAAGAAATTATTTCTTATTTTTAAGCCACCAAAGGCTTATCCTAGAGCTCCTTCAAGCCACCTTTTACATACCATAAATGAAATGTTATTCTAAAATAGAGCAGTCAGTTTTTACAGTAAGGAAAAAAATCTGCCTGGAAAAAAATACACCAGGCTTGATTGAAAACTTGCCTGCTGGTGTGCCAGGTTGGCAGCAGTTGAAAGTGCAGTGGAATTGAAAGGTTTCCATTTTGCTGCTAAGTTATAACACAGTGTGTTAGATATTCATACTGCTTTGGCAAACCCCTGCAGTCCCAAGTGCGCTAATTTCTGTCAGGCTTTTGGAACTCTGATTCAGGTGCCTGAAAAAGCAGAAGGTGCAAGGGAATTGGTAACATACCCCTCAGGAAGTACCTAAAAAGCAGTCAAAATTACACTACCAGTATTTAAGGCATCGCAGTAAATATCCTTCCATACCGTTCATCTCTATAATAGAGTTTAAGAAGGAAACCGTAGGAGCTTGATTCAGCTGCTAGGAAGCCATCAAGCCACATTCACTCTTATTTATCTTTTTAGACTAGCTAAGGATCAGTCATCAGCCATCTTCACCAAATCTAGTGTTATGACTATAAATAGGAAAATGTCATCATATATCAAATGCCTTTTTAAACTCTATCCACTCTATCCTCTCTTGGCCAATAGACTTAATTCTTTCAGTGTATACTAACAACTAATTTCAGTTATGCACCTCTTCATTTCAAGTCTGCTAAGGAGGCAAGGTACTCTCAGAAACTGATGCAGTCCCTCTACAGGACTGCAAAGCTGTTCCCGTGCTTTTGTACTAAACAAAATCTTAAAAGAAAAGTAAGAACAGGTAATAAACAAATTTAGCACATTAATTTAAGCAAGAGCTCTGCTTTAATTTCTAAGTATTTTCCCTATATTCTATTCTGTTTACATCTATAGTAACAAGATCAAAAATTGGTGGTGTTTTATGTTTCCATTTTTCATTTGACAGCCCCTAAGGAAAGATCTGCTTGCCTGCAGAGACTGTACAATCTCCATGACAGTACCACAGTTGTACTTCTTGCCCATGGCTGACCCCAGGTCCAGGGGGAGCCAGTGCAAGCTGGCCAGCCTTGCCTGCAGTCCTCTCTGCCCTTGTAAGATCAGTGCACAGGAAGAGAGTGAGCTCTGGTAATGGCTTTTGTCTGCAGGAGTTTGTCTTTCAGGAACTGGGTTGAAAAGCATGTCTTGATAAGTCACCAACACAAGCAGCATGTTTAAAGCAAGACACCTCAACAGAGAAAACAGAGCCTTTAATAAAAACATTCTTGCTAATCTACTTGATACCATTTGAGGTTCTGAAAAGTGCAAGTCTGTGAACAAAAATGTTTTCTGTGCTTACTGTAAGTCCTTTTGATTCTATCTGCATCTTTCAAGTTAGAAGGCAAAGCATGGGGAACATAGATTTCCAAGGAGTGTCCAACAGTGGCGTTGTTCCTTATCTCCACACGAAATAAGAAATACAGAGCCTTCAGTCACTTGTGATTTTTTTCCAGTGGAAGTGAATTATGACCTGATGCTGCCACTTGGGTAGCACATTCACAACATGGTTATTAATTTGTTCTTTTGTCAGCTGTGCTCTATCAGCTGTAGTACTCTCAGATTATGTATCTCAGAAGCAAGGTCAGAAGGAAGTTTGGAAAAAGATATCACCTCTGGCTCAGAGCATCCTGCAATTACAAATCAGTGGAGGCTGGGAGAGCATAATGGGGTAAATACTGTTTTATGTTTAGCTTGGTTTTGTATTGTCTTCTGACATCTACTGCTGGCCCTACCACAGGCTGGACTAACACCTTTGTCTGGCCCAGTACGGCATCTGTGTGTGTACATGCCTGTAGAACATGAAGCTATTTAATGAAGGAAATAACTGTCTTTAGTTGCAAGAAAAGTAAAAAAACCAGTCCAACTCAGAGAAGATGATACAGTTGCTATAGCTACCATTAGATCTGCATTAACAAAAAATAAATGTATTAGGCATGCTATACTGCAAGACAAAATCTTGATATGGAACCACCTGACTTGGTTGCTGATAACAGGCACTGTTAAAGATGTGATTCAACTACTAGGTAAGAATAACCTTAGAAATTCTTCCTAGTTTTTGGAGAGGGAAATAGGCTTTCAGCTCATTTATTACATAATAATTGGGAACAAGCAAAGAGGTTAATTAGGAAATCACAGGGAATGTTTTATTTTCAAATACAGCTTAGGTTTTATTGTCTTTGCAAAAGTGGAAAAATGAAGATTGAGCCTGCACTTCATTGCATCAGGGTTGATAAAAAGGCTGCATTGTTTCAGCATTCAGCATGGTCTGATCTGGTTTTAGAGTTAGAAAGTAGTACAATTCTTTGACAAAATAAGACAGTAATGTTTTTAGCATGTCATCAAACATAAACTTATTCATCATGTGCCTTTCCATTTGTTTCTGAATGGGTTTACCAAGTGTGTGCATTGAGATGTGTGTCAGCACAGTCCATTACTTGTCTGACACACTGAACATCTGGATTTGTACAGACCAGTGTAAAAACATACCCTACTCTCAGTTTCTGAAGTACTGTCTCACATTGAAAGCCCTGTTTACAGCATCTACTGAGAAGTGACTTTCTTAAACCCTTTTTGACTGCAATGCTGTCAGGATTCAGCTTCTCTGTGTTAATATTAAGACATACACTTAAGAAAAAGAAAGGAGTACATCTAACAGGAAAAAAAATCTGTGAAATGTAGACTAGAAACAAACCAATACTCATCTGTGAATGATGTATTTTATCAGCCCTGCATACAAGGACTACCGAATCACAAAGGGCACTTTCAGTCTGTCCAGGAGACAAGAAAGAGAAAAAGGAAAGGCACTTGTGCCCCCTTTATTGTACCTTGGGCCCAGAAAGAACATCAGGTTTCAACATCTCTGGATTTGCCTAAGGTTTTGAGTATAGATGGGACTTGAACAATGATATGAGTGGATTTTTACACTTACTACTAAATCTAGAATCAAGCTGGTAGATGTCTGTTTGAATTGCGCTATTTGCTAGAGTTTTACGTCAGCAAATTAAATTCTCTACAAAGACTACTTTAAAGGAGGGTTGTTTTTTTTCTGCAGAACACTCATTCCCATGCACTTACCACTCGTCTCAGATATGAAGACTGCAAAGACATGACTATAGCACTCTTCATTAAAACAAAAGGAAAGGCAAAATCTGATGTTTCTAATGCGTGAGCAGGACAGCTTTCTCATTCACCACCTTTTGAAGGCAGCAGCAGGAATTCTTTCATGGATTTCCACAGTCCCTGCCCAACCTCAAGTACATACATACACGTAGGTGCAATGAAGAAACTTGCTCTGACTCAGAGTATTGACAGCCAGGCTTGACTAAAATAGAGGTCTCCAAACACTGTAGTCCTGCTCTTAGATCTCATCCTTCTGGAAGCTGAGAATTAATTACCAGGAGGGATTTTGTTGTTTTTTTTTTCTTTTTGGTTTTTTTTCTTACATTCCCTTGCTCTTCACTGTTTCTGGCTTTGCCAGTGGAAGTGCCTACTGCTCTCCCATTCTTGCTCCCCTTCCCTGATTTCCATGGTTCAGATGTTTGGAAATGCTTTGTAGAATTCTGCAAACTTCTTCCAGCCTTGCCAAAACAAACTTGAACTCACAGCCATCTGAGGCTTTCCCATCACTGCTGACACTATCTTGGTGATCTTCCTGCTCTGAAGTTTTTGCTAGGTTTTTCTGACCATTTTTGCACATCCAGTGTTACAGCTAAATGAGCTTTGGATGCCAAGGGGCTAAAAAAAAAAAAAAAAAAA
>VWZO01005068.1:78755-314489 GCA_013396975.1 Bucco capensis
TCAGTTCCCAGTCTGGACTGATCCATGGGCTTGTTCTTTCCCAGATGCAGTACTTTACATTTGCCCTTGTTAAATTTCATCAAGTTTCTCCCTGCCCATCTCTCTAGCCTGTCCAGGTCACGCTGGATGGCAGCACAGCCTTCTGGGGTGCCAGCCACTCCTCCAAGCTTGGTATCATCCGCAAACTTGCTGAGGGTACACTCTACCCCTTCATCCAGATCATTGATGAATATATTGAACAGTACTGGACCCAGCACTGACCCCTGGGGCACACCACTAGTCACAGGCCTCCAGTTAGAGTCTGCTCCATCGTTGCAAATCTGTGTAAGTTAGCTGGGACAGACCACCTAGCTTTTATGACAGCACTTGAGGGCTGCCATGGCCCACCCCAGTCACCTGAGCACAGGCTGCAGACATTTGCATCACGAACAGTGTGCCTCCTGCTGTGTGCACACCTGGCTGCAGGAAAACAGCATCAAAACAGGGGTGCCTGTCTGCCCCTCCATGTGTAATGGGTGCTTATCTAGTGATGTGACAGGACTTGCAGTCTAGGCAGGCAGATATTTGCAGGTTATCCAAGTGACAGATGTCTGTGGACACCAAATAGCAGCACCAAGCAGAATGGTGAAGCCCTTCTGCACGACCCTTGCAGAACAGCACTGCCCACTGACAGTGGCTGTGCGGTCTGCAAAAGTCACAACTGTAAAATCTGAACTAATAACCTTAAATACCTCTCCTCCTTGTTTAAGAAGTCCTGTTAAATGCAGATCAATCTACATACACCTACACACCAGGATTACTGCAAAGAGCTCCAACTTTCCTACAACCAGGTACAAATAGTGGCATTAGAAGTGCTCCAGTTGCTTGCAGGCACTGTGAAAAAAAGCAGTTCAGTTTAAAATCAGAGATCAAAGAAAGGCAGAAAAGACTTTTGCAGCTGTTCTCCTTCCCTGGAATTTGTTGTGCATATCTCCTTTTTTGGAACACTTCTTTGTTTCACAGTGCCTTCAAAAATATGCTGTCATCACAAGCTTCTTGCCAAGTACGACTCCAAGCTGGGTTATTCACTGCTGCCTCTTTCTCAAGTCAGACTGTCCATTTCTAAAACGCTTCTCAGAGTCACTGACTGGGAGCCAAATGCTCACTCTTTCAGTCCAACCTGTGAAGTAATCACCTGATCTCTGTTTCCTGTATAAGAAGCAATGAAACATCTGTTTCATAAGAGAGTTGAAACATAGTCCTTGTGTGGTTACAGTCTTCTGGCATCAAAAGTTCTTTTTTTTTTTTCCCCCTCTTTATTCAAAAACACCTCTGGTTTGACAAATTTGGTCATAATAGATCACTCAACTGGCACTAACTGCAGGGTGTCATAGATATAAACTAACTGGAGGACAACTCAAACTTAATTAGAGGCTCAAATTTTTAATAAAAGTTTGATTAAGTTCTTTTGGATTACCTTACCTACCCCTAACTTACAGAAAATATTGGTGTGTTTTTAAGCTTTTCAAGTTTTGTATAAAAATCCAACATGTTAAATAACCTGGATAAAGCCTGAGAAAGACAGCACAAAAACAGGTGTAGTAAGAAATAAGCCCCATTCCCGTCCCATTTCACACATTTACCCTAATATGCTGAATAAGCTATTAAATCACAAACCTAAATAGAGTAACAAGAGTTCACTGTGTTTAATGGCCCTGGGATGTTTTCAAACATCTACAAGAAGGAAAAAGTGATGGCTGTATTATCAATTATGACAAACAAAGTCAAGTCTGGAGGCTATTCTTAAAGCTCTTCAGAAGCTTAAATCTTAATGCATTTAAGATTGCTAATAACATGCTACAGAGCAGTGAATGTTTTGCCATTTCACAAATGAAGCTGAAGCACAGAGAATTAGAACAACATACACAGACATTGCAACTCCTATTTTCACTTTCAAACACTGGACAGTCATCATTCCACTCCCCCTTCTAGAGAAGAGCACTATTTTAACATTTTGTATTTTAAGAATAGAGCCAAAAAAAACCCCAAAAATCAGTGAAAGAGCTGCTGAGAGAGCAAGCATAAGCACTTCTGACTGATGGGCACATTTTTCTCTGTGCAAGTTTGTTTAGTATTAACACTCTGCTTCCTTGCTGCACTGAAAATTACAGTGAATGTGATTGCACACTTTTTTCTTACATCTCTCTCCATCATAACACATTCTTCTGTTCCTATTTTAATCCACTCTTTCTATTGACTTCACTATAAATTATGTTTACCATCCTTAAATTCCCTATCCATGCACCTGAAGAGTTTGCCTTACTCATTTTTCATATATTTCTAAGCAGAAAAAGAAAACTATCTACTCGACTGGTCTATACCCAGTGGGGAATACAGGTCAGGAAAGGGAAGGGATTTTCAAGTACTGCTTTGCTTGATGTTGAGGACGTGACTTCAGTTCATGCTGTTGAAACACAAGTCTTGAGTGATGGTTTAGGAATAAGGCACTTAACTGTGGATGCTTTAGAGAAGTGAAGACACTATAGACTCCCCTTCTACTGCATATGCAGATAAGATGAAGGAAGAGGCCTTTCCTGTTTGCATCCCAGCTTCAAATGCAGAAACATGTCCTTATAAAGAAGCGGATTATGGGCTGTCTCTAAAATGATTTCTTGCACGTTTCCCTAAATGCATCCTGGCAACATGGAGCATGCTGCCCACAGGCCAGTCTGACAGCCGTAGCATGTTGTACAACCAAAGCACTCCCAGAACCATCAGAATAGATTAACAGTGCCATACTTGACACGTCTTCCTTTTATCTTCAGGAAGGAACTGGAATGGCTTAGAACACAATTCCTCACAATTCCTCCTAAGCTGGCTTGGCTACTCCAGTCTTTAGGAAGGGGTCACCTGAGACACCATCCCACTGTCCCAGAGTCTTCTCTGTCATTTCCTTCAGCTCTAAAAATTGAGTATGGATCTATTTAACTACAGTTTCACCGATGATCCATCTAGCAATAATGCTGTATCAAGCTCAACTGTATCATTCACAATTTTAAGGAAAATTCCCTGCATTTGCTGAGTGAATTATACAGCTCACACTAAATGAACATAACACTCTTCATTTGTTTCCATTTAGGCATAGAAGTTAAATGTCTAATGAATACATTCTTACTTTTGTATATGCTTTTCTTATTGCTGCTGTTATTAATCTTACATTTAGAATAATTCTCAAAACTGATTCACATCCCTTTGTCAGTAACACATCCTTGCATTTGATAGCTATTAGAAAGAGCTCTTCCTAAAGGCCATACATACTGAGTGTACTTCAATACCTTTAGACAAAAGATTTATTACTGTGAACAGTTAGTGAAATGCAAGGCACTGACTGGTACTGCTCTCCACCCAAAAGGTAACTGCATTTCCATACCAGTGGATATATTCTGTATGATTTGGTGAGTTCTCCGGAATAGGAGCAAGTGGGAAATAGCCCAGGTATATATATATCTTATTAATGGCCCACAAAATTCCTTTAACTGTTCATTGAAACACAGCAACCTCTGCAGTGAGGTATGATAAAACAGCCTCACTAGAGGACAATTTAAAATGGAAAGATATGATTGCCTGAAATTATTAAGCCTTCCCAGATCTCCATTGAAGCAGTCCTCATAACACAAATACTCTAAGGTTAACCACCTCTGCACATCACTGATTAGAGAGATTTCTAAGCGAGCTCAGTGCCAGTAGGTAATGTGATATTTAGAAAACCATGGAATTTTTTTTTAATAGAGGGGAATATTCTTGGTTACATGGTGCTATCCTGAGCCATCTACTTTAATTCAACAGCAAGGGCAGAAGGAGCCAATGCTGTTTGTGAGGAGTCATCAGAAGGGCTTGATCTTTTCCCTATGTTGTTTTTAACATATTTGTCTCCAGTGGAAATGTCTACTGTCCCTCAGCATCCTGCAGGGCTTTCTAGGATGTTTAAGGAAGAGCCGGCTTCCTCTGTTTCATCTTGCTGCCTCTTACTGATATCTTTGATAGAGCTCAAGCTGTCTCTTGTTGCTGGCAAGGACCTTGCATTGCTAAGTGTTGGACAGGAGACATAAGTCTCTGATATTAGAATAACTGCGTCTGCATATAAAGTAAGCGTGAAGAGAAATCCATTTCTTGTAGGCTTAATTTTGCCCAGCAAGAGCAAACTCAGCTAAGCAGTAGACCTCTACAATTACTAAAGCTGGGGCTGCCCTGGAAGAAAGGCCATTTGTTGCTAGTCAGCTGTCCTTAAAAATAAACCTGAATTTGCCCTGTGACCCCAGCAGAAGATGTGGTCCACGCAACACAGTCCTCTGTCTCTAGCCCAGTCAGACCTGAAGACAAACGGCAGCTCCGGTAGAGTTCAAAAGTTTGACAGAAGGACATTTTCTATCCCCTCCAAGGGTTTTTCCTGAGGCCCTCCGCCTGTCTCCCACTCAGTGAATGCTCCCTTTGTTCCCATCAAGTTGACAAATGTCAGCGTTACAGAATAAGGATGACATTTCTGCTGTGGTATTAAGGCAGAGAAAGGGGATTATTCTGGCCAGTGCCAGCCAGGAGGCAGCGCACAAGGGAGGCTGCATGACACCATTGTTTGTGCTACAACAAGGAGGCCCTTGAAGGCCACAGCCAAGAGTGAACACAAGACCTGTGTGTGGGAAGACGTGTGTGCACACTCGAGGCGGCATCCCCAGCCAAGTCCCTGGCCCTGTGGGGCACACCTGTGTCAGCTTCCTCCCAAGCCCTCCCGATTATGCCTGAGCACACAAAGGGGCAGCTGTGCTGGGGATGAGGAGCCCACCATGCTGGCTCAGCCAGGGAGACCGGAAACCTGGACCGGCCGTCTCTTTTGTCGCCTTCTTAAAATTGAGGGTTTGTGTTGAGACTGTGGAGGATAATGAGCCTCTCACCAGGCACACACTGAACTGCACATCCCCCTGAAACACAGAGCGGATAAAGTTAACTGGTCCTTGGAAACACTGACAAAAAATAAATCAAGGAGCTAGAAGATGCTTGTTGCTGTGCCAACCTCTGCACAAGAGTCTGTCGCTTACCAAAACAGCACAGCTTTGACAGTACTCCTTGATTTGGGAAAACAACACCCTTAGACTCAGAGACCTTACAGTAAGTCAGGTGGGATACACTTGTTTCTATCTTCTATTTTATCATTCCATATTGATTTTTTTCTTAAATCAATAGCACTGCTGAAATACTCTTTTGCAACAGAGAGGAGTACCTTAATACGAAAAACAAAATTGAAGACTCCTGATAAGGTTTTCTCAATGATCTGGAATTTCTTCTTCCCCTCCAAGATCAAGGCAAATTCACTGCTTTTGCATCCCTGCAAGCAGAGCAGGCATCAATCCACGCTTAGACTAGCATCTCTTGATGGAAAGAGTACCAGGGTGAAACAGGAAAGGGGAAACAGTAGCAAAAAGGATAGAGAACTGCACACCTCTTCCCAAAAGTTCATCCCACCTTTCCAGTCATCTTCTGCAAACATTGTCAAGTATTTTATACCAGAAGCTTCTTGCACAATATCCTTTCAAAAAGGAATTTTTTTTTAGCCTTGAGAAAACAGAGACAGCATCTAGTCAAGACATTTTGCAGTAGTCTGTGCACTGTTGGCGTCAGAAAGACTGCCTTAGACTTTAGAAAAGTTGAAGATGGACTTGGTCTCAAACATGTTCCCATGAAAAGTACTGAACATACACAAAGCCTTGTCATGCCTTCTGTGCCCTACAGCCCCTTGGTGGATCCACAGCTCTCATGAGGTTTCTATTAGAACATGTATTCATCCTTTCTATTGTTTGATAATGAGCTTTTCACTTTATTTGCCTGTGGGTGTTGAAACTGTCTGCCAGGACAAAAGTGGAATCAGACATGTTTAACAGGGTGATGGGTATAATCTCCAAAACAGGACTAGCATCTTAGGAAAAAAATGCTCCTAGGACATGTACGGTGGCTGAACACCACAACTGTCCTTACATGTGCTTTCTGGTATAGCATGTTCTCACTAGTAAAAGATGGTGGATTTTGGTGTTGGCTTGTATATTTTTTTTTCTTGAAAAAAGTTTCTCCCTTTGGGAAGAAAATTTGTTTACACTGTAAGGCCTGTTCATCTCCCAAGCAATCTCCTGATGCTGCTCAGGTTCAGTATGTGTCAAAGAACATGGAACTACCAGTTGGCTTCAGGCTACTCACTCCCCTGTTTTGGGTCAGCTGCAAGCAACAGATTTGGGGTACTGCCAACATCATGCGCTTAGAGCAGTCTACTGGGAGACTCCTATGATGACAGACACTTCTCTGTACGTAGGCAAGAAAGTGATGACTTTTAGGAACTGGAATTTTAGGTATCCGTGAGGAAATGCCATGTGTGTCTGACAGTAAAATGCTTAAATATAGGAAATGCTGTCTGGGGCCACTCTACAACATATTATGAAGGTTGCAAACAGTTGAACAGTTTTTCCCTTAAAGGACAGAGTAGGCAAAGAAGTAAATAAAAAACTGGAATAGAAACGTCACCGATTTGCATTAGTTACTTGTTTAGAAAGTTACCATCTTGTTTGAATGGAAACTCTGTTTTGACCAGAATGTAGTCAGAAAAGTCAAAGTTTTTAACAGCAATGATTATCTTAATCTCAAAGTTCCTGCTACACAGCTGTACAGAACAAGCCTAAAACACAGGAGTCCAAAAAACTTAATTTCTCACAGTACAGCCAGGCAGCCTGATGAGTCAGACATGAGTTTCCTATTTCAACACATAAAAGATTATTTCTTTCAAAAGCCACTGTTATGGACCAAGACATACAACATCCATGGCCTGATTCAACCTATAACCTTTCTGTTTCCCTAAAAGTTTCAGATAACAAGCCTTTTCCTGGCTAGTTTTATTACAGATTAGAAGAACAAAATAATCAGTAATGAACACATAAAAGAGTTAAGTAACTGACTTCTTGCCAAATCTGAATCACTGAAAAGGCTAGAAATTTTATTCTGTATCTTCTCTGTGCATCAGTCATTTCCTAGATGCCATTTCTCTCCTTTTATTCTAGCCAGCACTCTGATGGGAGAAGTCTTCTTCATCCAGCTACATTTGGATTTGACTAAGTTGTGCTCTCACACTGCAGATACTTATTATATCTCACCCTGTATGTGTTGATTGCAGCCCAGCCTGCCTCATCTTCACAGCACTGTATATTTCTGCACATGATAAGTTATTAGAGGGAACCTGTTTGCCTCATTTGCATAAGTGTTTCAGTAAAATGCTCAAAGTTCTTGTTAACACTACAAACAGCAACCATGAATATCACAAAATGATTAACAAAAGGTGGGCAGCTGCTGATCCTCTTTTGGTAGCATTGAAGGAGTACAGTGGATAATGCAAATAAAATTGCAGGAACAGGATGGACTAAGAAGGGAGGGAAGGATGGATGAGATTAGAGATGCAGATTTAAACTGTATTATCACAAACCTCACACCAAAGGGTCAGGCACAGTCTGAAAATCACTTGGGGNCAAAGGGTGGTTGTCTTTGGGTCATCTGAAGTATAGGTGTACGTGCCTGTAATATTTCATTGCATACCAATGGCTATGTTTAAACAGTGAGACTTTTCTGATGCACTTCATTTAAGATGTTAAAAACCTGCTCTTTCATAATACAGAGACTGAGCCTACAGTAGAAGAAAATTCTAGCAAGGAGTTTCTCCCAGACACCTGCAGATACACAGGGGTCCAAAGCAAGTGAACAAGCAGGGAGCTCTCAAGTGATGTCATCCCGGGTAGCTGGGATTTAAGGGCTCTTGAATGAATGAACTTACACATAGCTGCTCTGGGCAGAAAGGGTGGGTTTCTAAGACATTCTGCTACATATTACCCTTATGTGTAAGCTGGCAGAATATTTCTAGAGGAAAGAATACCAGGACCAGAAAAAAAAGTCCCTTTTCCATTATTAAACATAATAAACATTTATCCAATTTAGATATCAGTAGCTGAAGTCATGTTTCATTTTTGGGATATGCATAGGATGTCTTTTTCCAGGCTCAAAGAGAATGCTGTAATTTAATGCAGGCTGACTCAAACAGTGTTTTTGTATGTCATCTTGGAGACAGTATGTGGCAGAGGGAGGGAGGTGGAGGAGGAAAGGAGGCCGAGGTTAGAGGGAAGGAGGGTGGTTGTTCATCTGGTCTTTCTTTCTTTTCCTTGTTCCTTAACAGGTCAAGCAAAGGGCCCATTCCAGCTAGAAGCAATGACACTCTTGCTGTGGTATTTCATTTTGGAGTAGAACAGGACACAGCATGTTCTGTGTGCTAGTGTCCTGGGAGCCTCCACCACTACACACTGGTTTGGGGTGGGGAGGTTAGAGTGGAGTGCAGGCAGTCCTTGCATTGTTTTTGTTACAGTGGGAAGATTTCTAAAGAGGGCCCATCCTTTATCTTTTGCATAAAGAATTTCCTAGCTATAAATCCTTATAACAACTGTATATGTTCTTGCCTTACCTTCTGCCATGTGATTTTTTTTGTTTATTTTTTTTAAATGATGTATCAGTAGAGATGTCAGAAGCAGTTAATGGAAATTGACATTTCTGACTACTTTAACCAACCAGGTTGTAGGGGAAATATAATACATATGGAAAGAGAAATCATCTGTTAAGCAGAGCCTTTAAAAAATTGGCTCAAAAGGCAAGGTCAGGGTCATTGGTGACTGGTCCTGTTCAAAAACCTTATCTGAGGATCTCCTAACTCAGATTCATGCATGCTGCTCACTTTTATAGTAACAAACATTACTTATAATCCCAAAAGGTGAAGTACGCTAGTACTGCGCATACTCCAGATGAAAACCGAAGCACAAAGAAATCAAGTAACTTGTCCACAAACCCAAAGAAAGGGACTGTAGTCAAGCTAGAAATGAAGTCCAGGCTTGCAGAGGCCCAGTCCAGTGCATTAACAAGATTATATTCTTGTCCTCATAATGTGCATTCTCCTATTGCATTTTTCTTAGTGTAGTTATACCTATTCGTATGCAAAGCACAGGATATGCCATGAAACAGGTCCTGAATCCTTAAGGATTTAATGGGTAGTGAAAGAGATCCTGTCCCTTCCAGAGCAGAAGGAAGGAAGAAGGATGAGTTCTTCTAGAAACATCCTTTCCCCTGATACTCGCCCTTATTGTCCTAACAATATTTCCTTTGCTTTCCAAGAGCTGTTTTGATGAGACAAAACCTTTACAAGAGCAAAAGCTTTTCTAATTCAGGCTAAAAGAAATCCATCAGTGTTATGATTCATACACATATGAAGGCAAAAAGAAAGTGTGTCAGTTCAGAGGGTGCAACAAGCAGTATAAGGTCAAATCAGAGCAAATTAAGCCATTTTTTGAGTGGTAACACTGCTGAAGTTGCATTTTATATTGCATTGTGCAATTTCAATTGAACTCAAATATTCTCTTTGCCACCTCCTCCTCCTCCCCACCGCATATATTCTCAGCCTGTCAGTGCAATACCTTCCCCTGCATACCCCTTTGCCCAGCCTGCTGAGAGAAAGCACTCCTCCTTTGGCCACCTTCAGAGTCCAGGGCAGAGACTGGTCAGGGAACTGCACAGGAAATTAGCATGTTTCTTAAAACTTTCTTTCGTAATTAAGGATATTAAAATCTGTTGTATCAGGGTGACCTTACTAGGGGTTACAAATTGTTAGAAAAAGAACAGATAATGCTTTGGGGATGACACAATTTCATTTGGAAACTCAGCACAGAAATTAATGTTATTTATATGTGAATGATGTCAAAGCTTCTAATTGAAATAAAACAACTCTTTATTGTAATTACCTCAATGTCATCCAGGTTCTACAAACCACTCTGCCTCAGAGGAAAAAGCACCTTTCCATAAAGCAATGGTCTCTCTTGACATTCCTGAACATCAAGAGACTCTACTTCTAATGAATGAGCAAAACTAGGAGATTCCCAAGTTGAGGTTTCTTCTTAAGATCACTGAGGTATTAAAGTCCCTCCTAAAATATTTTCAAGTGTAGCTCAGCAAATATATAGCATGGAGGAAAGCCACAACAGGTCCAGCCTTACAAAAGGATAGACACCAAAAGATACAAATTGTCATAAAGCAGGATTTTACAAGGCCACTCAAGCAACAGAGGAGGCCATCTCCCACCAGTGCTTATAGTTCTAATTGTATTTAATACAGGTTCCTTCTCTATTCTCATCTATTAATTATAATAAACTGAAGTTATATCAAGCTGCACTCAGTGTAAGATTAAGCTACAGTGGTTCATGAAGAATATGTACTAAATGTTTTGCAAATTGCCATGTCTGCAGTTAAAGTTCCTAAGTAGCTTTCACACACAGTTCAAATAGTAGAGACAAGACTGTTATTCTGCATGCAGTCTGACATAGAAAAAAAAGTCTCAGGTTCTCAGCTGAAATGACCCAAAAAGTAATGCAAGCTCTATGGTCACTGCATAAATTGGAAAATTCCCTGATCCAAATGTTACTTTGCAAATTTGCATTGACCAAATTGTGGCACACACCATCTAGTCTGCAGAGACTTCTCGTGCAGCTTTTTTACCTGGACGCTTACTAAGGAAAGAAATACCATCACAGTATCAACATCCTAATTCATCCAGATCTTCTCTTCAGTTGGAGTCTTTGTGTAAACACACCTCAGAATAGCAAGGAAGCAGAAGGCAACATCTCACATTTTGACTGGGGCTTCTAAAAGCACCTGCCACTCACTTAGATTTGGAATAAAATGACCTCCAGTGACATCTGTCTGCCTTCCTACCTGTTTTGCCTCTAGAAGGGTCCCATAACCTATGGGGAGACAAAGGGGCTGCCAGAGCTATGCCACTGTCAGCTCATCACTAGAGCGGTGCCCCAGCTGTGGCACATCAGTCTGAAGAGAAATCTGAAACCCACATGAAGCCATCTGAGGTAGACCAATTAAACAGGTCCAAAAATATGAGTATTGACCTCACCTTAGAAGAGGTAATGCTTGGTTATTCCAAGGGTGTGACCCTCACTGCTCCAAAACTCTGATTCCAACTACTGAAAAAAATGCCAACATACTTGTTATAGTGTGCTACCAGAGGAGAATGGGGAGGGAGAAAGGAGAAGGGTATTGCCATTGTATATTTTCAAGCAGCAGATGAAGAGGGACAAAAGAGTCCACACATCAGGAAACTATTAAAATGAATACATTCCTAGTTTCTTCATAATTAATTCAGCATGGCCAGTTTTGTATCAGAAGGGGAAAAAGATTTCAACCACTTCCTTTTATCTCAAGCTGTTTAGAAGAATATGATCTTGTAACACTGAAAAGAAGTGCTTTGCTGCATCCCAGCAATCCAGTGTAATTTTACATCTTCCACATGCCTAATTTGATATCCAAATCCCCATTTTCTGTATGACATAGAATACTTAAATTATACAGCAGACACTCAGGTTCATTTAGGCACCACCCATTCCTACTTTCTAGTCCCACTGCTTTTTTTATTTCATATTACATTAAACAATACATTGAAAACAGTTTTCACTACACAATTCCCCAATAATTTTTTTCAGCATGCTTGCTTTGTGGTGCAAGTTAACATTTGGTTCACATTTTGATGGTTATCTTCACATGCATAAAGACCAGAGACATATTCTTTCCCTGTTCTTGGAATTTTAGGTTCTGGGTTAGGCTGAGTTATGCAATACTTTCAAAAGAAGATACATTAGGCAGCTATTTATATGCTCAAGTAATTCCATTGTTTTCAAGGTCCTACTGGAACCAATGTGTTAAAGCTATGATTGGCTGCAAGTATAGACAGACAGCCTGGGACTGTCATTTCACTATCTTTTGCTGTCATTCAACAAGCAAGTTGTATGTACAGGTAAAATAAGTCCCTGAAGTACAGTTAAGAGTTATTTGCAGCTTTCCTTAATAGAAGATTCAAGTAGCGTTAGTTGAGTTCTGTGGCTCTGAAAGCCTATCAAACATTAAATGCTTGATCATTGCCTCTTGTCCTGTATGTAATACAATCTAACTGAATGTATAAGCATACTATTGGAAATTCTAAAACCTAGAAAATTCGTGCAAACTTTCAGGAAAAAAAAAATCCAATGTTAGTTAGAATAGTGAAAAGGGAGTTTCACCTTCCGTTAAGGCTCCATTAACAAGCTTTATCTAGAGAGAACATGTTTCTGTGCCATACAATATGCACCCAAATTTTCTTCTGTGAAAAGGATTGACTGAAAGTTTTGTGCATGTTATTTGCTTGGTATGTTATAATAGTGATTAGATGGCCCAGATGAAGTTCAAAGTTCCATTATGCTACATTATGGCACACAAGCTACATCACCACATGTAGATCAAAGTGATCATTCAGTGCCACAAGAACTGCAGAAATGGCAGAGAACAGCAAAAAGGACCTCTCCGCACTACACATGAAGACTTGAAGTGAAGTTTGATTACATGAACTGACCAAGATCAGACAGGAAATCTGTTAAGCCTACATACTCCATTCAGGCACAGTCTGAAAATCACTTGGNCGAAGCCTAGCCATACATACTCCATTCAGGTATTCTAAGTCCAACACCAGTCCATCACCACATTACCGCTCTTCCCAAATACTTTGTTACACTGCTTGCTTGTGTCAATACCTCCAAGTTTATTTTCATTAAGACAGAGGCCTATGAAAACAGCATAATATTATTTATTACAGTTGTTTTCTCAGACTGTGTGGTACTGAGCTTCTACATGTTTTCTATCTCTATACGAGCTGTGGAGTGATTACTAGGATTCACAAAGAGGGAAACCCACACTATCCACTTCTCAGAACATTCAGTATTTAGTAATTGACATATAAGATAGTAACTAATATTTGGCAACTCTGCAAATATTATGCTTTAAACTGAGTTAGCACAAAAGTAGTATATATCTTTGGCCCAAGGATGGTTCTAATGATCAGCTCAACTAGGCTTTCTGTAGCAGAAGAAAAGCCTTTGTTCCAAAAAGGATGGCTAGGATTCTGAAAAATCTGCAAAACCAGATTTTGATTTAAATGTTAGAATGTTTGCCAAGACAGCTTCTTGGATTTCTAGACTTTGATCAGCATGTCTGTGACAACCATGCCTATTGCTTTAATCATTATCAGAACCCATATGTGTGTTATTAGTAACAAATACCACCAAATCCTAATCTTTATTTACCGTTGTGGAAATGAGATCAAAATTGCAGTTAACATACAATATGTTCATAACACTGATTTTTCAAAGCAGTCAAGAGATACATATGCATACGTAAAAATGACAAACATAAAATTGGTCTTTGCCTTTTCAAACTTTCCCTATAAAAACTCATTGACATAGCTTAGTTGATTTTTTCCCCCCCCAGAGAGTGAGACTTGGGCAATGAAAATGTTTGTAACAGCAGAAACAGGTTATTTGTTCAAGCAAAATAAAAAGACTAAAGTTATTGTGGATTGTGTGCTACACAAACTTAAATGTTTTGTTTAATACTCTGGAACACAATTCTCCAGGAGCATTCTGAACTCCATCCTGCTAGACATTGACTGCAAGAAAGTAGTGCTCACTAGAGGTACATGTATATGTAGATGAAATAAAGAAAGGAGAAATGTGTAGGAGCAAACTTCTGTATACACTTGACTGTGAAATTATTACCCACATAAGGTGACAGAATATACTGTGCTCTTGCTAGTAGTATATGTTGACACCTGGAGCATGAAGCAGACCCAGAGAGAGTTTAAGCAGTCTTATCCGCTTCTAATTTTGTTTCTTTGAGAGGCCAAGCATCAGCTCCAGCAACTCACTGTCCCCCTTTTCCCCACTGACAGCAAGCAGAAAGGCTACAATATGCATACTGACTTAGAGAAAAGGCACTTAGAAATCCTACCAACTTTATCAGATGCCTAATGGTAACAGTTTCATTGTTTAGGACTTCAGCACAAAGCCACCTCCTACCTTGATCAGGTGTTAAGAGCGGAAGTGGTACAAGTATGGTAGAAGGTTTCAGATCAGCAAAAACAACTGATGAGCTGCTTTAACTGCTATGAAGAGCAAGTCTGTTTCTATGAATGCAGTGGTGGAAAGTATCCCTGCCCATGACAGAGGAGTTGGAACTAGATGATCTTTAAGGTCCCTCCAACCCAAACCATTCTCTTATATGATTGCATGATGCTTTCAGTGACAATAAAAGCCATACAGTAGATTCCCTATTCAGGGGCTGAAGAGCCCCTAAGCCTTGTGACAGACAAGACCCTTAAGAAAATCCCAGTCAAATAAAACACCTTCTGGCTTCCTCTAATAAGCTACACAAACAAGTTTCCTTTATTTTTTCAGCCATGTCTTGCTCAGATACAATTTCATTTGTCATAAATCCTTATTCTGTAATATGCAATATATCTAGAAATTCCATAATATATATTGGTCAAGAAATAAAATAGAAGTTTTTATTTAGATAGTAGATAGTAATACTGTAATGAAGAGTCAGCTTTCTGACAGTTATCCCCCTTTTCTTTTAACTGACCTATCTCAAGTAAGAATTTTCGTATCACAAATGCACAAATTATACTAGAGACAAAAATGCTGAAACAAAGCAGTATTTGGTTTCTATATCCCCTAAATGTTCTTCCTGTATTGCAAGTACTGGTTGAAAATGTAGTGACAGTTAATTTAAACAGCTCAGAAGTCTCCAGTGTCCCACATCAGCAATATCATACCGGTAACATGGATTACACACAGCAATGAAAAATAGACCAGCTGTGTTAGAATTAATTTCATAAATATGTAACCTTTCTACTTGGGTATGTATTCTTTAATACTCAGAATTAAATGCATACAAAAGTCAGGAAGGACAAATTTTAGAAGCTGACCAATCTAAGCATTCCCTTTTATGTGTGAGCATCCAAGTGTGTTCTCATTCTTTACACAGCCTACATCGAACTAAGAAAGATCAGAGGACTTCAGTGAATTTTCCAACACTCTACAACTTGCTGCAGTCAGGCCTAGAATGCCAGGACACCCAGTGTGCCAAATCAGTCCTAACACTTCTTCCTTTCCTAATTGAATGCTTTAGGTATGCTTTATCGTCATCGTTTCATCTTTCTCAAACTGTGTATGTACAGTATCACAAAATAAGAGTGCTGGGTTTTTTAAACACCATCTCCTACTTGTGCCAACTTAGAGTTGGAAGTGTTAGACTGCTCACATTTCAAAAATATAGTTCTGGCCCTCACATTGCTGCAAACCACTTGGGAGCCAGTCAGTGCATCAAGCTGTTGTTTGTTATTATTGCTTTTCTGCTTTATTTGATGAAACATCCTTATAAGCAGACCCTTACAGAGTTCTTTTAGGTAGGGCATTCACCTACCAATGTCATGCTGACTTCATCTTCCCTGTGCTGCATGTCTTTCAGCTGTGTAACGCAAATCCAGGAGTAGATGAAGGAAAGAATGCTGAATACATTTTTACTCTGCATTTTGCTTTGAGGGAACTCTGCCGCTTATTGCTTATAATGAATCTAGTTTTAAGCAATACATGTGGGGGGTTCTGTTTTGGTTTTGCTGACTCTGCAAACCGATACTTTGAGAGAATTGTCTAGTGGAAGCAAAGAGTCCTTTATTATGTCTGTCACTGCCAAGTGATTTGGCAGATTCCTCCATGAGATGCACAATCCAATAGGTTGAGAGAGAGCTTGGCTGGCCAGCTACCAGCAGAAAAGCTCAACTTAAACACTTTTAAAAATCTTATAAAGGCCAATTTGTGGTTTTGGCTGAAGAAAGGAAGAGGCTGAAAAATAGAGGCAGCTGGGTGTCAGTGAAAGATGGAACATCTATGTCATTTTCATTACTGTGCCACACAAAAAAAAGACCTGGCTTTGTACATACATTGGATCTAGCTAAGACTAACATGTGCACTGCCTAGGTAAATCTACAAAGACTATTTCATTTGTTTGAGCATTTGTCTGGAAGAGTAGAATGATGTATCACCGTGTCACGATTCAGAGGGCAAGGTCCTTTTCTTTGGCTAACTGCTAGTGGACAAAGACCCTGGCAAGGGCTTTTGCAGAATCCGTACTGCTTCCCAAATTCAAAGCCAGAGGGAGACTCCTTCGGCCTCTGCACTAACAGAACCAGTCCAAGACTGGCTTCAGTTTGTGAACAAGGTCCACAAGGAGGGAAGGGGCTCTAGGCTGCCATAGCTCCCACCCCAAGGATACCTCGAGAAAGGAAGACTTTCCCTCCTGCAAATCCCTGCTAATTTCTGAAGTCAAAGCAGCATAAAAAATCTGTTGCATGGGCCTAGATCTGGACAATGAAACAGACTTCAAGTAACAGCTAGTTTCTGTCCCTTCCAGAAAAATCTATTTGGTTTTGCTCATCCCCAAAGGCCTACCTGTCCCTGCTGCATTAAATGATATTTGAAATGTCTGAATG
The DNA here is from genome assembly GCA_013396975.1 of Bucco capensis. Classification (NCBI taxonomy): domain Eukaryota; kingdom Metazoa; phylum Chordata; class Aves; order Piciformes; family Bucconidae; genus Bucco; species Bucco capensis. The sequence goes on from VWZO01005068.1 coordinate 95,212, forward strand.
AAGGTACATAGAGCTGTTGAAGAACCATATAGTCACACACAGGAGAAATGTTGGAAGCTTTAGTTCTTTGGATTAAACCTGTCAAATCAGCATTTAAAACATAAAAAATTGTTGGCTCTCTAGACAATGCCAAAAACACAGAAACCTTGTTCGCATTACAGTTTATACTCTAATTTGAATATTATTTCAAACATGGTAAAATGGACTTTCCAGCAAGCATTTGCAGCCAGGGGTAAAAATCAGGCTTAAGACTACCTGGGCCTAAAGGCTACAGGACAATTTGTGCTAACATGGTAACACCAAAATATTTTGCCATTATAAATAGGGGCATAACTTTGCCACGTTAACTAGGAACATGAATACATCCCTATCTGAAGAAAGGGAAGAAAAGATAATAGTGAGGGAATTGCAGGACCTAAATACCAACCAGGGTTTATTATTAAAATACGATTCAAATCAAGCTGATAGGAAGGGAATCGCAGGTTAATAGTTTAAGGTAAACCTCACATTTTGTAAAATAAGAGTCTTTACATTAGTACCAAAGGAAAAAATGTGTCTTCCTGCCCTTTTTTGGCACTTAGTTAAGAAAAACCTTTGGTAAAAGCAGTTCTTGCCCTCCAGCTAGACAAGCACTGAGACACCTCTATCACAGAGCGACCGGGGGCTTGAGCACCCTGCCAGGCAGGGCTGGCTGCTTCTGTGCCAAGGAGCAGGCTGTTCCTTGGAAATGTTTATGCAATTCAATTCTGCTGCTGCTGAAGCTACAGACTTGAGGAGGTAAAAAAAAAAAGTAGAACACACCCAGCCTTGGACCTCTCAGGCTATCAGTGTATCTCACTCAGTTTTTGCCTTGCACCAAATACTGTCAAATTTCTGTTTTGTTTGGACCTGAAGGGTGGAGGGAGTTGGAGAGTTGCCTTCGTTGCTGTCAGTGCTTCCTAATGGTGTTTCTTACTAGAGAAAATGAGCTTGTTTTTTGGAGAATCAAAATTCCCTGTGGGGTGCAGTTTGGGAAACTGAAGATATAGGAAGGAAAATAATATGTGTCAGGGCAAAGTATAAACATCCATAAAGCAGAATAGCAAAACACCTACAGAGAATGTTGTAGGTTTGCCAGCAAACTAATTAAAGTCATTGACTGAGGAGGGAGCTGTGACAGCCAAATAGTTAAAATAAAAATAAATCAGAAGTTTAGTCTAGCAATTATAACAGGAAATTACCGCCGGAGTCAGGGCTCCTGCGTTCTTTTCCTGGTTCTGTTTCCGATTTACTGAGCAAGTTAGAGAGAGCCAAATTTTAAAAGTAGCTTCTAATTTGGAAAGTCTCCATTTCTGATGCCCAGCTGTACACACAGAGGACTTCGCCAAATAGCATCTTCAGTGCCCTCCTGTGCCTTTGTGAGGGCAGAGCGTTTCAGGGCATTAGCATCTCTAAAGTCAGCTACCTGACCTGCAGTTATTAGCCTGCTCAAAGTGCCCATCTCTGAATTATGGCTAGCACAACGTATCGCTGTGGGAGTCTGAGGTCTAAATGCTCTTTATGGCTGGCATAACATATTGCAGGAGGAGTGTTATGTTTAAATAGTGTTTGTAAATATTTACAAGACTTATCAGATGTGTTATGTCACCTAAGTCAGTGCTATTAGTTTTGGAAATAATGTACTCTGATCTGCATGTTTTCTGAAAGGATTGCTTCTTAGCAAGGGCAATGAAGCTGCATTTCTAGGTCTGACTGCAGGAGGTGTGTAAGTAGAGTGGGACTGAAACAGAATCAGGAATAACTAACTCATCAGCTGTTCAATAACATAGCCCCAATTGAAACTACAAGTAAAGCAATGTGTGATGCCTCAGGAGGAGGAGGAGAAATGTCTCAGTCATGGGAGCTCTCTCTATAGAGAGTTCCTATTCAATTCATGAGAAATCCTAAATGAAAAGAGCATGTGGCTCCTGCTTACAATGACTTGAGTTTTTTTACATTCTCCTCCAAGACAGATCAAAATTAACTGTCCAAAATAAGGTTCTCTCCATAAATTGACATTTTCCTGCCCTAGATTCAATTAATTACAATCTCCCATTCTTATCAAGGGATACCATAGATCAGAAGATTACACTCTGGGTGCTTGCCAGCACTCATTTAGTCATAAAGTCCAAATGTTTCTCATTATACCAATGAACAATTTTTTTCTTCTATACAATACTTCTGTAAATATATATGCCCTAATGTCACCTTCATCTTTGCTATGAGCCAGAATATTTACAGTGGCTTGTCAGACCGAGTGTCACAAAGGAAATGATTATAGACATTTAGCTATTTGTAATGGAGGTTGCTACTGCATCTGATCTTTTTAAGAAGAATATTTCTGTGCTGAGGATTAAACATAAAAAAAGAGAAAGTTGTTTGCTAACACTATAGAGAAGAAAAAGGCCAGAGTAGGTTTCAGGTCCCCCTGCTCCTCTTGCACCCACTAGCATGCAAGGAAGAGTGCACTCAATGTGCCTTTCCTTCTTGCTTCCATATGCAACCCTGGAAGTAACACAGGATACACTGTCTCCATCAGCTATGTGAGTTTGACTCTTCGAGCTCCTTCCAAGATCAGGTCTTCTGCCAACCACCTGCTTTTTCAACCCTAGTCTTCACATAGAACACAATTTCAGTCTGCACACTGAGAAATCATACATACTCCCAAAACAAAAATCAAATCCTTTCCCAGCATGATGAATCATTTAACTTTTGTAAACTTCATCTGGGAACCTTAGTTAAAAAAAAAAGCTATAGGGGCATAATATATAAATAAATGATGAAGAATTGTTTGATAGGTGATCATGCCATTCTGCCATGCTACAGGCAAAGTATCTCACTCTAGGCAACAGTAGATGAAATACGGTGAACACAGGAGCAGTATTTCAACACCTGCTAGAGCCTCTTGGAAAACAGCTTCATCTTTACAGCTGTCTGCAAGACAGCTGTATGCAATGCTCTTATCCTCACCTTAACATAATAGCATATTATGCACCTTACTCTATTTTTTGGTGAAGGACAGCACACAGTTTTATTTTTATTAAATACACACACTAAAAATGGTATTTGCATAAGATCATTGTCTACTCCACTAGCTTCCCTAGATTAAAAAAAAAGCTTTCTTTAGGGAACATTTAACACTTAGGCATCACAAAAATTCATTTGGGAATTCCTTTCTATTTCCTTCATAATGTAGAAATCAGTGGAACCATTTACCAAGAGCAAGAAACCAAATGATGTTCATGAAATTAATGTTTTCCACTGATCAAAACCACATCTTTCCTTCAAATTCAATCCCAGTTTTTATACTCCCATATAATGGCACGTATCCACATATTAATGAATTGCCACTATTTAATTGTTTAAAGGCTGTGCAAAGCTGAATTATAAAAAGTTTTCTTAATCATAGGTTCTAGTAGGGAATAGACAAGGATCTAGTTAAGAATATAGTCCTGTACTAGTAAGCTACTTTACCAGATGCTATATATAATACTAACAATATGTACTCCACAGAGATGATCTTATTATAGTGAAATGGACATTAAAACTATTCATTACAAAAAACTCATGGGCATGTTTCTAAATACTATGTTCAGTGCCACTTAGAAGTGTTACAAGTCTGAACTTTCGAATACTTCTTACAGACATAACACTTAGAACTGTTAAACTCTAGCTTCAACACAAGAACTCTTCATTAAAGGAGTAAGACCTTCACATGCCCCAGTTAAAAAAACAACTTACTTTTTTGCTACTCCCTTACCCTCCTTTTTGGTCATTCATTGCTACTTCCTTTTGTTTTGTAGGCTCGTCCAAAAGGAGAAGGCCTGACTCCGTACCAAGGCAAGAAACGCTGCTTCGGGGAATACAAGTGCCCAAAATGCAAGAGAAAATGGATGAGTGGAAATTCCTGGGCTAACATGGGACAAGAATGTATCAAGTGCCACATTAATGTTTATCCTCACAAACAGGTAGGAGAAATTCAGACCAGTTAGCATACAGACTTAGAACTAGGAATGCTCTTGACTTTGTAAAGCATGGGTAAGACATAAACAGGACTTGACATGGACTACAACATGCCAGAAAAATTGTTTCCCAGATGAGCTGCTTCACTCCTGGAAGTCAGGGCTGAAGTCAGAGTTACAAAATTCTGATGTCCTATCTTTCAGTAAAAATACCTCCAAAACAAAATCTTTACCTGCCATTCTTATAGAAAAACTGTGGGGCATTAGGATCTGAGATGGAGTAAACCAAGTTCAGCAGTAGCAATGGGCCTCCTAGTTCTTCTGATTCTCTTCATATTTACATGACTTTAATGTTTCATTCCACTAGTGTCAGTAGAGCTATTTCCCATGTGTACTACTTTTTTCACTTGTTGAAATAAGATTGGAGTTGGTCAAGGGGCTCTATCTATAAAAATTAGTGATAAAAGAACAATACTAAGATGATTCCTGCCTACAGAATCCCTTGGCTAATGACAGTAAAGCAAAACAATGTGGTTAAAGAGAGGTTTCTCAGTTTCCATAATAGCAAGGGAGATGAAGTAGCTGTGCAAGGAAAGCTGCATCTCCCATGTTGTCAGCCATCTCTCATATGATGTACACAGCCTTCTTTCCTGCAGCTTGCTGACTACAGCTGCATCTATCCTTTGAGACAATTCCCTGCATTTCCAGCTCACAATAGGAAAACCAACTAAATTCCTGCTTGTATCCCACCAGAATTGGCCACAAGCAGTCAACCAGTTCAGCAGTCTTTAGTGGGGTACAGACAGACCAAATCCATGAGTTCATACCTCTTGTTTCCCTTACAAACCAGCCTATAGACTGGCTATCAAAGCTGAATTTTCATGCAGAAAGTCACTTTTTCCAACCCCATGAGAAATAAATTTGTCCACCATGGAAAAGTTTGAGGGAGATTTCACAATATTTGAGAATGTTGTTGTAAATGGAAAAGGTGAGAACTATTTTAAAGGTTTGGGAGGTGTGATTTGCCTCAGATGTAATTCATCCTAACTGAATCCAGGATAATACATATTGCTCTGTAGGGGTCATGTTACATACTGCCCACTCAGAGAGACTGCTCAAACTGTAGAGAGATCATTTGGATGTATTGCAGTAGGGGCAAAGGAAATTCCATCAGGAGCCTTAGGTGTCTCATTAGTTACCTAATTGCTTGCAAAATTCCTATATAAAGCTCTTTCCATGGGCTCATATGAAATCATGCCATACCATTTTGTGAGAATTTGGAGGGAAGAGTGTTAGAAAAGAAAAATCCTGACTTTTTTACAATTAAAAAGATAGAGGAATATTGAAACTCATTGGAACAAGCAGGAAGATGAGGTACAACTAGGTTTATTAAGCTTTATCCCATGTAGGGATATCAGATCAACTGTATTTCCTCTTCTTGTACACATGTGCATATCCATCTATTTCTAAGGGCAGGAGTTGGTTCAGTCTTTGTGGCCACATTTCATTCCAATATGCAGCCATGACACCAATTTCTAGTACCTTGAAGCACTATGAATTGCAGTTAAAATGTAGTTCTTGAAGCCCACCATGCTTCTGGCAGAAGCCTTGGTTTAAACTTGACATACTTCACTACGAAATGATTGTCCATTCTCTCTATCATGGAAATTTTTCTACTTTACAATGAACTTGTATAATACCCTGGCTGAGCCAGTGAATATCTTCGTTTCTGTTGGCCAGTTGAGATGATGTGATCCATTCCCCTTTCTCTGGGATAATGCCACTCTGACTACAAATCTGAAAACGAGAGGTCATCTTTAGAACTTGCAGTGTAATTTCCCTGTCAAAACTGTGACTGAAAAATATATTTCAAGTGAGAAAAAGCAAGAACTTTTTTTTGCAGAACCATACATATGGAAGGAGGGCTAAGCATTTTATTTCACTGACTTACACAAAACAATCTCAAAGCTTCCAAGGTCTCTGGTTCTTTGCCTCTGTTTAGACAGCTTGTGAGGACAGCTGCACCAAAATAGAGGCTGAGCAATGAAGTAATTTATCACATGCATGGAAGTAGTCCTGAGGCTGAGAGAAATTACAAGAACATTGATCTATAACACAAGTTTATAAATATTTACCTTGTTCTTCTAAATTCTTTCCGTCATTTATGTTACTGTTCAAAGGGTCACAAAAGCAATCCACACTGTACAAGGGTCATTAATGATCTGGGAATATGTACATTTTCTAGTAAAGGAGGTTTGCAAGTAGTCCCCTGGCAGAACTGCCCCTCATGGCAGGGCTAAGAGTCTAATCTGCATAGTAGCACTAGAGTCAAAGACAGAGTGGAAGGCTTGCAGTATACAGTTCTTCCATAGGTTATGCTTGCCTTGGAGCCACGTACATAGTGTATTCTGGGGAAAAATTGCAGCATTTGCAGTGCAGGTTTGCACAGCTGACCCACATCACTATGTTTCCACACCATTCCCTAAAGACACGCTCACTCAGGACGTGCAGGAGCTTTGGGCTTTTTTATCTATTCATATGTTCATGTCCCACCAGTAGGTATTGCAGCTATTTGAGATCTTCAAAAGTGCATTTCAGCCAGGCTTCCAGATATAAGTAACTTGCAGCTAGTCACTAGTGCTCTTCCCCAGAATTTGAACTTACAACCTTGAGTTGAAAGATTTTACATCCTGAGGTTGTCACAGCCTCACCTCTGTCGGCCTGCCTCTATTTCTCAGTCTTACTATTGTCATTTTTTCTACTCTTTGTTGTTCTTCAGAGGTGATTCTGACCAGCAATAGCCAGATAGTAAAGAGCATCAGTTCATGCACAGAGCCAGCAACAAAGGAGAGCTAACAGGCTGCACAAGGTTAGCACTGCTTCTTGACAGAGCCTAGTGTTTGCTAACCCATACATGATTTTTGTCCAAGTATCCAGCTCCACAACGGTCTCTAAACATTTACCAGCATTTACCTGTGTGGTGCTATTCTGCACCACTTTAGAAAATATGCTTTACCCAGTTACCAATACTTTTACACTAATGACTGTTTTGCACAAATACATTGAAAGATTTATTAGAAGTCCAATATTTTTAGTTTGAGTGTTAAACCCTTATTGTGCTCATAAGGTTGTTTTAGTAGGTTTTTCAGTTAGCACTGCTACACCACCTAAACATTTTCTGTATATATTTCCTATTTATTCTTTAGATTTTGATTACCTTGTTGGCACTACCATAAAATGAGCATTCATATTTGAGTTCCTATCCATTTCTAGAAGTTTTTAGCAATTACTTCTCCTTTCCCCCACCCCCACGCATCCGTGGATGTCCTTAGCTAATTATGTGCTTCTACCATCTTTATTATATGGTATCAGATTATTTTCACTCTCTTCTGAATCTTCCATTAGACAGTTTTCCCACTTTAAACAACTCATCTAAGAAAATATGTTGCCTCTCCCTAGAAGTCATGTTTCTCTTGTGCCATTTTAACTCCATTCAAGAAAAAGAAATCACGGTTGCTGTTTTGTAGTGTCTCTTCTTTCACTGCAAAGTCATCATACTATGTGATGTGAGCATAGTACAAGTAATATATAAATGGATTTTTTTTCTTCTCCAATTTAACAAAACCCGAGTGATCTGGCCAGACAGGGTGGTATTTACCTCTAGTGAAATAAATAAATTATTTCTATTTTCAAACAATCTTGTTAGTATTTCTGCTCTGCAATATGTTGGAATTCATCACCCCCTTTTCTTACTCCTTGCCCTACCATTTGGTGGACATAACATTGTGACCTAACAGAGAAAAAAAGTATCTTGAACATTATTTTTAAAATTAATGGTCATTTTACCAACAGATAAAAATCACTGTTGGCTCCCCAATATTAACTATCCTTATGTCAAGTTGCAAGAGCCTCCTAAACTCCAGAAGTTACTTAACTGCAAACAATTCAGACCATGTCTGAAATCAGTCAGGTATCATATTTTCCTAATGAGGGCATATTATAAAAAGTCTACATTCACAATAGTATTAACAGCATGAAAACTCATACCAGGTCAGATCGACCTAGCGTGTTCCACGTCTGATCCTGGGCAGTAGAGTACACTTGTAGGAAGGTGTGAATACAGACAAGACACAGCAAACGCCTCCAAGGATATTTTCCCATCCTCTAGTATGGCCAAGTGAGTATCTCTGCATTCCCCCAGATTCTCACCAAATAGATCAACCTCTGTAGAGCCTATCCAATAGCTGAAATACAACCAGATGGGCCACCAAACCTTGTTACACCACCCTAAATATTGGGGATTAAGATGCTTTTTTCCAATTTCATAGAAAAACATTGAAATCGTTATTTCAGGATTGCTTGATATTCATTGCAGTGAATTAGGAGTTCATTCTCAATTGCCAGGCTCACCCTTTTTGTCAGTCCTCATCTCTATCTCTGTATTTCATCTTCCCCAGTCGCTTTCCTAAGTCTATGGACTTTTCAGTCCTGTAGGGATTGTCCACATTGTCTCACATGCACTTGTTCATGCGCGAGTACTGCCATGTAACTGGCTCAGGCAATAATATGAGAGTACTGAAGAGAATCTCCACTCTGGATAGCTCTAGGATAGCCATTCAAGAACATATGTTGGGTCTGTGGATGGCTTGTGCAGCTATGCTCAAATCTTGATTTCCTATGCACACCTTTCATTAGGAGGTCCCTGGAGAGGAGAGCAGCCATACTTCCCTGCCACCTGCTCTTTGTTCCTGGAGGCTCATTTCACTCCAGGAAAGGATCCTGTACCAATTGCCCACAAGGAATGTCTCAATTCAGCCCTGTGTTCTTACTCCACATACCCTATCTGTAAGAATGAGCTTTTAATCTCTCTGGGGCAGGAAAAATCTTCTCACCAATTTTATAGCTGTGTATATGCTTCAGAGTGTTCTATAAATACAGCGCTAAATCTCTGCATTTAAGAGAGGTGGTGGAACATGTATTATAAGTAATACAAGAACCTTATAGCAGGGCTGCTCCCATTCATTCCCCAGTTCATCCACAGAGCTGGGAATCAGGTGGCTGTCACCTGAGCTGCAAAACTGCTCCTCATCTCAAGGAAGTTCTGCATACATTTTTGTTCCCATGACTAAGTTTTGTTCCTTCTTTTGCCTTTCTATCATATCCCTCAAGTGGTAAACCTCCCTGTCGAGTGCTTACAGGAACTCAGAGGACAAGGGGCAAAAATTGAAGGCCCATTGAGCTCAAGCCTTGTTGAAGAGCGGGAGACCAAAGAATTACTCTGACAAAGCTGCTCTGTGGCTGTTCCAAAAGTAGTTTCCTGGTTAATTACATTAGCTACTCTAAACATAAACATACCTCTCAGAGGGGACTTAAACCTACCTCTTATTCTTCCAAGGAATTTGCATGTTGCAGTTGTAGTTATTTATTCTCCTTCCTACTCTGCTTCAGCAATGGACTCAGTCCTTATAGCCATTCACCAGTATTCTTGGCACTGTAATAGCCCAGATGCCAAGCTCTGAATTCTCATTTTCTTCCCCTGCCCACTATAGCAGCAACATCTGCGCCTGTGGTTGCTTCTTGGCCAGCTTCTTATCAAGGCTTCTTCTCTGCCTTTGTGGCTAACTCCAGTGCTGTTTGTGATGACAGCTGTTGCACTGGTGCAGAACCAGCCATCTGGTGAGAGACTTGTCCTCTTGGACACTATTTTCTTCCAGCTGTCAGAAATTTACTGTTGGACTGGAAATAATTTGGTATGTAAATACATTCTTCATGATTTCCAAGCTATTACTTCCATGGGCAATGCAGCAGTCTCATCACAATTCCCATAGCCAGGTGCACCCACAGCCACCTCCTGTCCTCAGTATGAGAGATGTGTCTGGCCACAGAAGCCAAATAAACTTTTAAACCATTTGAAGCCTACAAGTATGATCTTTTGACTCTAAATTAAATAAAACCTGTGCAACATGCCCGTACTTGTGCTCTCCAGCAGTAGGAATACAGATCACACCAGACTGCTCCTTCTCTGAACTCTAAAAATAGAGATTTTCACCATTTAGCTCATGTGGTTATCATTCATTCCTAGCTGGCCTGTCCCAGAGGCATGCTGCTGACAGAGGCTGCTTGCTCTCCATGCATCACGCCTCTGATCTGCAGCCGCCTTATCACTGCCTCTCGGATCCACAGCAACGACTGAGGGCCTCATTTATGTCTCTCTTCCCTTTAGGCAGACAAAAAAGCAGAGGGTCTGCTGTTCAAGAATGCATGTTGTATTTCATCCTTCCCCCCCCCCCTCCCCCCCCAGTGCATAATTTATTGGACTAAAAATTTACAAATTCATGATAGCATGTGTCTCAAGGGAAACATAGCCAATTATGGCTCCTTAAGGCTGTTAACCTAACAATTATCTTGCCAGCTATAGTTGCAGAATCCATTTCTATTCACATATCTAATCCATCATTTAATCATCTAATTTGCTCCATTAAGACTTGAGGTAATGAGGCTAGAAAATTATTTGAGTGTTTTCTAACATTGGAATTTTGATGCAATCCTTTATTCATCAGTGCCACAATCAAATTGTTCCGTTCCATTTGTTCAAAAAATAAAAATCTTCTAAATACAAACATAAACAGCCACATTGTTCCATTATGCTTCTTAGTGGATGCAGTTTTCCTCAAGGATGTCCTAGTAATGTTTATTCCAACACCTAACACTGCATAAGTGTGAACTTTGTTTTGAGAGTTTGGGGTTTTTAACTGACTTGTGGGGAATGCAGAGTTCATTCAGTACATGTAGATTTGGACAGCAATAGTTCACTATCAAAAGTTAACTTGCAGGACAGGAATTGCTATTTAATTTTATTTCAGCTTCATTCCCCTGAGGCAACAGCTTTAGTCACTACCACCAAATGATTTCCTGGTGGAGCTGCACAAGATTATTTCCACTCAGCAACTACCAGGAGAAAATTAAAGAAAGCTGCACAAAAACGAAGAATGCAAGAGTGGCTATCCCTGTAGTTTTTCCTAAAAATATTGACTGCCAAATCCTCTATGCTTGCATTTTAAAAGACAATGAACATTGAAGTATTATATTTAAACTCTCCATTTAATGGAAAAAGCAACATACCTTTCCCAGATAAATATAAGCAGGATTTTCTGTTGTTTTACAAGCTCCATTTCACCTCTAAGGAAAGGAATTACCTTTTTCAGCCAGATAGCCTGTCCCCTTCTCCACATCCTCTCCAAACACACGGCTAGGTTTTCATGCTGCCAGTCTCTAAACGGCAGCACAGAACTCTTGCAGACTCCTCAGCTATTTGGATCTTCTGCATAGTTCAGGCAATCCCCAAAACTAATACACAGCATGCAGCAGCCCAGCTCTTCCAACACCTCTCTTGCACTGGCATATTCTCCTTCCCCTGTGCTTCCACCACACCAAAGCTGGTGAGAATTGTCCAAGGGCAGCCTGTGCCAAGGAAGACCAACCTTGGTGGACACACAGCTCTTTGGCTGCCTTACATCCTATCCTTTTATCATGGTACAATTAAAGGTTGCAAGGGTGTAAAGTTACTGAAGACCTCCACAATCAGTAACAAATAGCAGCAGGACAAAAACAGTTGCTCCTCAGTGTATTTGAAGGGTGTTTGGTTTTTTTACCTTACAAGAAACCTATGAAGAAAAGACAGCAAACAGAGATAAACGGGGACTTCATTTTATGCAAAAGTTGTATTGATGTTTTTTGGGGAGACATAAACCACACAAGCAACACTACCAGTTTCAAAACCTCAGCTCTTCACTGCCTCACCAGAAATGTAGCCCAGGCTCTGCTCGGCTCCGCTCCTTCCAGCTGGCCCTTGGCAACCTGCATTTCTGCATTCGTAACCCCTCTATCCCCAGCCTCTGTGTCATAACACACTGGTAACAATAACATTTCTGAAATCAAAATGCTTTGCAGGCCAAAAAGCTGAGCTCAATCAACGCAGGGGGAAAGCAAACCACGGAGAGCTATTGTTTCTGAAAACCGTCCAAAAACTCTTGGCGCTCCAAGGCATTCCCAATGTCCTTTGCACTATTTCCAGGAAAAATGATTCCCAAGGCCTTGCATATTAAAAAAAAAAATCTGGCTTATATCAATAAACATGATAACTGCTGTATTTTTTCTTTTCAATCAGAGCACAGCTAGCATGTAGAAGCAATCAGAGCCGAGTTGAATAGCCTGGTTTAAGTGTAGCATTTCAAAATTCTAATTCTCCGTTGAGGAGCATAAATTAACTCCCAGGCCTCCTGTACCTGAGGATCATCTTTGACTATGTTTATGTAATGCAAATTCCTGAAGAGAATTTGTGGGTAGATGTTGCTGGAATAAGTGGCAGGAAAAGGCAGAAGGGAAGTTTTTCTGCCCAAATAAACTTACTCAATTTATCTATGTTGCAGCAGAAGTGCACCAGTGTTCTGGTTGCAAGCCTAGAAACAGGATTGCTGGTTCTGATCTCAAATCCTAATGTACTGACTTCCAACAAGTCATTCAAAGGTCAGTGGGGGTGCAAGGGGAAGGTTAAAGGATTTAGAGGAGATGAGGGTATCCCTCTACTCTCCTTATCCCCTACCTGATGCAGGAAATCCATTTTGCAATTAAACTGTAAATGAAGTTAGACTCAAAGGCATATAAATATCTGGTCCAGGACAGATGAAACTTCAAGCAACATCATGGGTAAGAACACTGAATCGGTAACAAATCATTGGCAATCACGACTGAATTGGTCCCATATATTATTTTTACTAGCTGTGCAATATAATAGGACTGTGACACTTATAATCCAAGGAACTAAGCAAGAATTTGCAGACATCCCTTGTTCAGGATAATAGAATGTTTTGTCTCATTTTAGCTATTCAGAGAGCTGAGAAACCCTTCTACTTTCTCTATTATAAGCTGATCTTGCAGACTTATAGCCAAAAAGAAAAAGCTTTGAATGTCTCTGTCCTTCCTGTCCACAGAGTCTCAGATGGGTGGCTTTGGAATGAAAAACTTAAGTGAAAACTTAGATGATCAGGTGTACTTCAGATTTCACAGATAAAAGAAAGGCTTTAGGAAAGGTGCGAAAAGATAAATGGCCATAATTCTGTAATTACCTGCTGCTCCAAATATCATATTTTGAAGAGATAAGTAAGAGTCTAGTATCCCTGTGGGAACAGTGAGAAGGTTATGGCTTGTTTTCAGATTTCACACCACATGCTATCTCTACCAAAGTCCCATAGAACAAACACTGTCTTCACAGGAAGGGAACTGTGCAGTGAAATAGACTTCCAGGTATATTTCCCAAACATAGAGAAATTATGTTTAGCTGAATATACCTCCAACCCTGTGATTTCACAAATATTAACAAATACATAGTCAATTATTACTCAGGTTCAGAGCAAAGGGTTGTCTTGTGAGGTTGAGTTGTTTGTGGGTTTTGGTTTTTTGTGGGGTTTGTTTGGTTATTTTTTTTTTTATTACTAGCTTTAGAACTGCCCTACTTCAAAAATTTCAGCCTCAGAAATATGGAACTGAGTATTGGGAAAACCTCATTTAGGTAATATCTGTGCCTGTTTAAAACAGTTTTCTTGTTCTAGCAGCTAATCCTAACATTGGTTACCCCTGCTAGCATTGCTATGTAATAGGATTCCTGTGCTTTAGATTTTTTAATGCCTTTGGTCCATCTCAGTTACTGAAGCCAAAACAATTCTTCTGTGTTACTCCTTTTATCAATATAGTTCCCAATTCAGTCTTCAGTAATTTGTCTACAATAAAGTTACCACTCCCTCTATGAAGAATGATGACATTAAATTGTGAGGCCACTCTGAATGCAGAGCTAAAGAGTTGGAAAAAACACAATCCCTTCAGGAAAGAAACAGAGTGCTTTTATAATTGTTAGGAGAAAAAGCTCAGTTAAGCAAAAAGTAGGCTTCATGTGCATGATAGAGAGTAACAGCAACAAAACCTTGGATCTAATTCGATTTCCTTCCCTTGACTGCAGAGACCCCTGGAAAAGCCAGATGGCCTGGATGTTTCGGATCAGAGCAAAGAACATCCCCAGCATCTGTGTGAGAAGTGCAAAGTTTTGGGCTACTACTGCCGCCGTGTGCAATAAACCTTCAAAGTGGCCTCTTCCCATCTCCATCATCCTTAAAGATCCTCTGGCAGCATACGATCAACAGCAACACAACAAATCAAGAGAAAAGCTAAAATAATTGCCAATATTGCCTATCTAATAATATGCCTTACCATTAATAGAATGTAACATTTCTCCTGTGCGCACACATGTGTGCAACAGGTATTTACAGGACTATGATTTGGATACATATATATATAAATTTACAGATATATATATGTAAACACATATATGTAAAGCATTACTGACAGTGTTCACAACAGACCCGCGGCTGCAGGTTCTGCTGATTGTTTACACAGACCCTATATAATGGCCAGGTGAAATGAAATACTATTTAATAGGCAAGTTATAATATTCACAAGGAATATGTGTTACATGTACAGCTTTTCAAGAGGTTAAATAAGTGTGGGGCCACTAATTACAAGCACTTGCCCACAACATGAACGTTATTCCTATTGTATGACAAGACAAAGGAAGATGAAACAAGCCACAGCATGAAAGAAAGAAAAGTGTTTCCTAGTTTTAGAAAGTCTAAGACTTTTGTGCTGCTGATTTCTTGGACTTTCTCTACGTTACCATCACTTGAGCAGGGCTTCAGCAAAATCATTTTTGCAGGATGTAGCAATAATTGTTTGAGGTTGTGGGTTGGGTAGAAAGGGAATGCCATAACGAGACCTAGAGCATCATGAGAAGAGGTTTTTGGAGGGGACAAAATTGGCTTGCTTGTGCAACTAACTGATCCTTTTCTTGTCATATAGTCCCACTGAAATGGTCCCTATATGCATATGGATTGTTCATTAGGCCACAAGCACACTAAATTTACTGTGAAAAAAAAGGGGGATAAGAGCATTTAAAACTCTCCCCAAAACCCTTAATTGAAAAAATTAGCCAAATTTACTATTTATAATAGTTTTAAAGTCACTTTCTGGAAATACTTTTATATCCTGTTTTCTACTGTACAAATTTGTTATAAAACTTTTTAGCCATAGGGGTTGTTCTTAGGCATGGAGAACGCTCCGTATAACCTTCCCTCTTTGTGTCTTCCTGAAGAACCTACATATCTGAGAAGAAATGTAGGAATTATATTTCATTGTCCCATTTCAGGTAGATCTTTGTGCAGGGACATCCTGCTGCAAAGAAGTATCTCAGCAGGGATTGGGGAATATCATCAACTAAAAGTACCTCAAGACAGTATCCTGTTTGTATCTCTACATAAGCATACGTGGGCAAAAGGACACAACAAGCAATTCACTTGCTGCATTCTCTAAAACAATTACAGGGATAACGTTTGGGGTTTAATCAATTTCTAGTTTTATGAAGTTTCCTTTAGAGAGATTGATGTGTATGAATGATACTTAGTGGAAATACTTTAAATCCTAAATAACTTGATGGGAATTAAATTTGTTTTGAGGATTAATTCCATAACACTGAGACAGATGGGTTTTTTTGCCAAGTGATAACAGGACATTACCAATACATACCAGTCAAGCTCTTGTAAAGCAAATTGCAAACTTACAGCAAGCTTAAACTTACAAATTTGTTCTAGGGTAAAACTTCTGCCATTTCCCTGCTCTCCCAAAAGCAGGGCAAATTTTTTTTCTGGTTATTCTGGTGGTAATGTCACATACATACCTTAAAAACTTAATTGTTAATCATTAGCCCACGCTACCCAGCCTACTAGTGAGAGCAACAAATAAACACTGGAATCCTGGCTTCTGACCATGGCTCTTCCACTAGCTCCCCGATTTTGAGCAAGTCACAAGGTTCTTGCAGACCTCAGTTTCCCCAACTGCAAAATGGGGATAATAATACTTCAGTGTAACTACCTCACAGGAGAGCTGTGAGGCTTACTTGCCATCTAAAGTGTTTTTTACATCAGTGGATGAAAAGTGTTATGTAATGCTAAAATAGTATTAACTAAATCACTTCAAGACTAACTTTGCCCAGCAGGCAAGTCCATCAACTAAAATAGCTGAAAGCAATATTTACAGAAAGTTAAGCCTAATAACAGTTCAGTAGCCTCCGTGAAGAGATGCTGTGTCAGCATTTTCAAATGGAAGCATTCTTTTGCACAGACTCAGAAATTACCAGCGACAAATTCTCCAAACAAAGATACTAAATCTTCCCATACAAGTGAAAATAAGAAAACACACCAGCAGATCTAGGGGTGGATTTTCAAATCTTGACCTCTAGTGTTAAGCTCAATAGTTTATCAAACATGAGTAATTTTGAAAGAGCCACATACTAAATTTTTCATCTTGATTGCTTCATAGTACATGAACAAATGAAAAGTCACATTGATGCTTCACATCCACCATGTAGAGAAACTTCCTTGAAGGAAGATAAGGGAAAATGTTGGTTTTTTTCTCCCTAGCACTAAGATATTGCTAATAACCATTTTTCTGTGTTGAAATAATTTCCATCTTATAACCACTAGATCAGTAAAACATCACATCCTTTGATATAGCTCACTATACAGCTCACCACCAGCTTCTAAACAAAGGCCAACTAAAAGATATAATTATGTCCAGTTGTTGCTACCTTCATGACAGTGCCCTGGTAAAAGTCATTTCTCCAGATTCAACACTGCATGGAAATGCCCTTGGCTTATGGATTTTTAGGTTGTACTAAAAAGTACTTTAACACAATTAATATCTATAGGTGTAGAATAATAATTCTAAAAAGCATACTTATGAGAGTTCAGTATTTATATCATTGATATTTTCCTAGGCAGAAGACAAAAAAGTATTTAAGTACTGTTTAGCATATTTGAAATAAGGAGAAGGAGAACAGATTTTCCTCTACACTCATGTTGGGGAAAAGCAGATAAAGAACAAAACATGTGGAAAAGAAGCAACACTGCCGTAGTTTGTACTGCCTACCTAACTCAGAGACCGCAAATCCACCCCAGCGTGGGATGCGGATGCAATCAAGCACTGGGCACCCCAGGGCTAGAAGAAACCTGCTTGCCTTGCCATCCCTGCCAGAAGTGGGATGCGGAGGGAGAGTGACCAAGGGTCCCTGGAGAGTGGCCACAACCCTCCCTCCCCTGCAGCTGTGGGGCTGAACTCCAACATCCCCCTAGCCACGTGGGGACATCCCTTGTTTTCTCTCCTCACTGCACAGGGTTGAAACCAGTCTCCCCAACGAGCTGGTGGCTGGGGAAGGATGCAGCACCAAGCTCACATGAAAGGAGCCTTCCTCTGTCCCTCTTTGCATGATGTTTGCTCATAGGATTGTAGCAATTGGCCCTGGGCATCTGCTCTACACTCATCTGTATGTAGTTTAAGTTGCTGAAAAAACAAATCCACAAGTGATGTACAATAGCTTTTGATCACTGGCTTTTAGTTAATGGCACAGAAAGGAAATTTCTGAATTTTAATTTAAAAATCTACAAAAATATAAATTTCTTCTCTTCCCCATGCCCCAAAGGTAATTCACCTATAGATCTAACTCTTTCCAAATCAGATAAAGCTTAAAAATTCAGATTCACTGGAAAGAGGATTAGTTGATTCATATCTCAGACTTTTCTGAATTCTTTCTGATGTTCTCTTTAGCCACTTCTGCATTTAGAACATCAGCCAGTAATCTTTGCAGGCATTACCAGAAGCAAAGCAAGTATCAGTAAAAGTTTTACATCAGTACAAGCCTCCCTAAATTCAGTATTCTTCAGGGGTGTGCCGAAGAAACATTTGGCTGCGCATTTATTTGGCAACCTGGATTTTTAACCTCAGATGCTTTCTGTTGCCTGCCTACCAATCCATCTGGCACATACTTCCCCACCACCACCCTTGGAGATTCTTAAACTTCCATTTATTTCTTAAAAAAACCTAAACACAATTTGTTTCCTCAGTCGGTCAGAACATTTCACATGGAATTTGTCCTTGGCATTGGCACTGCTCTGAGAAAAAAAAAATGCTTGGTGTAGGGTTTTAGCTGCTCTAATTTGATGCAGCTCCAATGAAGTTGTTACAAATACTTCATTTAATGGTGATGAAGAAAAATCCCTGTAGTTTAAAGAACGGCCCCATTTTATCCAGGTTCTATTGCTGCTACCATGAACGTAAAATGATGCCACACAAGCAAAGTTTGAGGCCTTTTTGTCTCAAAGTTGCTTTTTAATTTCAGATAAATACACAAGAGTATATATTATTTCTGAAAATAGGTGTATTTTGAAGTTCCCCATTATATGGGACTTAGTTTGTAAACTAAAAATGTGAAATTTTGTATGTCAGAGAAGCCTTATTCCAAGAAGTATTCACTACATTTTACCTTTTTGTATAACATGAAATTTACACTATCCATAGATTGCATACCTGATGCTCTAGCAGTTATCCCAACAATAAAACTACTTAAAACATTAAAAGTTAAGAATTTTAGAAATGCCAGACTTCATGGATTAGTTCTTTGTCCTGCAGTCACACAGAATATTTTTTTTTCCTTGTATGGATCCTAAGGGTTGTCCACTGAACAGTATGCAATAAATCAACATGTGGCTTTTAAGTGACTTGACATACATTTTCCACTTGCCTTTGCCAACATACTTTAAAATGTAATGGAACTCTCCCCATACAAAAAGCATTCTGTAAGGTATCACTTCACTCCCAATTGGGCTTCAACCTGTATCGCTTTCCTATCTGCAAAACCACTGCTGTCCATTCAGTTTGCTATATATTGCTGAAGTGCTCAGAGGGCTGTTTGATATCTTAGATGTAGGGATGATGGTTTGTGTTTCTAGGATGAATTTCAAAGGGACAATCGTGTGCAGTTACTAGCTATAGATGATTGATATAAATGTTTACCCCCTGTATGAAGTATTTTACAGTTTTACTTGCAGATGTGTATTTATCTTGAGTTATACTTGACATAGAGTTTCTTTCAAATTTTTTTTAATACTATGTGTGTATTTTGGAAACCTTTTTAGATGTTAAAATTTTTGAATGGTTACAAATATTTCTTGTAATACTGAATTGCTATCTTATCTGGAAACTCTTTGCAGTAACTTTTTTGTATATATTTGAGGGCCTTTTTAAAACAGTATTGTTTGTTCTTTGGTGAAAAGTTTTTACAATTTGGAAGCTTTCAGAAGGGCCTTCCTCTCAACTAGGATACTAACAGAGGTAAGAGTTTTCTTAAGTATTTTGCAGAATTAAGGATGTATCCTCAAGAAAATATTTATGGAAGTAATTTTTTTTTTTTACAATGCTTTTTGTCTGTATAAAGTATGCAACAGAACTACATAAGAAGGAAATATTGTCTACGTAAAATATTATATGAAAGTTGGTACATAATTCTGACAAAAAAACCCTTGCAATTCTTTAAGCCATATCGTTTTTGTTATCCTTGGATGAAAATATCAGTATTAAGTAACCAATATATTATTCAAGTGCTTAGACTTATATGAAAATGCTTATACAGTTTATTTATGTGTATCTGAGGAAGGATTGCTAGGAAAAGCTATCACTAGACATACAGCAAGTGAGGAGCAAGTAACAGTATACTGTCACTTTATGGCCTTATAAGAGAGACAGAAGATGATGAAAGTGCCATAAAGACTCAGCTTTCAGAAAGTCTGAAGCACAAGCACTGGGTTTCAAATGGTAGCTCTTTCCTTCCCCATAAGCAGAGGGGAAGAGAGTTGTTTAGGACGATGTTTGACAACTTGACTTTCACAACTCTTTGCAGACTGTGAGCTCAGCTATGCAGTATCGGCTACAGCAATAATATCCATCAAAGGATGTAAGAGAAAAGGATTGAAGTAGACTATTGTAGGGGTTTATGTTATTTTAATTAGAACTCATAGCAGTATAGAATATGCATGTGCACGTATCTGAAGCATTTTTACACTTTACATTTCATGTAGTTTAATTATATTATGAAGGATTGGGTTTTTAGTTTGATATTTTACCATGCTGAAGTGGGAGGTCTGCCCAACCCTGTACTGGGTTCTTGTTTCCTTTAAAAGGTTATTTAGTACAGCACTCACTGCGCTGTGTACTAGTGCTAAAACTAACACTGTTATCTTCTTCAGCTTTAAAAAAATTAACCTCATTATTATTACTACGTTTCTTTAGCTGTACCCCCTGACCTTGTCAAATTCAGTTGGCAATTTGTATAATTTCTTTTTCTGTAACTGTTAATAAACTTGTACAGCTAAAACAAACAAATAAAACCTATGGACAAAGGCCACAGAGGCACCAGTTCTGCTTCAGCAATCAAGATGCCAGCTTGCTCATCTGGTGACTGTGTTGCTAAATAGGCTGTAAAACCTCTGTTGTGGATTGTTCATAAAATGGCATTCCGACATGTGCCTTATTTGCTGGATAGTATACAGCTTTCCTCTAGTATTCTAGCATTTTAATGCTGTATTAAAGTACTGAAAAAACAAACAGTATGAGAGTGGTATGGTTTTCTTGAGCGTTCCTTCCTTTGAAGTCTTACTACCAGCTGCGTCATGTTGCCGGTTATGAACTGGCCAGCTATAGCCTGGTGTTTGTGGTGCAAATCTGCTCCAGCATAGCTGTGACCCAGACCATGTGAAGAAGAGTTTCTCTGCTGCAGCCAAGTCCCTAAGCTGCAAAAAGCCTGGTTATTAAGTGAGAGAGCTTCACCCAAATTCTCCTCTGCTGGTGGAATAACTTGGATTAACAGTGCCAGCTCTTAGTTTTTAACAGCCTGGTATTGTCCAGCATTCTTCTGAAGAAAAAGCCTCTTACAATCAGGCAAGTAGACTTCTACCCTTAACAGCTGAATAGGGAAGCTTAGACACCAGAAAGTTGATAAAATGAAATAATAACATTATTTTTAAGACACTTAAAATTTAAGGGACTGGATCTAACTCTTTCTTTGTGACCGCCAAAAGTTGGCAATAACTAGGCCTACTAAGTGCTCGTTTCTTATTGGCAATGTTCTTCTCACATCCCATATCAAAGTTCAATGGCAATTTCTCTATCAAGACTTCCAATACTGTTGTGATTGGAAGTTAGAATAAGGATATCATGAAATTAACTTTGGAGTTTAGGTATCCTTGCCTCTAACATAAAAGATCCCCTTCATTTCAAATGAACAAGAAATGTTTAATATACACACCAGCACATAGGTCTTCAGTGCCTGATGATCCCTACAAACATACTTTGTAGGGATACTTGACGCTCGGAGTTCTTTACCACAGTGACATCATTTATATCACATAGCAAGCCTGATTTCTGGGAAGATTTGAGTGCTGCTCTTACTCACTGTGCATGAGAGAGAACAAGAATGCACGCACGCATGTCTGCATGGGTACACATTGGAGCAGAAAGATTGGCCAAGGAATAGTGCAATTCTGAAGCCTTGAAAAAAGTGACTATTTCATCAAATGATAAAAGACATCCTCTCAGCTGAGCCACATGGAAAGGAAAAGCACATATTCATCAAAGCTGGTTAGCAAATTGTTTGAAAAACAAAATATAGTGCTCTTCAATACAAAGCTTGCCAATAGCACTGTTCCCATAGCAGACACAAGCCACAAAGCCAAACTCGGAACTGAAATACATCTTTCCACTAGAAGAACGAGGGGTTCCCCAAACACCAACACCTCAGATTTAGCACTCCACTGAGACCAGAAAAAAGCACTGAGCAGAAAAACTGCAAAGTCCTAGCTCCCTATTGCCACATTTTCTGATGCCTCAGAGATAATTTTCATATTTAAACCAAAAGTAAATTAGCACAAACAATATAGCGTCAACAAAAATGATCAAACCACTTTTTACTTGTTTTTCATTGCCAAGCACTTCACCTTCCTGCTTTATGTGAATGAGGTCAAAAGACAATGCAACACTCTGCTCATAAGAGAAGGACTCGATCATTCCCACTTTAAGAAAAATAATAGACATTTCATAACAGAAACTTCATACAACATTGATATTTGAAATTAAAGCTCTTTCATTATTCTTCACGGACAAAAGAATTTAAACACTACATGAAGGTTACTGTTTTTAAGTTAGTCACATCACATCAAAATTCCCATCTCAGATTCTCCCAGTGTATTAGTGGACTTATGAACTAGACCTTAAATGCTAACTAGAAAGCTCAGTCTGCATGTTACACTTGTGTAGTCTTGCTCAGAGCCCCATGTATGAGTCATTCACCACCATATAACACAAGTCAAACAAAGTAAAAATGCTCCTCCTTTCTCCATATCTCTCTGAAGAAGGATATACACAAGAGACATTGGTAAGAGAGGAACCTGAAACACCAAGGGCTGAACGCTGACAGTCAGGACCTTCCACTAAGAACTAAGAAATCAAGAACTGAAGAAACCTCCTAATTGGAAGAACTTATAAAATCCTTACTCCTGAGAAACACGTAGCGCATAATTACTTCGCGATCCTGACAAAATGGAATACAACATTCAGCCTTGTTTCTCCTCGAGTATTCACCTCCTGAACTTAGACAAACAGATCACTTGCTAAATCTTGTCTTGCTACACCAGCTGTTGGGCTCACACCTACTCACCAAGCACTTTTATTATACTGAAACTAAAATGCAGTAATTGCACTTTCCCTTGATCCATATAATAAAAACACATTAGACCATAACAAAACCTAGAAGGCTGGTCTTCAGACAGCCTGGCAAAAGTGAAAAAACCTTATTCAAGCAACATCCATAAATACATTTCATAATCCTTTTACAAACCTCAGGAAACATTTTTAGTAACTGAACATGCTGAGAAACACCTACCTCACTCATCATGTATTTGGTGTTTTTCCAATGGGCCACAATTGAATTTGGAGGCAATCACATTCATGAGGAGTTAGAGCCCAGATGAGCAGAACCAGCCAACACTGTCCTGCAAGAGAACAGAGCACCATCAGCCATCCCCCTTTAGAAGCACTGCCCAGGCACATAGCTCTGTGGCTAATAAGGAGACCACAGAGGCAGCAGCAAGCCTTAGCATTCTTTAGTCTTTACGTCTCTGCCATGAGCTTAGCTTAGTAAAAATGCAGTAATCATTGACTTATATACCTCTTCCTTTTTTTTTTTTCCTCCTTTTTTTTTTTTTTTAATAAAAGGTAGAAAATAAGACCCTACAATTCCAGCTAACCCAACCAAAGCCCATACCTACAGGAAAAGCAAATCACAGTATCACAGTATGTTGGGGATTGGAAGGGACCTAGGTATCATAGCCAAAAGCTTTATGGATGTTTTAAGTTCAGTTTTTGTACCCTAGTCTCCTTTTCACCAGCTGAGAACAGAAACTAGAATGTCAGAACACCATAAGAAAGCTTTCTCCACACAATTCTGAGCACAACTAAACAGCAGCTACAGGGAATCAAACTCCAGCCAACTCTTCATAAGATTTCCTTACAGTTTAACAACATAACAAGAAGATACAACTCAATAGGATTCCAAAGAGTCAGGCGTGTTTGTGCTCCATCTTATTTCAGCCAACGAAACTCAAAGAAGCAATAATGCAGGATAACCCTGCAGAAGCAACACGAAGTAAGGAAGACCTCAGAACTCAGTATTTGTAAAGAATGTTATGATAACCAAGCAAAGACCACTAGCATAAGGAAAAAAAAACAAAACAAACAACCTTTGTTGAGCAGCTTCAAGCAGAAATTCAGAGCTGGCACTCACAGTCCCTAGAAAGGGCCTCCGTTCCCTCTCCTATACTGGCTGCCAGCCCTGATTGTCAGGGGCTTCAGCTGTGCCGGCTAGCTGGGGGGGCAGGGGGATCAGGAACAACTCCTGCCCAGGTGCAGACACTCTCTGCCTGCTGCAGCCAAAAGCAAACAGCCCTCTCCAAGAGCACCACAAGAAAAAGAAGCAAAGACATCAATGCTGCCAAGAGGAAACCTTGTGGGTAGCTGGGAGGCAAAGGACAGTTCAGTTCACACCTAGGAAAGACAAACTCTTGTTTTAATGTTCACAGTCATTGCAATCTCAACACAGTTAAGTCTTAGGCAGCTGTAGAAACTTCATTAAGGGAATACACAATAGTAAGCTTTGCTGGACAGAAAATTGAACAATACACATTGCAATCAACCAATTCAAACTGCTTTCCAACAGACTCTGCTAAAGTTTCTGAACATCTTTGACAATTTCTGAGTAGTAGTTGCATATATCGAGGCCTCCCAGCTCAAGAAGGATAGGGAGCTGCTGGAGAGAGTCCAGCACAGGGCCACCAAGATTATCAGGAGAGTGGAATATCTGCCCTATGAGGACAGGCTGAGAGAGCTGGGTCTCTTCAGCCTGGAGAAGAGGAGACTGAGAGGGGACCTCATTAATGTTTACAAATATGTTGAGGGCAAGTGTCAGGAGGACGGACCCAGGCTCTTCTCAATGTCATCCAATGTTAGGACAAGAGGGAATGGGAGCAAGTTGGACCACAGGAGGTTTAGTATTAACACGAGGAGGAACTTCTTTACAGTGAGGGTGATGGAGCACTGGACCAGGCTGCCCAGGAGGGCTGTGGAGACATTCTCTGGAGACATTCAAGAGCTGCCTGGACACATTCCTGTGTGACCTCGTCTAGGTGATCCTGCTCTGGCAGGGGGTTGGACTAGATGATCTTCCTAGGTCCCTTCCAACCCCTGACATTCTGTGATTCTGTGATTGGCTGATGGAGTCCCAGACACTCAGTGAAATACACTCCAAATGGTGTATATTCACTAACACACTTTTAAATTAGCTTGTCACAGTCAGGAATAAGCACACGGTGTTATTTAGGATAATTCAACTCAATGATTGCAGTAGTTAAAAAAAAAAAAGCAAATACTAGATTTGGAAGCAGGAACAGAAAACCAAAGAAAAAACAGGATTATCTGATCCTTATCACTCAGAAAGGATAAAACAGAAGTAAAATGAAAAAATAAAAGGAATGATGAAAGAAAAGAGTTTCCCTGTGAAAAGAGACATTGTACACTGAAATTCCTTCTCCTGGAGAAGAAATCACTGAAGGCAGAAGGGATAGTGGCCCGTAACATTAAGAAATAATATGAATAAGGGAGGAACTATTAATTGCTTCTACAGAGCTTTCCTTCTAGAAGCAGGGAATTTTGGATAAAATTATCTGAGGTAATAATTAAAAATTTCACACAGTACACTTAAACTCATAGTCATGGGGTATTCTAGCTGTCAAAAGAACAAATGAGACCAAAACCAAGTACAAAACCACACTAAAAAAAAATCCTTTGAGGGTTATTAACCACAAAGCTGCAACCCTCTCTCAGGAAGTCCCAAAGCACAGAAGTAGTCAGCAGCAAGAGACAACACCAGCAGAAGGCTGATTGCCTATGTTTAATATCCTTTCCCTCAGTAAGCTGTTGCAAGAAAGAAGATATGGGAGTAGGTACTGGACTGATTTTTGGGCTGGTGTGAGAGGATTATTTTTGTGTGACAGCAGGAGCTGCAATATATGAATGTAAATGTCTTTTTAGTCCTGTATGTAAGGAAACACTTGCATGGCATCCATCAGGCACTCAATGGCTCTCAGGGCAGGCTCAGACAGACATGCCTAGCAAAATACCCCTGAGTTTCTTGGCATTCACACTTTGGAAGAAAACCTTGAGAGTCACCTACACTCACACTCAGTTGGACTAACTGACAGGAAACTAATTGAAACACCACCATAATTTGTAGTCTACAACTGAATATTGTACTACCGTAGCTAGTTTGGTATCTTTTTTTTTTTTCTTAATTCATTGCAGATACTTTTGTTTGAAAAGCTGGTCGTAATTAGCTGTGTTTGAAATTATTTTAAACGCATCCACGCATTGCATTCCTGTTCGCTGAGCCATGCCACCCGTTCATGCTCTTGAAGTGGCAGGACAGGGTTTAGCCCTCAATTAACCTCACCATATGGTTTTCTGGGGTCACAAAGGAATTTACTGAATCAAGTAAAATTTCTAAGAGGTGTTGAAGCACCTCTTAGCATCCTAAAGGTCCTGTAAAATGGGGTCATAAGTATGAGGTTGTAGGCTCTGGCTGAGCTATGTGCTGTGCTGCAACAAGAGGTTGCCAAGCTGTGTTGGGCTTCCATGATGGGTTTCAGCGATGCTATGATATGCTCTTCTTCCCAAATCCAAGCTACAGCCAAGGACTTCCCATTTACTGTGGAGCCTGCACCCATGCTTTTCCATCTACTGATCTGAAATTATGTCTTTAACTCTGGAAGTACAGTTTCACATCCGGAGTGTTCCTCATGCTGAGTCCTGAGGTGCTCTTGTATGAGTGAAAACACAAAGGAGCTGTGGGGAAAGCATGGGACATGCGGAGCTGGATTGAGAAACACTTTACAGTTTATCTTTTCTGCCATAAATATCTCTGCCCATCTTTCTATGAGGGCCGGAAATGTCAGTCTGAGGCAGATAGAAATATTCAGACCAAAGGAGTTACATCTGGAGGCTTTTGTGAAAAGAATGCAGCCAAGAGAAAAAAGTGAACTTTTTCTGCCCTGATTTCCTTCCTATGTTGAACTCTGCACGTCCTTGCAAGAATTTAGCACAACAGGAGAAGAAATAGAGGCTCAAATAAGGCTTCAGGGTCCCAGGAAAGGTGAAGTTCAGTCTAAGGCACATGTGACTTGCTCCCTCAAGGACTGTGTATGTGAAATACAGCTTAGTTGTTTGGGGTTTTTTAATGAGGATTTAATACACGTCATAAACCTGATCTACTTTTCAACACCTTACCAGCAAACCCAGCAGATTTCAAACAGCCTTCTAAATACGAAAAGCAGGAGAAATTTGTCACCTGAGTTCTTTTTGTAAAGGTAGACAATACAGCTGGTAGTGTTTAACTTTACAGGAAGGGGCATACAAACCTCATTTTCACTACTGGCAGGTATTTTTGTTTTCTTAAGGGTTAAAAACTGCTTTTCTTTTAACCCAAGTGCTGCCTGGTTTCTAGCATATCACCAATCCCTTTTAGAGATACCCAAGAAGGGAGGGGGGAAAAAAAAAGAGAACAATAAAAGAAATCTGCTATTGAATTCACCTGTCCCCTAGGTCAAACAAACAAAACAAAACAAAACAAAATTCCCAATAACTTATCTTTTTAAAAACCCAGCTTGTTAAATTCTTTCCAGTGGAACAAGACACGTGTTTAGATTATGAAGTTGATCAACTTCAGCAGAGGCTCTCTCATCTATAGATGTAGTCCCTAGATGCCTCCTACCTTCTCAGTTTCTCTTGCCTTTCTCAACCATTGCCTGTATTTGAATTGTTGGTCTTCTGTGGCCTCTTTATTTCAAGCCTCAAGTTATATTATGTGCTTTGCACCACTCCTGGTTTTTCAAAAGCAATATTTTGTATTACAATAACATACTTCCCCTCCCCAAGTCCTTGTGTTCTCATACACATCTCAAGCAGCCTCTGCCTCACATCACCTGTGGCAGAAGGACAGGACCCCTCTGTGCTCTCCACTGCCAATGGTACTTCTAAGAAAATTGTCTACTCAAGAAGAACTGAAAGGGCTTGAAGTTTCTTAAAAAGACATGGAGAAATAACTAGGCAAACTATTCAGGCTCCAACCAGCACTGAAACCTAGCCACCTCTAGATCAGAAGGAAGGAGGTGCATGACTATGGCTATTTCACTGCCCTTGTGGGAAGTAAAGCAAGGTGTCTGTAATCAAGTCATAGAATCATAGAATTGTAGAATGGCCAGGCTGGAAGGGACCATAAAGATCGTCTAGTTCCAACCTCCCTTCACTAAGCAGGGATGCCAATCACTAGACCAGGTCACCCAGGGCCACATCCAGCATGGCCCTGAACACTGCCAGGGATGGGGCATCCACAACCTCTCTGGGCAACCTGTTCCAGTGCCTAACCACTCTCCGGGTAAAGAACTTCCTCATAATCTCTAATCTAAATTTTCCCTCCTTCATCTTATAACCATTCCCCCTTGTCCTATCACAGTCTGACCGCTTAAAAAGTCTCTCCCATTCTGTCTTATAATCCCCCTTTAGGTACTGGAAAGCTGCTATAAGATCCCCTCGAAGTGTTCTCTTTTCCAGGCTGAATAACCCCAACTCTCTCCACCTATCTTCATAGGGGAGGTTCTCCAGTCCTTTAATCATCTTTGTGGCCCTCCTCTGGACTCGTTCCAACAGGTCCACATCTTTTTTATGCTGAGGAGCCCAGAACTGGATGCAGTACTCCAGGCGGGGCCTCACAAGCACAGAGCAGAGAGGCAGAATCACCTCCCTAGATCTGCTGCTCATGCCTCTCCTGATGCAGCCCAGGATGCAGTTAGCCTTCTGGGCTGTGAATATACATTGCTGGCTCATATCCAGCTTTTCATCTATCATGACCCCCAAGTCCTTCTCAGCACTGCTGCTTACAATGAGCTCTTCACCCAGTCTGTACTCGTGTCTAGGGTTACTCCTACCCAAGTGCAGGACCTTGCATTTTGACTTATTAAACTTCATTTTATTCTCTTGGGCCCACTCTTCAAGTTTGTCCAGATCCCTCTGGATGGCATCCTGCCCTTCTGGTGTATCGACCGCACCACTCAGCTTTGTGTCATCTGCAAACTTGCTGAGGGTGCATTCGATACCTATGTCCAGGTCGTTAATGAAAATGTTGAAGAGCACAGGTCCCAAGACAGAGCCCTGAGGGACACCACTTGTCACTGCTCTCCACCTGGGCATGATTGCGGTTTCTGGTCTTTCTCACACAGTACTGGTCACTGGCTCACCAGAGAACCAAAAACACCATGCTTGAGGCAGACAGCACTACTTTGCACGGAGGAGGAGATGAGTTCTTGGTTACCCTGTTAGTTCCCAAGCATGGCCACCTGTATCTGCGTTACAGCCAAATTATCCTGACCTTTTCTTCTTCCCAGGGCTCCTTCTATCACTCGTCAGACAGCTCAATAGCTCCAGGAGACCTTCTCACCAGGGATGAATCTGATTTTTCTACCCCATGAATGGCCTATGTGAAGCCCTCTTCATTTGCTTGGCCAGGTGGAGCCACTGAATAGCAATTCAGACTGTAAAGCACATTGCTTAGGGGAGCACTTAAAACCCCTGAATGTTAGGGGAGACAAGTGACACGGTGCAGTGGTTTTGCGATGCAGCACAAAATATATCCTAAAAAGCCGGGTGTGAAAATTGTCTTCTTGATTTCTCCTTTTAGCACATTCAGTTACCTAGCGAGAAGGAGCCCAAGATGGAGTTAGCAGACAGGTCTGCAAGATCAGTGCTGGCAAATGTGGAAACTTTTGCTGCCTCTGGCTCTAGCTCCAGCTCATCCCCACTTTCCATGAATGCCTAATTAAGACTGCCTTTTCCACAGAGATGGGAGCCAGTTCCAGGCAGGGCATATGGTTGTATACCGTAAGTCTTTGCCTTGTAAAGTTTTAGTACCAAAAAAAGCCTCCCATCTCCAGTATGATTCAGCTGGCTGGCAAGGGAGTGGCTGACAGGCAGGGGTGATGGTTATTGCTGTTGGCAGGAGAAACCAGAGGGGAAGAGTGGAGACTGAGAAGCTCTGTTTTAAAGAAATGACACCCACAGCAATCATCTCATTTTTGTACAGGGCATGAAACCCTCTCAGGGTACTACACCAAAATACCTGCAAGACAGAAAACTCTTATGGAGGCACAGCACAAGTGTTGACAGGCAGCAGTGTGAGGGCAAGGGTGTAGCCTTTGTGGCTGTTCATCCCTTGATGATGCTTATGGCATTCATCCTGATACAATCTGTGAGCAGAGCACCATCAGCTGTCTCATCCTCCAACTTAGTGTGTGCCAGAGTGCACCTGCAGCAGCCATGGGACTTACCTGGCACTCACACCTTCTGCCTGCTGCACCTCAGCCTCTGGCCCACCACTGTTAGCAGTGTATGCTGCAGGTTCAGAGGGGCAAGTCCCAAAACAAAAGGCATGCCCACGTACCACTGTGTGTGGCAGTGGCTCCCACACCAGAACTACCCTGAGCTACTGTTTCCATACACAGAGTAGCAAAAAGCCTGCAAAGCCACTACTCAGCACCCAGAGCAGGATGGAGCTGCTCACACCATTAGCTCTGCACCCCAACTGATTTCCTGTAGGTGACTGAGTCAATATTAACTCATGCCCAGCCTAGATAGGCAGCAATCAGATAACACATAGCTATGAAGCTGTCTAGGCTCCCCAACACACCATGCTCATACTATTCCTTTCTCAGTGGGCCAGGCCCTGCACCTGCCAATGATAACACAGAGGATGGAGCAGCCTGGCCTATCATGGATGCTAGGATTTTATATTAATCACATGGAAATAATTTGGGACAATTAATCATACAGATGAAAGGCCAACTAGCTGCATATGTTGTGTGGGGCATGACCTAAAAGCAATCCCAGTGACTGAGATGATGTAGTGTGAAAGCTGGATTAAACAGGTCAAGTAAATTTGAAGCAGCTAAAATAAACCAAACTCTCATCCAAAACATATGTTGTGCTTGCCACATAATATTGCTGTACTGTGGTAGCATGTCCCAAACATGCCAAAACTGTGATACATTTGTTCCAGGGTCACAGCACCAGAGGGAGAGACTGAGGATGGTTACTTTGGAAAAGAGCCGGTCAGAAAGTTGTTCTGGGAAGTCACAGGCACTCCTGAATGAGCTGCCTGATAAGCCTTTGCACATCTTTTCTGAAGCCAACTTGCCCAAATGCCCAGAGCCCTAGGAAGGGATCCAGGCCCACAGTGAGCAATCAAATGTGAATGAATGTTCTGGGCTTTTGCTCCCCTCTATAAACATTTTCCAGCTAGCGGTAAGCTGTTTTGAAAGCCCCCAACAGCTTGGCTGGGAGCTGGAGACATTTTACAACATCTGGGAATGATTCTCGAATCACTTCCTCACATACACCTGTATTAAACTCCATTTGCAGCCAGTTCACTGTAAAAAGCCAGCCTGTGCTCCCCATCCAGGGCTGGGAGGGCATCACCAGCACTGAGGCTGGCCAATTCCAGCCCAAGCTGGTTTACAGAGGTCTGTAGTGTGGAAAGCAGGAGTGGTTAATGGCGTGAAATGCTCACCATTCCTCTGTGCTGACCTAGCTTTTAAGCCATCACTGGTAATGCACACAGTGCAAAATGCTTTATTGGAATGATATGGCCATGTAGGAAAATAAAACAGCCCTCAACCACTCATGGACTGATTACCCAGGCTGTGCATTAATCATACTGGCAACAAAGGGAGCCCAAAGTGAGTTGCAAAAGGATTTGGATGAACTGCAGCTCTTTCTCATCAGAGAAATGATGGTGCTGTTCGGTCTTCCATCGTGCTCTTATTTGATTTTCTTCCCATTTAATTGCCATACACTTTGTAATATCTTTGTTTTTACTTTGCCTTGGTCACCTCAATCCTCCTGCTATGCCAGATAATCAAGAGCTGTCAGCAGTTATTCATTAGATAGTAAAACACAACACTTGAAAGATAGGAAATGTTAAGGGTCAGTGCTTCAAACTCTTCCTTGTATGCAACATGCACAGGGTTTTATCCATCTTGAACTCATTAGTGGAAAAGTGTTTCTAGCTTGTATGTGTGGTTTCAGTGCTGTTCTTCTGAATGGCTGTATTTCAGTATTGTTATTAATTGCCAAAGCACAGCCTCATCAGGGGCCATGATGGAGAGTGCACGTGGCATGAAGTTCACAGAGCAAGAGAAGGTGATAAGGGCACACTACCCCAGAGGCAGATAGGCAACAACACTTCTTTTAGTTTTTTTTAAATGTTTCTCCATAAGACTTTGCAAATGTACCAAAGTTCATGAGTTTGCAATTAATGTTCTGTATATGAAGTATATAAATCCATGGAAAGCTTTGTGAATGAAGGGCAAACTATCTGGAGGAGGTAGAAGAGCTAACCTAGATAGAATTCTGCTGATTCTCACCTACCCACACGTGAGCTGAGGGAAGGAGAGTGCACTGGACAACATGCTGCCACTGCTGGCTTTGACATTTGCCCTGCAGACCCACTGGCTGTGTGTGAAACTCCTGTGTACCCAGGCTACCTGCTTGGAGGCAGAGGGGAGGGAAAAGGGAAGGTCAATGGGAAGGCCAACAGATGGTGGAGTTCTGAAGCCCAAATTAGTGTGATTGTTGCTGGAGTTCACAAATACCCTCTGGAAATAGGGAAGAGAGGTTGTAGGCCTTTGAACTACAGATCCCTAGGATGCTTACCTGGAGAAATGTCACTTGGGTAAGAGGAGAAAAAGAAATCTGCTGCAGATAACATAAGTATGGAGTTCTCCGCTTTATTTTCTATACTTCTATATCGTCTAGAAAATCTTGACTTGAAGGTTTACTAAATAACCATTTGCTTTTTTTTAATACCAGCCCCATTTACCTGGCAGTGTAGTACAGAGAGAAGCAAGAACTGCTGGCAGCCTGGTGACTATGGGGGTGTTTAGCCAGTGCCTGGGAATGTGCCCTGACCATCTGCAGAAGATCAAAGGAGAGTTTTTGCTAGCCTTTGGAGGAGTGTCCCTTGGCTGACACAAGCATCCTGGCCATAAGGAGTGATGACAGTAAAGCACAACAGATAAAATCCAAAGCCTTGCAAGATTTGTCATACATTCATTAATGATTTATAAAGCAAGTGTGGGCCTGACTGCAGCATAACAACCCACTGCCCTTCTAAAGTTACACATGTATTTGAAACCATTCCTTCAAAATAAATGAGATGATCAGATTCAGTGCAGCTAAAACCTCAGCACACCAAGCCTTGCTGGCCATCAGCTGATTTCTCTGGGTGAAGGGCAAGTATAGCCCTTATTTCTGAGCCCTGGTGAATGGGCCTATGTTGGAAAGAAGGTTGTGCAGGTTGCACTGATGTCAGGGTGAGCCCTGCCAGGCTAACTTCTCTTTGGGTACACCATCGTGCACCCAGAACAAGATGAAAAGGACACAAAGAAATGTTGGTATCTGCCAGGAAACTCTGCCTGCCTCCTCTACAACCAGTCCAGGAATTTGCCTTCTGCCTTAGGCATGAGTTGCACCCAGAGCAATTCCCAATAGTCCCAAATCCCCTGGAACCCAGGGCTGTGCCAGCAGCTTGTGCTAGTGCTGGAGGACTGCAGTACTCCCTGACTGGCTGCCTTTCCAGCCTTGTTCCAGCCACGGGTGCCGCAGAATACCCTGCACCAGCGACTGGAGTGTTCATTCACTGCAGCATGTGTAACATCGCAGCGCCAGCAGCGAGCCCTGCTACACATGTGTGTGTGCTCACTGAGGCTTGGTTTATGTATGTCCAGAAGTATCTTTTATAAAATCAAACATCTGAATAATGTCCATGCTGTGTGGCTGTTTTCTCAAGGCTGCAGCAGATTAGTTTCTGTGCTGTCCTGTTCTCTAGAAGACTTTTGCCAGAAGGCTATACGTGGTTGTGGTGTTACTGAGAGTTAAATGGAGACCTGATCTCCAGACACCCCCTTAAAAACATTCATGTATTTAGTCTGCCAGAAATACAATGATTTTCAAGCTGAATGAGAGTTTTAAAGACAAATCTCAACTTCTCTAAAAAATATGTTAGAGTTCTTCTCTTTCTGAAAAACAAATGGAGGCCAGTGGCTGAGTACTGCAATTACACTGACAGGCCGCCAGGCTTACGCCAGGAGACCATCTATCATTTCAGTATGGCCAAGCAGACCAGAGAAGCAATATTGCAGCACAAGGTCAGGCCAAGGCTGAGCAGGCCTCTTTCTCCATCCCATCATCAGCTGTCCACTGACCAAGGAAAGAGATCCAGTGGGGAAGTCAGGGAGTATGTTCAGCCCTTCTGTGCTGCAGAGAGGAGGAGAGGGAAACCCATATGCTGGAGACTCTCAGAGCACTGGGAATTAACTTTGATGGTTGCCTTGCCATCTGATCACCTCCCAAGTAGTTAAGGCAGCAGTGAAGGTGGCTGGAAGCACAGCATTCCTTACAGCAAGTGAGGGTGCCCTCCAATGCCCTTGGGGGCTGTTGGGATCCCTGCATCCCAGGTCCCAGTACAAAGAAGGCTCAGGTCCCCAGAGTGGTCCCTCCTCACCAGCACTGAGGTGAGGCTGGCAAGGAGGGACCATGCTCCAGGCAGCCAGCCAGAGCAAAATCCCCCAGGTCCTGCTTCAACCTCCCACTCCCTTTGATAGATGATTCCCACCCCTGACAGACCTTATGGTATAAATAAGGGACCACTGCTTTCTGGCTGAGCATCTACAGCACTGAGAAAGACCAGATTGCCATCACAGTTATTTTCTCTTGTGAGTAAAAGGGGAAACTGTGGTATCTCACACACCTCTGGCCAGAAATACCTGACAAATATCAATGTCTTCATGGTGAAGACTGTCACTAATGGCATCGGGGTCCCACTTGGAGATCTTAAACTACTAATTTCAAATATTGCCCTGTGATGTGAAACATTTTTATAGTTGGAGCAATCAGGGTGTTCTGGGAAGACTTGCCTTCATAAATACCCCTCTGGCCTAGACGTAGACATCGGTTTTACAGTTGTCACACAGCTCCCAGAGCTCAGGGATGAGACCAAACCACAGCCCTGCTCACTGGCCAGCTACTAGTGCAACACAAACACGCACAAATTAACATCTCTGGACATCTCCAGGAGCAATGGAAACTAATAATTCTTTTGGACAGGATGGATTTCCTGCTGAATTTAATAACAACAGTTGGAGACAACCGTCTGGATACTTGCTGCTTTGAGATAACCAGCCAGTAAAATAACTTGTGGTGATTTTCCTTGCAGGAAATTTGTATGTGACAGCCAAACATGTACTGTCTTATTTCTAGTCATAATTGTGTGTATTAATAGAACTCCCACCAGAAAAATACTTAAGATGAGGGAACAAAACTCAAGACAGCCCACTATCAGCAAGCTTGCTTTTTATGAGGTTTTTCAAAGCTACACTCCATTTCAGGGCTCTGGGTTGAGGCTTTCACAATGTTTGCATTTGGCACCCAGTTCCCTTTGAATTCAGACTAAGCTGCTGAGAGTCTAACTCCCATCAGGACCTTCAAAACCCCCAGGGTTTGCCTGCAGTGGCATAATAAAAGCAGAGAGAGAGAGAGAGACTCCTCCAAGAACAGACTGAGAACAAGAGTAGAGAGAAATGATAAGGAGTGCTGGGAAGCCAAGATTTGCATCAGGAAAGAGGGGGTTTAATGCAGTTTGAGGCCAAAAGGGATCATTAAAATATCTATTCTGACAGCCCTTATGCTACAAGCCATTAAATCTCAGCCAGTTACTCTCATATTTAGCTTAATAACTCTTCTGGCACATCTTTGAAGACAGACATTTGGTCTTGACTGGTAGACCTGCATCAGTTGGTGGTTTGGTCCAAAGCTAATCATCCTCACTGGCCAGACATTGATCTGCATTTCCTATTATTTATTTGCACATCTCAGATTCCAGATGTTGCATCTTTTTATGCTTTCATACAGTAAATTAAGTACCTGGGTTTTTTTCCCACATTCCACTTACACAGTGTAACTAAGTTATTCTCAGTAACGTCCTTCTCCTCTCTTTTCTATTTAAGCTGAAAAGTCTCTTTTTATAAAGGATTTTCTTCTAGTTCAAGTTGTTTTGGTGGCTAATTTCTGCAGCTTGTCTAGTTTTCTAACATCTTCTGAAAATGGTCCCTGAACTAGATAGAGCATGTCTTTGTCTCTTCTTTTCAAAGATAGAGCTTATCTGTCTTTGTGCTTCCTACTCCCAGCAATCACAGTGCCCCTTTTGCCACAGCACCGTAAGGGAAGGTCATCCTGAGTTTTGCATCTACAGCAGCCCTTAACTCCTTCAAACACACAAGCTTTAGGATACAATTATCTATACATGCTGCCTTCATTTTCCCAGAAGTATAGCTTTGTAGTTGACTATATAAAAACCACTTCTGTAGACATGAACTCATCAAGTCAGTCCTGTTGCTGTGCCTGACTTTCCTGGTATCATCACCTGTTTATCATCATTCTCTCTGTAAGCTTTACCAGCAGTGATTTTATATTGTATGTATGGCTAGGCTTTGTGAACAAAGATCCAGGGAGGGCTCCACCCACGCTCCTCATCAGTGCCTTTTACAAGCGCGCTGATAAAAAGAGGATAGCGGATAGCACCCTCCAGCCTGCCCAATNTATTGCTATTGATGAAAAGGATTGATCAGGAATCTGTTTAGAAGTCCCAATCCCTGTGAAATGCCACAAGTTCATCAGCAGCAACTGCAGTTACAGCCCAGCATTCCTCCTCCATTGAGAGAACTCATTGCCCTCTATACCTGAAGGGAGGTTGTAGAGAGGTGGGTGTTGGCCTATTCTTCTTAGTAACTAATGACAGAACCAGAGGGAATGGTCTGAAGTTGCAACAGGGTGGGGGTTAGATTGGATATTAGGAAGAAATT
Organism: Bucco capensis; assembly: GCA_013396975.1. Lineage (NCBI taxonomy): Eukaryota > Metazoa > Chordata > Aves > Piciformes > Bucconidae > Bucco > Bucco capensis. The sequence goes on from VWZO01005068.1 coordinate 131,693, forward strand.
CTTTACAGAAGGAGTGTTGAGGCACTGGAACAGCCTTCCCAGGGAGGTGGTTGAGTCACCATCCCTGAAGGTATTTAAGAGACGTGTAGATGTGGTGCTCCAGGACATGCTCTAGTGAGGGCAGGGGTTGTGTGGGTTTTTGTGGGTGTTTTTTTTGGTTGTTGTTTTCTTTTCTTTTTGGTTGGACTCAGTGATCTGAGAGGTCATTCCCAGCCATGAATATTCTGTGATTCTGTGACTACACCTCTCTCCCCCAGTCCATGCATTTGGTGACTACTTCAGGAGAGCTATCAGATATCAAATTCCAATTCATCTCTCAGGTGCTTTATTGATGTTACAATTATTTCTTTCTTAAATCAGAAACTCATGATGTCCTTTGTCACACATGGTACAGAAGGTGAAGCACATAATGTCATACCCTTGGATTTTTTAGCCAAATTTATAATCTTTTTCAAGGCCACAGCCTAGATTACCCAGGTTTTAAGTGCTGCAGGGCCAGTAATGGACAGGGGAGCTCAGAGAATGGTTCAGGAGCCATGCCAGATTGCATAGCCTGAACTGCCACATCTGCTACTTCTGACGTGAGGGCCTCACTTTCCATCTTCTGTGGACACCAGGGTGGCCTAGACATGACAGCTAGAGATAGCCCCAAAGTGGAGTTCTCATATCTCACAGGCACATCAAAGGTTCCTCTCACAAAGTACTGCCTTCCCCTTCTCCAGTGCCACTCAGCCAGCCCAAGCAGGCTATTGCTGGAGGCATTGACATTTCAGGCAAACAAATCACATTCTAAGGTTCAGTTTTGCCAAATAAATCATACTTCTGCCATTAATGAGCTTTTCTAATCCATCTCACTTATTATTTGGATGTATCACCTATTGGAAAAAAAAGAATCCTGTCTTTGGCATCTCGCTGCAAGCTCCTGCCCCTCCCACTGCCTGCTCCACCTAAGGAGGGACAGGCAGCTGCCTGCAGTAGCACACTCCCCATATACTTCCTGGTGCAACTGCAATCTCTGTGCTCTTTTGGGATTGTAGGATAGGAAAGCTGAGCTCTTTCTGCTGTCCTGTGTCTCTTTTCTGGCAGTAGTATCAGTGCTGTATGTCCCAGCAGTCCCTGGGCAGGGATGCACCAGACTCTGCATACCTCAGCATTGCCTAGTCCTCACGGGGCCCAGGGTGGAGGCCATCTCCCTGGGCCACAGCTACATTTTGGGTGGGTGTGGGGGGCAGACAAGCCCATCTAGTCCTGGATATGTGACAAGTATGAGTTCATCAGGAGCAACTGCAGTTACAGCCCAGCCTTCCTCCTCCACTGAGACAAAGTCCAGCAGCGTGATGTGCTGAAGGAAAATGAATTGGCTTCTGGCTTCTCCAAGGAAAGCTTCTGAAAACTTTCCCTTTGCTTGAGGGAAAGCGTAGTTTAAAGGAATTAAACTTTATTTCAGCCTGGCCACAATCCAAAGACAAAATTAATTCCATTTTAAATACTATGTTGGGCTTTTTGTTTTGTTTTGAGTTTGTTGTGTTACTGAAGCAAGATCTAAGCTGGATCATCACCTCTTTTACTGGGCTCTCACTCACTGCCATCAGAAAGATTGCTTTTGCAGGTTGCGGGTTTTTTTCTGACAAGGGTAACTTCCGCCTTGAGCTTTGCTATGCTGAACTGCTGTAGCAGATTATTGGGAACAAAAGAAAAGAGAAATCTCTAGCACAGGCTGGCAGGGAACCCCAAAAACAGACCAGCACATTTTTCTCAAAATCAAGCACTTCTGCCAGGCCATTTAGAGACACCTTTGCCAAATTACAAACTCTTCAGGAAACCTCTGGATCTGTGAATCCTCTTTGGTTCATCTTTGGTGCAAAAGCATTTCACTAAATGAGGTTGAGAGAAAACACTGTTATTGCAAATCAAAGCTTATAGGTGTCATTTTAATCACTGCAAATGCTTCACTATCCTTTACAAAACCCATGCACTAATTCACCTGTATCTGTCAGTAGCTGCTTTTCGTTGAAGCCTTTCATTTCTCTGTAGAGATTCCAGTCTCTCCTCAAACTATGGCTGCATCTGTAGCATGAAGCCAGTGACGCTTTATCTGCAGGAAGAGCTGGCCAGCCCCTGGTCACCCCGGGGCTGTGTTCTCTGAGCCAAAGACTTAGCCCAGCGTCTTACCATGGGAAAAAAAATGACAACATATAAACACTGGGGAGACTCATTACCTCTTTTTAAACAAACTCTCTCTGTGGGAGTTGTAAACATTAAAAGCAGCCATCCTTATGTGTTGTCCCAGATAACCAATCCTAACCTAATGATGAGGGTAAACTGCAGCAGGCTACTAAGAATGGGTACAGAGGTGGGGGTAAGGGCTGCCACAAACCTCCCTCCCAGGTCTTGATGGAAGTGTCACCAAGAGCAAAATCCCAGGGACAGCAACCTGATGGCCCATAGCTCATCCTGATCCAGCAGCTCACAGACAAAACCCAGCACCCACCAGCATGGCATTATGGTTAGCAAGGAGCACAGCAGCACAGGCAGCTCCTGGTTTGGCCACATTGCAGCCCAGAGGTCTGCTAACCCCTGGCAGCTACAGCACGAACGCAAAGCAGAAAAAACAGCTCCCCAAAATGTCAAGTCAGCAGTTTTCTTATCAGAGGAGAGTGAAAAACAGGGCTCTGAAATATACTGGGAGAGCTTCCCACTAAACATCAACTACTAGGACTTTATTTATAACTTATAAAAGTAATCATGTTTCAAATCTGTCCAAGAGAAAGAGGGGCTGCTTTGGGGTTTTTAAGCTATGAGTTTTGTTACCAAAAAAACTGCTGTATTAAGCATGAATGCTGATTTTTAAAACACAAAGCCAATAAAAATGATCCAGAGGACAACATTCCTTAATGGAGACCATAAAATACAAGGACAAGGGAAGGACAATTTGGAACAAAGGGATAGGAAATTAATACCTTTTACTGCCAGTTTGTCTTACAAATAGAACAAATTACATCATTGGCCTTAAAAAAAACAAAACTAATATACTTTAAAATTCATACTTGATCATACATGCTTGGGGAGAGTTTCGAGTGGGATTGAGTTTTAATCCTCAGACACTACTAACCACACTGGGCATTTTGCTTTTAACATTAGTGGGCAAGGAGTTACCCCATGAACCTAATGGCTTTGTACATCTAAGTGTGGGGATTTTTGTTCAGGTACGGAACTAAGGGAGGAGAACTGAGAAATTGTTTGCTGTTGTGTTGGGCTTAGCGTTGTTTTAAATGCTGGAGGCCAATTTTCAAAAGCTGCAGGGTTTGGATGCAGCCATTCAGACATAGCCAGGCAGAGGTTTGGTGTAGGTCTATTTCCAGTTTTAATAAACCAATGGCTGTAATAAAACACAAGGAACTTGAAAATGTGCAGGGCTAAGACATAATATTTTATAGTTCATCCTGTAAGGCAGAAAGTTGATATCTCACTAATACATATTAAAGGATTTTGGAGAGTTTCCAAAAATAAAGGACCTAGCTTATTTTTTTCATTTTATTCATTCTACTCTACCGTCTGTGGTTTTGTTTTTTCCAGCTTTCCATTGCTCTGTACTAGCTAGCACAAAATAGGTGTAAACTACTCTCTAGCCTCATTTATGCTGATATTCTGCTGGTAGAAATGAAGCTACCTTGACACTGGGACCCTAATGCTGAGATGTTCCAGCTGTAAGACAATAGAAAAAAAAATAAGAAATTACTGGCTACAAATTGTTTCTCCAATTACAGTGGATTGGAAAAGGGTAAAAACTTCACTGATTATTGAACTTCATATCAGCTTGAGGATTGCAGCACATGGACACAAGTAATTTTTCCTGGTTGTTTTCCCCCTTAGAGACCACTACCATTTCCCAATATATCCCATTATGTCTAAACAGCAGGGAATGAGCCAGAGACACCTGAGGTGGGGACAGAACCAGTGTCAGCACCCTGATCAGCAGGGAGCCAGCTCACCAGATAAACAATATCAAATACAGACAACATCAGAACTAGTTTATCATCCAGGTTTATACTTCTGCCAGGTTTTAAGAGAGTGACTGAAGAATACCTGTTGAAGCTATGACTTCAGAGACAGAAAGGAAGACCAAAACAACAAAATAGGGAGAAATTCAGGATAACAATTTACATCAGCAGATCAAGAACAATTTGGGGTCATTAAGGCCAGGACCTTAGTCAGCAGTGACACAGTGGGGCAATATTATTTTAATCCTTTTGACTCCTTGATGCAGAGTTTCATAGAATCATAGAATGGTTTGGGTTGGAAGGAACCTCTGGAGGTCATCTAGTCCAACCCCCCTGCAGGGGGCAGGGACATCCCCAACTAGATCAGGTTGCCCAGAGCCCTGGCAAGCCTCACCTTGAATGCCTCCAGGGATGGAGCCCCAACCACCTCCCTGGGCAGCCTGTTCCAGTATTCCACCACCCTCGTGGTGAGGAACTTCTTTCTAATATCCAGTTTAAATCTACTCTTCTCCAACTTAAAACCATTGCCCCTTGTCCTTTCACTCCAGGCCTTTGCAAACAGGCCCTCTCCAGTCTTCTTGTAAGTTCCCTTTAGGTACTGGAAAGTCACTAGTAGGTCCCCCCAAAGTCTTTTCTTCTCCAGGCTGAACAATCCCAGCTCCCTCAGCCTGTCCTTGTAGGAGAGGTGTTGTTTTGTCTGCTCTTTGAGGGGCCTTGCTCTCAAAGAACAGGGAACAAACCTACATTATCTGCAGGCTGTTAGCAGCCATTAAAAAGCTTCTGGGCAAAGGAAGCTGGCACTTGCCATGCTCCGAATGCCCCAAAAGGGGGAACAAAACAAACTGATTTCTCTTAGGTGGAATAATAATGACTGCAGTTGCTAAGTCCCACTGCCAAGGCAGAGCTCTTAGGCTGTAAGTTGAAATTTTAAGGCTTACAAGGCAATGATGCCACACACCAACTATTTCTGCAGAAGCCTGTCAGCTGGATGGTAACCAACAAACCAGCTCCCAGGGTGACCCCCACCTCTGCTGGGAGATCTTTCCCCACAGCTTTGTCCCAGCTTCAGCTGGGTAGGAGGGATAGAATGGCTCACAGCTGCCAGGTTTGCAGAGCCCCTCGCTGTGGGCAGGCTCAGGCTCAGGCAGCATGAGGAAACCCCTGTGCCGGCACTGGCAGGACAACCAGGGACACAGGGATGGGAAACAACAGCCACTGCAGGTGGTCCTGTACCTGGTCCCCAGCTGCAGGCTCAGATACATAGCTATTTCCCAGCTAATATATCAGTGTTCTCAACCTTTCAATTTTGTGTCTCCTAAAACACAGCGGTTTACCCAATTTTTTTTTAAATATTGTATCAGTTCCTTTCCTATAGATATAAAATATTTTCTATTCTTATGTACTGCTTCCATACTGAGTTGTTTCTGTTTCACTGACCCACTTGGCACTTTGCTGCATGTTACTGCACCTTTGTCTCTCTTCAATCTCGCACCCTTGCTCTTTCACTTGTGTTTTGAGTTTAAAAAGCAAAGAAAATATAGAAGTGGAAGGAATATGTTATTCTGCCCCCACTCTACAGGATGCTGCTGTCTCTCCTCAGATGTGACACTGGTGGAGGTGCCCACTGCCACGCTGCTTCCCAGATGCCCTCTGAAACAGCTATGGAAGGAGATGATATAAACTAGGGCAGCAATTAAATGGGAGTGAAAATATCATTACCAGCTGGGAAATGCTTCTGTGTTGCCTGTGGGCCTCCTCAGCTTCCCCCACGCCCGCTGCCTCCTCCACCTTTCTCAGGACTCAGATCTTAATGGCAGCGAGAAAAGTTAATTGCAAACTTTGAAAGTCACATTTTTGAGTGTGGCCACAAAGTGGGGTTATAAATTTAGGGGCTGGCCACAGCTTTTGGGTTTGCATGCAGCAGGACCCCACAGGAAAGGCATGTCATCTAGCTATCAGGGCACAGTTTGGCCACCCTCTCTTGTGAATTGTGTGCTGAACCAGATGCAGTTTTATAACTCTGCTTAAGGCAATCTGGTCCAGGATTGTTTCTGGAAAATTATTTCAGAAAATAATGTGAAGGAAAAAAAGCATTTTCTGTCATTTCAGAATGAAGGGAATGGTGCTGAAAAGGTGGACATAACAGGACACAATCATCTTCCTCACTGTTCTGCACCAATTTCTATGCATTTTGTAACTAACCATCACATAATCCTCCAGTTCATCCCAGAAATGAAGTCATCCTTACAATTAAAAGAAGTATCTAATTTTCCTTTGTTATGCACTTCTGCATCTGCGAGCATGAATACTATTTTCCAAAATCCAGGGGCATCAAACCACTTTTCCAGTGGTTTCAAAACAGCTGGAAAAGAAACTGAATAAAAGAACTGGAATAATTAACTGCTTTGCTTTGACCCAACATGACACAGTTCCAACAAGCAGTTTTTAACAACAGCTACTCTAAAGGTGGCCAATCCACTGGTGATCTCCCCTTTTGCTGTCTTGTGTTTTGAGCCCTCAAGCTCTGTGTCATCCTGTTCGTCTTGGCAGTCAAAGAAGGTATTTAACAGACAGTGGAGCTTTTTTCAGAATATATTAAATCCTTGCACCTCTTTTAGCTTCAGCAACTTGGGATTGATGCTTTCAGCCAGACAGGCTAGATTTCCCACAGAGGGACAAGCCTGCAACCCAAAAGGGTGTGACAGCACTGCTCAGAGCCAGGGCAGCCAAAGGTGAGGCAGTGAATGTAGTCATGACAGGAAACCCCTGCTCTGAACAGGCAGGTCGGAATGACTCAAGCTGAAGTCAAATGCCTTGAGGCCCCCATGTTCTCTCCCATTAGAGGCACAGCTGCTGCACAAAGGCCACAAACTGGTGACCATCATCAAATACTGCACACACCTGGAGTTCGATTTCCCAGTCAACATCTCCCTTCACTGGTAGGTTTACTAGCAAGAAGCTGGTATTAAGGTGTCATTTCAAGGAGGGTGACCCACAGAGAGTCAAGGGTATGGTGTGATCTTGCTGCAGATTGGGAGAGTTACTTTAGTACAGGGCAGGATCCAGCTGGACATTAGGAGTGCATCTTCAGGCACCTAAATGCCCAGGTAAGGAAAGCACAAGCAGCAGCACGTGTTCACAGTCCTCTGCAACCACCTGCCTGGCCGTACCTGCTCCTGGCCACCACCATGTCCCCGCTGCCTTTGTCATGCTGCCCGGCCCCACTGCCAGCACAGCTGCTGGGGAAGGACAGCCAGCAACGGCCACAACCTCTGTCTCATGTCACCCCACTGGGATCAACACCTGCAGGGCCACCAGTCTGTAGCCCTGAATCCAGTCCTATCTCACTGCTGCTGGTGCCACAGCTGCGAGCACACTGCTGTGTGGAGAAAGGGTGTTGAGGACAGCCATGAGAGTGCACCTTGCACTGGGAGCTCTGCCATGCAGAGGCTGAGCATGATCCTTCCTCATAGGGCGTGAAAAAGCTCTGCCTGCACCCCCTGGCTCAGGGATGCTACAGTTGCAGCCAAATCTTCTGGCAGTGGGCTAAATTGCAGCTTCCTTCAGGTTTCCTCTGTGGGGTGGAGGGAGTAGATATCTCAAGGGACTGAGCTGCACTGCCTCTTGTCAGGAGCCATGGAAGACTTCTCTCTGTAGCTCCCTTTCTCTGAACTCTGCTGCTTGACATCACCAATTGTGCACTGAAGAGGGTGGGTGATGGCAAGAGCAGGGAGGGAGGCATTGAAGCCAAAGGGCTATTTTTTCAGGCTGCTTTGGGGTGGGAGCTATTTGACCTGGGGTACGTACACCACGCCCTGCAAAGTCAGCCCCAGCTCTTGATCCAAGTTGCTGCCACAGACCCAACAGTGATCTTAAAGACCTCCCTTGTCAGCCATGGGTAATTAACGCTCAGAGTGCCTGTCAGCTGCATTGTTTCCTCCTTGCACAGGACCAACCTATTGTTTGCATACGCCACTGAGTCAAAGGGCCAAGGGTTAGTGTGTCAACAGTGAGGTAACGTCATGCTGCACTCAGGGTGGGGGACACAGGCTGTGCCTCTGCACTTAAGTGTAACTTCGTACTGGCCCCAAGCTGTAACCCCTGCCCAGCCAGCCTGCCTTGGCTCTGCTGCACACTCCTCCCACAAAAAAGAATCAGACCAAAAAAATGCAAGGCTTGAGCTTCTGCAGTTTAAGCACAGAAATTTTCTTTTAAAAATGCAGCAAAAGCTTTTATAGGATCCTGGCAACCTAAGCAAAGCATGTGACAGGCTGCGAGGCTGAGACTGCGTGCTGGCATCCCCCCGCTTTTAATGTACAGAATCGCACAGCTTTCTCCAAGGACACTTTGCACTTTGTTTGGCCTTGGCAACCATCAAGTTAATAGCAACACTGCTTCCAAAAAAATAAAACCCCAACCGAACACTGACATTTGGCAGGGGAAAAAAAACCCACCCTAAGACACTGCATCATTTGGAGCATGCACTGTTTAGTACTAATGCAAAATTTATTGCTCCAGCAAAACCTAAACACTAGCAGCTGCTGCCTCCTCCTCAAACTCCTCTGCATCTCTGAGGACCACCTCAGCTGTGCCAGTGGTGGGGTTGGAGCAGCGAGTCCTCTGAGAGCCAGGTCTCTTCCTTGGTCCAGGGTCCCAATAGAGGCTGGCACTGCAGCTGCCACACATCCCTGACAGATTACCTTTGGCTCAGCTGTGGCAGCCACTGTTATTAGATAGACACCAGCAACACACATGAAAGCTTTCTGGAGGAAACTGCAGCCAGCCGGGATGAAGTAGGAGTGGAGGGGGCGAGAGTGGGTAGGAAAACCACAAGACACTTGCGCCTGCTAAAAATGATTTCCACCTAGTAATTTTAGCAGCTGTTGTGTTCCTCTGCCTACCTTCCTGGATGAATTTTAAGTAGGAGGTGAGTGAAAATGAGAACAGTGACAGAGCTTTTTCCCCCCTCTAGACCTTTGTATCTGCACATTTTTAACTTCTCTCTGACCACATCTTAAAGACACAGTCAGTTATTTTCCCAGTTACGTGGGTTTTGTCCTGGTTGGTAAAAAGAACCGGTAATTCACACCAATGTTTCTCAAGGGCGGTTAAAAATAGTGACCCACTGGAGGAGGACAGAGCAACACCAGCACTCCTGGTCCAGCCCTGCACTCCAGCCCATGTGGCTGGCCCTGCCCACCTCAGACCTCAAGGGCCGGGAGGTGAAAAGAAACACAGCTTTCCAATAAATAATAAATGCCATTGCTCCTTCATGCCTGGTGAGGGTTGGTTTCTCTCCAGCATGTGGCCAGGGTGGACCTCAGCAATGCCCTGCCTCAGTGCAAAGGTGGCCCTGAGGAGCAGCAGCAGCATGGGTGGCTGCTGTGTTTGTCCCCTCACCATACACTCGCTCACTTGCAGCTGCAGTGGCCACATTTGGAAAGGATGGGGGGAGGACAACTGGAGAAACCCTCTCTGAGTCCTGCGGTTAAGCAGGTGCTCTGCTGAAACACACACACACACTGAAGCACTCACAGCAAGGTCTGATGTTCTGTTGGAGGTACACTGATGTTTATACACAAGCATAACCTGTGTTTTAATCCTTAAAAATATATATGCATAGAGCACGGGCTAACGTCAAGCAAAGTGCAATCCCAGCTATCAAACCAGGTGAAGAATTGTCCCCTCAATGGGGACAGGTAGACCAGAGCAGCAGTTTCAGAGCTCAAAGTTCAGTTATCTGCTCCTTTGTGATGCTCTTTTCTGGGGCTTTTAGGACCTGAATGTTTTTCTGAATTCCTGAGAGTTGATGAGGTGTACTGAAGAATAAGTTTTCCTCTATTCTTCTCAAACTTAATCAATTTCAATGATGACCAAATGTTAGGGTTTGTTCGCTTAATCAGCTAATAAATAACTAGTAATTTGTAGTCACTGTTAACCTCTGATATGGTTGCACTGAACTCAAGTCAAAAAAACAATCAACATTTTATTTCCATATTATGTTATGTCCCAGGATATTTCCTTCATCCCTGACAGAACACAGGTACTGACAATCCTCTGCAGCAACATCCCTCAAATCTTCTCTATTTAGGCATAGCATCTGAACTCAAACACGCTCATCCTCTCATTCAGATCCGCTGTAAAAGAACCACCTCTGTCTCCTGCCACAGTGAGCTCTCCTGCCTCACACAATTGCCTCCAAGTCCCTTCATCTTCCATCGCTTATAGTTCGCTGTGAAGGTCTTCCTGCATCCTAGCTCTTAAATCACATCCTTGCCAGTCTCTGACACCCTTGGTGTCAGTTCTGACAGGAAAAAACACCTCTTTGCTCCTCTAGGCCTCCCGAAGCAGTGAGTCACAAGCTTTTATGGTTGGACTTGATGACCTTAGAGGTCTCTTCCAACCTTAATGATTCTGTGATTCGCCTGCTACAAACTTTCTGTCCTACAGCTCCCCCAAGTCCACCTCTCCACTGCACCAGGCCACAATGGGTGACCTTGTGCAGGAGTAGATGCTAATTCTCTTGAAGTTTTGGGAAGAAGAAAAAAACACTGGTAATCTCCATCCAGCCCCCTGTTTGCCCTCATCCAGCTGGGTACCGCTAGGAAAGCAAACTGTACGCAGTCCCCTCAAATAAGGATGGACATTACATACAGGGGAGTGAGGCAGGGGTGCAGCCAGCCTGTGACATGGCACAGCCGATCCCTGATGTGGGCTTCCTAAGCCTCAACCAGTGCAAGAGGTTACAAGGGAGAGGTACTTGTGCTTCCATGGTGCTGTGGTTCTTTTCTGTCCACCATCTGTAGTTCACCCACAGGTAACATAGGATCCAGGTTCTGGGTGGCCACAGCACCCTGTGCAGCAACCCCTGGCAGACACAAGGGACTGCAGGGAGGCAGGGAAGCATGGAAAAGGGATACCCAGAACTACACTGGATAAAACAGAGAACCGATTAGCTGCAGAAGGAACATCAAGGCTCAGGACAATTGTTGCCAAGGTTTGGTTTTCAGTTCAACAGTGCAACAAATAAATGTTGCCGTGAAAATTTTATGTCAAAATTCACCTGGGATCAGCTGGTTCATACAATGTCTTTAAACAGAGTCATATTCACTACAAAAACCTGCAGTTCAAGATTTAGAAGTTTCTCACTTGAAGGTCAATGTCTTTTTAGTCTGGTCCCTTCTAAACTAGGCATAAAGTGTCTGTCCAACTACAAACTCTCAGCTATCAGCAGGATATCCAGACTGTCCTTGAAATACCACGTAAAATTATTTTTACTCTAAGTAATTAACTTCTTTGAGGTACTGACTGTTGATATATTGCTACTAGCCGGGTATACAGCATTACAGAACAGAACAACATTTTGTACCTCGAACATCTTGACTTCAAAGCATTTAAACTTTATAAACAAAGAAACATAGCCTTAAGTCTAGCACCACAGAAAGCAATTTATGTAAGCAGAAAGTCTGGAACAAATAATTAAAACATGAGACTAAACAAAAACATTTGGGAGTTTCTTGAAAAAAAACTTTGAAACATAAACTCTTTCTTTCTGTGTGTACTTACTTGCACTTTACTTAAAGGTGTCCTCTGAGCATGTTATTTCTTACTTGCTTTGCATTTAGAAGTATGACAGTGGTAGCTACCATGAAGCTCAGTCTGCCCGCTGTTTTCCTGACAGGCCCATGCCTGAACCTAGGGGCAGCCTGGATGTGCCAAACTCTCTTCCAGTGTACAAACTTTTCTTATAGAATCTTAGAATCATTATGGCTGGAAAAGACCTCCAAGATCATCAAGTCCAACCATTCATCCAACACCACATGCTCACCATTAAACTACATCCCCAAGCACCACATCTATATCGTTTTTGAGCACTTCCAGGAATGGTGATTCCTGCATGTCCCTGGACAGCCTGTTCCAATGCCTTATTCTAAATATCCAAGTAAAAACCTGCAGCAGTACACCCACCATCCCTCAGCTCATCTCAGAACTAGAGCTCCACAGTGAGTACCTTTCTGTCTCTTTTGTCACCCAGTTTAGTTGTGCAGGATTTTTAATCAGTAGTCACCTCAAAAAAAACCACATTTCAGATGACACACTCTATTTTAACAACTTCCATCACACCTCAGTAATCCACAGACCACGGCAATGTGTGTTTGGGCTTGAGAGAGACAGTACTTTACTAACTTGTCATCTCACCCTGCAGGAGCTGAAGCAGCCCCTCAGGAGACATGGTTTGTACCCAGCAAGGAATGCCACCGCAGCTTGTGGTACCTCAGGAAGAAATGAATAGAGCTCACCTCATTTCAGTGCAGCTGAAAGGAAGCTATAGAACAGTTTGTTACCAACACTACTGTAATTGTACCTGCTTCTCTCCTGGATTTAGCGGCGCTGGGTGACCTCTGCTTCCCGCCGCGGCGGTCGCTAAGAAAAAGGCGCCACGGCAGCAGGGCCCAAGTGCTCCATGAGGCGTCGTGTGGTGCCACCTCGTGGCGAGAGCCGCCGCCTGCCGCGGCCAGGCCTCCCGGGGAGCTCGGAGAGACGGCAAGAGGACGGGAACGGATCTTTAACTGCTGTCATTTGCCAAAGACAACCACAGGCAGCCGTTAACGAACTGGTTGAGTTGTTATGAAAGTACTCGATCCACGGCGCAGGCTGTGACCAGTAACAGTAGACAAGGATCAAATAACAGTAGCTGAGGATCAAACCAGAAGGGCCAACTGTCTCCTGGGGTGCCCCAAGCACTGCATTGCATTTCTCTCTGGTGACCAGCAACAAGACCTGAGGGAACTGCATAAAGTTGTTCCAGAGGAGGTTTAGGTTAGGTATCAGGAAAAGGTTCTTCATCCAGAGGGTGGTGAAGCACTGGAACATGCTCCCCAGGGAAGCAGTCATAGCCTGACCAAGTTCAAGCAGCATCCTGATGATGCTCTTAGAAACATGGTGTGATTTTCGGGATTGTCCTGTGCATAGGCAGAAGCTGGACTCAATGATCCTTGTGCATCCCTTCAAACTCAGAAGATTCTATGATTCTAAACCAAACTGGACAATTACTATCTAAGACTTGAGGGGAAAAAACCATTTCCACACCGATCATTTGGTGAGGAGATACGTTTCTTAGAACAGAAAAGGAAAGATTTGATCTAATCCCAGGCTCCACTGAAAGCAGGCACTCCCCAGCACTGCAGGACACCTCAGCCAAGCACCCCAGAGCTGCTATGCCAGAAGCAGCACTAAAGTAACAAATCACCAGGCAGGGAATGTAAAAATCACACCATACTTCTACCTCGATGGCAGCAAATTTTTGTTTTTAATATATACGTAAATTATATTAGTTACCCTGGGATCACTTAGCTGCTTTAAAATAGACCATGTTCTGAATTGCTTTAAGATCAATGCTTTTACCAGCAGAAGGCAAGGAAGGCATATCCATTTAACATCTAAATGTATTTAAAACAATTGTTTGGGGCAGTTTCCTATCTCATAGATGAAGTGTATTAATTTTAGAAGTCAAAGCCCTTTTCTGCACCAACAAAGCTGTAAGGCAGTTTGTTATCATACTACTTTTTCCTATGAAGACATACAAAGTCCTGGAGGAAGGAAGTGACAAGTGGAGGCACTGCCTAACTCCTTGTTCTAGTCCATGATTTTGAAGCTGACAAAACCATCAAACAAGGCTAAAAAAGAGAACCCTCTTTAGTAGCTGCTTGTGATGCATGAGGTCTGATAGGAGAGAGACAGGCACAGAGGTACCTGGAAACCAAAGCCAGTTCCATCAAGACACTGCAACCAGTATTACTACTAACAGTGATTCTGCAAGTGTTAGTATTTATCTCTGAGCCTTGATGGAAAATTTGGCTTTTACATTTCAGATGTTAGGGCATAAATTTGTCTTTAAAAGCCACAGCCACATGTGGCTTTTGTAACATCCATATATTTTTTAACATCATTATAATACCCATAACACTACCTATTGAAGGCTTAACACCATTCTGAGAAAATGGGCTGGTTTGTGGCAAAGCATCTTCCATTGGGCTTTTCAGTCTACAGATACCACTGATAGCTAGGAAGATGTTAAATTCTTAAGCTCATCTCTGATCACACAGAAAGGAAGCGAAGGAATTTCTTCCCAGCTATCTAGCAAAAAGCTGGAAATACAAACTTTTCAAAAAGTAATTCAGAAATTAAAAATATCCAAAAACATTTACAGTTCCCCATTATCTCTGCAAATTGAGGGAATAAATCAGGCAAGAAAAGAGTCTCAAAACCGGAACCACTATCCATATAGCTAGTATTTTAGACTCACTAGTGAGAGGCAAAGCATGGCACCGTTAGCCAGTCTCTTGCTGGCTGTTCTCTCTGAATGACAGCATGGCTTCTGAATACCACTACATCAGACCCATCACAAAGCAGACAGAACAGCCCAATTAAACACAACAGGCTTCAGTTCCTCACACTTCTGCTTTCAAGTAAGCATACAGTCATCTTAAAGGAAGGAAGAGACTTTTTTGTGGTAGAACTATATTTAATTATTTTTCATACACAAACTAAGAGAACACGCACACAAAAATCATTATTTTGTAAAACTGAAATAAGTCAAACCAGCACAAATCAGTTTTAAAAAACAATACTACAAAGAAAGACGAAAGAGTGGAAAGAATAAAAAGCTTTTCAATTCCATTTTCTGCAAAACTACACTCTGAATACTACCTTGCACATACAAGAATGCAGCCCTCAGTGGAAGGAAAAAATCCAGTGCAAAACAGTTTTAAACCCACATACTATCAGAATGCAATGGGAAGCAAATTCACATTTGAAGAGAGCCATCACATTTTATTCTTCTCTGCAGTAAAAAGATTATTGCACAAAACCAGTCAAGTGCTTTCCCCCCCCCGCCAAGCATTAATATTTTACAGCTTCAGTGATTCTAGAAGCGATGCTGTGAGGTTCCCACACTTGTTACTGCTCAAGCACTCCACATAAAACATACCAGTTTGCACAATCAAAATGTGTTTATCTGATCAGCTGAATTCTTTCCCTCTTGTGCATCAAACCCAGCAATGATTTTGCTGCACCAAACCTTGAGGTTTTATGGTGAACAATTTTGACTTCTGATGTTGATGCATGAGAAGAAATCATAATCCAAGTAATAGCCAAGGTGGGCTGACTTTGCAGGATCAACAGGACAAAAAGCAATAAAGCCTATTTCTCATTCAAGCAACCTCACTACACTCTGACTATATTCTCCAAGTGCAAAAATAAGCTACTTACTGAGACCTGCTGTGTTCCTTACAGAACTAAATCACAGAGCAGAACATCACTTCAAGTAAGTTCACAGTTGCATAAGAATAAAGTCCCATGATCTCTTGGCTGATTTGTGGTCTTATTGCCCAAGTAGAGCTCTAGTAGTAGGCTTACTCAACATAAAGCAATTTACTGAACTCAAAAGTCAAATTGCTCCATTGAAGCAGAGTTCAAATAGTGGTCTGAGACTACCAAACAAACAAAAGATTAAAACCAGAATTAATTTTAAAAAACCCACAACTGCACATTAATTCTATTGGATAGACTAAAATCTAGACACAGAAAGAAAATGCCTAACAATCATGTTGTAGATTTGAAAGCACTTGTTAGCACTATTTTTTCAAAATGAGATGAACAATAAAATAAGGTGTTTATTAGCACCAAAGGAAACAGTGTTTCTCAACACCCCAACTACAGATCACTTAGTTGGCAACTCCACCACCAATTCTAACACCCAACACATCCAAATACTAACAGTCTCAACACTGCTGTCAGATGTGCTCTGGGTGACCATACTACTTCTTTCAGAACTTACTGGGACTCTGACACATCACTGTGACTATCAAGGTAGCTCAGTTAAAACTTGTTTCACTTATTATTTTAATTAATATTGTTCAATACAAGTATAAAAGTTGGACCAAGTTAAATAGAAAATATAGTTCCATAGGTGCTACTCGTGGGACCAGAAATGTTTGGGGTTTTTCATGATTCATTTTTCACAGCATTGAAGTCATCTTGAATGGCAGGGCAAAAGGCTAGGACAGCTGGCCACAGTCAGTAATGACAATCTTTTTGGAGGTCTTTCCACTCTTGGAACCAAAGGTCTCAATTTTTTTCACGACGTCCATTCCTTCTTTTACATGCCCAAAAACAACATGTTTTCCATCTAGCCTGTAAAACAAACAAAACCAGTTTTACTTAAAACAACAGAGAGATTGAACCAAACCAAGCTTAGTGAATGGATGTTAGCAGATCTTCATAGCTCTCACCTGCTGATCAGCTCTATATGGCAAAGGCACAACTGTTCTACAAGTGACATGAAATACTTTTGGCTCTGAACCCCAGAAGCATTCTGAGGGATAGCAGCCTTGTTACCCTCACAGCCCTTCCTCCCTCAAGCAGTATAAACAAATATATTTTCTGTTGTGAGTTCAGTAAGTTGAAAATTAAAAACAAAACAAAAAGAAAAATCCCAAAACCCCCACAAAACAAAACAAAACCTCATCAACCCACAAACAGAACCAAAACAACACAACAAAAAACCCTAAGAAAACCCCAAACCATCCAGATTCAGGCATCAATTTATCAGAATAGGCAGGGCTGAGAACCTACCAGTCAGTTTTCGCAGTGCAGATGAAGAACTGAGATCCATTTGTATTGGGTCCTGCATTGGCCATTGAAAGAACACCTAGAACAGCAGCAGCTTATTAGAGTGGTCTAATAAGTATGCAGTGGAGAAGACAATTTTCCTCTGCACATTTATACTAAAGATGAGCAGACAGAAGATGTGATGGTCTCACATTGTCTACAAAAGGATTTCTAATGCCAACTTCTTGTCTTTGACTATTCCCTCCAGCCTAGCCTTCCTTCTTTCTAACAGCAAGAATGTTTGTAATGTGATCAGCTGCACACATCCTGAATGTGATTAACATCAGGTAACCTCTACTGTGGTTTAAGAGCAGCAGTAGTTTCCTGTGACAAGGAAGTTCTCATGTATGGCTTTTCCTTTAATTTTCTGGATTTAATGTTACCTAGTAAATAAGAAATCCCAGGTCATTTTGTTTCACTTCTGCAGTAATCATTAAGTAAAAACTGAAGCCTATGACTTATGAAAGAGCAGTAATCTCACCTTTGCATGATTTCTAAGTAAAATACAAAAGAACCCATTCCTTATTTTGCACAGTCCCCTTTATAGTAAGGACAAGAATGGCAATGTCAGCCATTACAGGCTGACTTATATTTGTACAGCAGGCTGCACAAATAAGCACAGGCCAGGGATAATGCACTGTTAAAACTTCCTTGATAGTTGTCCAGCTACCAAGTGTCCCACACATCTAAAAAAAACCACTTATTTTTTAAAAATACACCTTCAAATACAATGACTATAACCTATAATGAAGCATTAAGAGGTAGAAAGAACATGTTTATTTACCAGGTCCTTCATGCTTAAGTACGAAGTTTTCATCTGGAAATCTACTGCCATAAATGGATTTTCCACCAGTTCCATTATGATTTGTAAAGTCACCACCCTGAAACAGAAATAGTTATTAACTTCACTAGCACACAAGTATTATTTTACATCATAAGTTATGATACTGAAAATACACTCACTTGCTCTAATTTAATAGTAATAGAATCAGTAAATTTTCATCAGGTTAAAAATGAGAATTTAAAACCATGTAATCAGATGCAGATACAATCAAGCTAAAAGTAAATTTCTGCTCCAGATATTCCCGATACTCTCCAACTAGCATCCATAACTCCAACAACCACCATCCTCTGTTATCAGCCTTGCTCCCAAATGTGATGCAACAAATAGCAGCAATTTCAAGCAACACTTCAAAGGCCTCAAAACTAAATTATTCAAATTCATTACCACAGGCAAAACCTCAAATCTTCCCCTCCTCCCCCTTTTCTTTCTTCCAACAGGGATAAATACTGGTCAGATTCTCCATTATTACTAATTGCTATTTCTAGGTTTTGTTGTTTATTTGTTTTGAGCTATTTTAAACTTCCTTCAGCTATATTCTNGCCATGTAATCAGATGCAGATGCAATCAAGCTAAAGAGCTATTTTAAACTTCCTTCAGCTATATTCTGCTTGCTGGGATAGATGTGACCACCTCTCTTAGGTTAGACACACAAAACCCAACCAACAAAAAAAAAACAAACCACCAAACAAACCCCTGCCACAGCAACTCAAAGGTGGCTACTAAGCACTGCTTCTAGCAATCTGCCATCTCCTCTCCCAGAAGTGACACCACCCGTGCTGGCAAAGGCAGCATACCTAACAAGTATTTCATGTGATGTTCATCTTTTGATTCTCACCTTGAGCAATCTTATTATAGGAGGTGTTACAGCTCCTCCTACGCAGTCCCAGAAGTATGCACCTGAATTGCCAGCTCCTGGGTATCATGACCTCCAATTACGCTATACCAGCTGCCTGAATCACATGAACACTCCATCTCAACACGTGGAAAGGCTTCTACTATTTCCTCTCACCTTAAAATATCTGAAACTTATGACACCATTTGGTAATGACTACCAAGTAATTCCTAAACATTGATTCATTATCTCACTGGACCACAGAGTCAACTACCTAGTTTATCCTCATTTCGGGCCTATTTCTGGGGACATAACAGGGAGATAAGGATGAAAAACTTGCACAAAGCTTCACCTGCTAGTGGTACACCCATTTCTGGTTTTTTCTTATGCTTAGGTATTTCTGACCTCACCAAGATGTCTAAACTTTGTCCCTTTGTCAGCATCACAAAACCTCAGTTTGCATTTCAAAGGCAAGAAACTAGGTCCTTTACAGCATATTTATTCCCTTTCTCTTCTTTGAAAGGAGTCATAAGATTAGGACATCTTGTTCCCAAAACCCACCACCAGTTAACAAATAAAGCATGCTTACTAGAACCTCCATTTCAAATTTTGTATGTATGGCTAGGCTTCACAAATGGAGATCCAGGGAGGGCTCCATCCATGCTCCTCATCAGCGCCTTTTACAAGTGCGCTGATAAAAAGAGGATAGCGAATAGCACCCTCCAGCCTGCCCAAGGGATTTTTTTTTACGTGAGACACAGCATGCGCAGAGCTGGACCCACCCTTTAGTCCTAAGGTTCATCTGCCAGGGCCTAGCAAGCTTGGACGCTGGCAGCCAAGTCCTCAGGACGGAAGTTTAACCTCTTAGATGGAAGGCCTTACAGGGCTAAACGAGCTCCATCTGCCCAGGTTTGGAATCAGAGTTGTCCTTCTCCTAGGATGACTGCCAGAAGGCTAATGAGCTCATCCTACCCATACAAGGATTATAGGAACATAGGTATCACTCCCCACACTTTACCATGGGCAATGAGTTTAATGCTCCCTCTGCTGTCGGCACAGTTATCGCACCAGGGGCCACAGGAGACCCCAAGTGATTTTCAGACTGTGCCTGATTTCAGATTTTATACAGAGCCATTCTACAATGCAATGCTCTTCAAATGCAGCTTCTTTCAAGGGAACAGAGGACCACCAGGAATCATACAATATAGTGCACTACAGTAGCTGAAATCCTGCTCATCTGCCAAGCACAGCAGAAGAAAGGCTTTCAAAAACATGTTTTTGTTGTTACTGCTGCCACTTAACGATTCATCTTTTACATCAAACAAAAGCCATTACAGGTGTGTCATCCCAAAAATCAACCCCAACCAACACTTCTGGTTCCCTCCTCCCCTCCACATTAAGGAGATGTTCAGAAAAAAAATATTTCTTTAAAAAACACGTTATCTATTGTAAACAGATTATTCTGCTAGGAACAAAGAATGGACACTTTTGTTCTTAGTTCACTTGGAACACAAAAGTTGATTGTCGTTCTACCCACAAATGTTTCTCTCAAGCAAGTGCCATTTTGCCAAATATGCCCCCTTTCTGCTATACAGCAGCAGAAAGCCTTAAGCCAGGTTTTTTAAGACAGTCTACACATAATTTATGTTTATTTGTACAAAAGATGTACTAAGCAACAACGTAGCAGAGAGATCAGAAATGCAAGTCACACTGCCACTTCTTTACTCTGTAGGTTAGCAAAGGTTGGAGCAGTTAGGCTACTACTAGTCTGACTGGTTGTAAAAACATATAAACTACATACAGATAAATTTAACAGCAAAAGTGAAAACAAAACAAAAAATTACCTGGCACATAAAAGAAGGAATTACTCTGTGAAAAGTGGATCCTTTATACCCAAACCCTTTTTCACCAGTACAAAGAGCTCTGAAGTTTTCTGTGAAAACAAAGCATATAGTATTATGTTGCCATATGTGATACATAACTGAATCAAACACAACAAGATTAACTATGTCCCAGGCTTATACTTTAAATATACTATAAAATTAAGTGTATTATTGATTTTTCAGGTGTTTCCTTGCTTTAAAAACCCCTCTGTTATAAAGCTAAGGAAACCAAGCTTGTTTAGCCTCAGAAGAGAGTACAAACAACTGTTCTCCATCTCATCTTCCTTTTGTTTTGCTGTTATACATCCCCCTTGCCTCTCCAAACCCACCACTCTGGAGTTAAAGGTCTCATTTTCTGACTTTTATGCTTTTGTTCCCTGTATTAATTGTGAAGCTGATGCCTTTTTTTTTATTTAAGGATATTCATCTACTGGAAACTGAAAGAAAAGTTCAGGTTCTTCAGAACGACTAAATAAGCAGATGAGGAAGGAAGCACGTGATAAAGCACCAAAAAACTCTGTAACATGAGTGCACTAATCAGCTAGTGACAGGAAAACAAAACCCTATAATGCTCTCTGGAAACTTTAAGAGGCACCATCCCTTTGGTTTACCCTTTCCCATTTGCTTTGGGGTTTGATTTTAATGCAAACTAATTTGTTTTTAAACTTATTTATTAACCACTGATAACTCAACATACGGACTATACTGTCTTGGCACAAATTACAAAATTAAACTATTTTGAACAACAACAAATTATAACCCTTCGCTAGCACTGTTCTAATAAAAATTTGTATCATATTACTCTGTTCAACAAATTGGGATGGAACACAGAAACAGTTTAGAAAAGGTAAAGGAATATTCTTTCTACAAATCACAGTTTGAACCTTAAAAATGTAAGCATGAAATTCTGGAGATGCTGCCTCACCTGCTGTCTTTGGAACCACATCAGCTTTCAGCTGTTAAAGAAAAATAAACATATTAGTCAGTTTTTTCATACCTATGCAGAAAAACTATGTGGGAGGCTGGTACAACTGAACCCTCTTTCCAAGGCGAGAAGCTATCTGAAATTGTAAGCCTCCCAAAATTCAAAGAGCACATTAAGACTTTCAAAGCATTTGGCTAGTAATTAAAAACATCCTCTCAATGTAACTTTTGGCCAGTTAATGAAGAGCAACTTGAGTAGCATCTAAAGATTTCATTGATCAACACAATAATTTAGCAATAACTAAGAATCCTAACCAAGGATCAAGGACCCCAAAGATCAAAGCCAGTTTGGACACAACCAGAGAGATCAAAGTCTCCCGAGCACAGAGCCATCTGTTGAAATCTGCAGAAAAGGCAAAGGGAAAAGAAGAGCAGAAACTGTATGTCAAAATCAACTCATGATGTTGCATAAACATTAGTTACCAAGAAAAAATTCTGATTTTTGTTAGTATCCATCTTACAGATGTAGGGTGTTATAACTGCCTGGAAAAAGTGACATAAAAGTGGTCATACCATGGTATGAGTTTTATGTAGTCACATATCCTGACAGTGGACAGCAACAGACACCTAGAAACAGAAGGACTCTGGCAAGAATCTAAAGTTCCTTCCCTAGAATGCTCTCCTTAGGTGCCTATAATTTGCAGCTGGATCTAACCACAACTTAACCAAAGATTAAAGGCAACGCTGCAACACATTCAGGTTTTCTGTCAACTGGGCACATTGAAAATCCTTAACATGGAAATGAAATGCTGCCACTAGAAATGTAATAACATTAATGCTATTTTTTTTTACAACACTATCCAGCTATTTACTGATTCATCTTACTGATGAATAAGGAACATGCACAGCAGTATTTTTATTTATGACTCCCTCAAATGTTAACTCCTGAGAACAAAAGAGCTGGTACTGTCCAATTAATTTGTACGTTGACACTTTCAATGAAGAAAAATGAACCGAGTTCTAGCCTTAAAGAACACCCTTTTAGAGAGAACCCTTATGAACAACATTTAAAGAAATCTATCGATACAGACCAACTTGGATGCTGGCAGAAGAAGCCCATACTGAACTCCCTCAGTAGACAGCAGTTTGGTAGGGCAGCACTCTCTCCACTGCAGCTCTAGAGCACAGTCTCCATCCCTTCCCATACACAACACATTTATTCAGATGCATATGCCCAGCCCTAAAGATACGTAGCAAACCATAATTAAAGCCCTGGTGCTTATCATACGTCTCTTAAGAATGGACTGTACTGCAGTTTTCCTGTTCAGGCCTTCTTTAAATAGCTGAGTATTTCAGAGACTGAATGTTTAATGATAAAGCTGGTTGCTAGCTGCTAGTTCAAACAGACCTATGCAAACCTTTCAACGCATATGAAGCAGGACGCTCAAAGAGCAGTACTTCAGAAAGAATCAAAGAATAAGATTCAAATAAGCACCCAGGAAAAACAGGAGAAAACAAGACAGAGCTGGAAGAGTGGCTTAAGACCTCCATGGCCGCTGTCCCAGAAGCAGGCCAGCCCCTGGGTGTCAGGCGAGGGCCCAGCTGTCCCCTGACAGAGCAGGACCCCCAGAGCCGCAATGTCCCCTCTGGCGCTTCGAAACTGCGGCAATCGCGCTTGTTTCTCTCAACCTAGTGGAACACTTCTGTAGTAAATTTACTCTCGTTTAGTATTTCAGCTTTCGTACTGTGGCTCAAATTTTCTTCCCTAGAGTCTCCCTACCACAGTACAACCCATCCTCCATCTCAGAGGTCACAGTCGCCCCCGAGCACCCAGCCCCACACACCGGTCCCGCAGGGATGACTTTACCGACTGGTGGCACAGTCAAGCCTTACCACCACAAACCGAAGACTAGTTCCCCCACTCCAGCCCTCTTCGACCCCTGCTCGCCCCCACCTGGGGAGGGAGCCACCTCACTCCCCTCTCGCCCGGACGCCCCGAGGGCGGCCGGGCAGCAGCTCCGGATACCCAGCGAGGGCCGCCACTTCTCAGCCCCTCTCACGCCCGCAACGGGCTGCTGTACTTTCCCTGTGGCCACGGTCACGGCACCAGCCCCCCCCTCCCCACTGCGCGGGCTTGCCTTGACCTTGCTGTTCACCGGCCGCCATGCCCAGCCGCCCGCGGCTACCCGGGAACCATCCCCTAGGCCCAAGCGTCAGGTGAGCTGCCAGCAGTCCCAGCGGCAGCCCGGGCACCCCTACCTCCAGCACCACGCGTCCCAGCGGCTGATTGTCGGCGCCCACGTCCAAGTATACCACCGGGTTAGGCGCCCCGGCCGCACTGCAACAACGGGCACCGGCCGCCCACATAGAGGTGAGCCCCGGCGGCGGCAGCAGCAGCAGGAGGTCCCCAGGGGGGCGAAGCAGGCGACGGGCGGCGCTCAGCGCCAGCATGCCACGAACAGGCAGACACCAATACACAGAGACACACACGGCATGCGCCGCCGCGGCCTTTTATGGGCTCCGTCTGGGCTCTGCCACAGCGCTGGGGGCGGTGCGCAGGGCAAAATGGCGGGCGGGGCGCTGTGGGTCAACGTGGGGAGAGGCGCCCTGGGGCGCCCCAGCTGCCTGTGGCTGCCGGCTGAGGTGCGGGCTCAGCCGCTGGGGACCGGCAGCCGGCCCTGGGCAGTTTGGAGAGAGGAAGCCGGTTCTTTTCCCTGAAAACGGGCCGTTGCGAGCTCCGGCAGCCCTCACGGCTATCGAGCGGGACCCTCGCCTCTCTCTCGCCGCCTGCTCTTTCACAACAATTTTTAGGCGCTATTTGGAGTTTTTAAAAATTTATTTTGGTGTTTTGGAGGTTTTTTCTGATCATTTCTTCACAGCCTTTAACCCGAGGGATCAACAGTGACAAGAGGTTTCTAAAATTTTGTAATTGCACCAACGCCTTTGGGCTTGTCCCACAGGCCCCAGGGGGAGCAGTCAGCAGGAAAGGCTGGGCTGCCACTGCTGTCGTGAGCGTGGGGTAATGGGGTGCAGCAGAGAAATGGGAGTCACGGGCTGCCTGTGCAGTATTACTCACCAACAGCACCCAGGGGATTGCATCATGACCGGTGACGGAACACCGTTTCACAGCCTCACCTTTGCCAGTTAACCTGCCTGAAGGATTACAGAAGTGATCCAGGTTAAATTGCTTATAAAGGGGAATATTGTCCTTGTTGGATAAGAAAATACTAACATTTATCACTTTAGTTTTC
The DNA here is from genome assembly GCA_013396975.1 of Bucco capensis. Taxonomy (NCBI): domain Eukaryota; kingdom Metazoa; phylum Chordata; class Aves; order Piciformes; family Bucconidae; genus Bucco; species Bucco capensis. The sequence goes on from VWZO01005068.1 coordinate 156,100, forward strand.
CCAACTTAGTAACTTAGACTTAGTATATGTTTTAGTCATATTTAGATCCTGTTCTGAAATCCTCTCTAGTTGCCATTCTAATTCTATATATAAGAACTTTCAAATGTTTTTCCTATTCTTAGTACTGCAAAATGTCTGGTTTGGTCTTTTCTGTGAGGTCAAAGAAAGCTCTTCCACCAGCGTATCAACAGCAAGGTAACTCTTCTTATAAGTCAGTATACATTGTCTCTAAAAAACTATTCCTGTATACATTTTATTTAATCCAAGTAACACTACAGTTCCATACTGCTAGGTGAACCACAACCTACCAGTCCTGTATAAGCACTTCTTCAACTAGCAGTCATATCACTAATGCAAGCCCACTGGTATCAGAAACCAATTTTTCCCCCCTCAAAAACAAATGGGAAAAGTTCTGTTCACCACCACAAGCTCATGCAAGTGTGCTACAACTACAGTGTTCTGCCCTATTATACCTGAAGCAAAGGATACCCAGGACCTCTTGCAGACGGCATGATTAGGAACTTGAGAGTTACAGAGGTCACTTTCCAAGAACAACAGGAAATGTGTTCCAAAAATTCTGTTGAAGACCAGCCTAGATCAGAGGCTTAGAGCTAGCTTGGCAAGTGGAAATGATTTTAGAGGAGCGATGAACACAGCTGTTTGAAGAAATGTTCATAGCTGAAATTCTGCAACATCTGGTTAGGAGACAAGTACATTTGGCTAGAAAATGCAGGCACCTGGTGTCCCTGCACTAGAGAACATAGGCAACAGCGTGCTGTGGCACAGACAAAAGTCAAGATGATGCTTCAGCTGAGCCACCAGGAGATGGGTACCTGCCCTACAGATTTATCATTCCCTCTTTCTTCCCCCAATCTCAAAAGACAATATAGAAGTTACAGATAAACAAGGAGAACCCTTTTGATATAAGTTTCTAAATAGGTATTTTTAGAAACACACCTAGTAAAGGACCCTTTTTATGTCCTAGCAGAGAAATTCCTGCTTAGAAAAGAATCTTAAATGATACAATATTCATATTGATACATTGCTTACAACTTAAGTCTTCACAAACAAGATGATGAAGTTACTACATAAATATTACCACCATTGTCCCAAGATGGACAGGAAACAACAGCAGCAGTTAAGTGACTCTTCTAAACAAAGCAAGGAATAAATGCTTGAAACATGACCTAAATCTGAGGATTTTGATTTCAAGGGGCTTGAAATGGTGTTACCTCCCAGCAGACAGACACTGCACTGGTAAAAAGGTGATACACCTTGCTGGTTCTAACTGTCCAACTGTATGCCTACTTGTTTATGACACAGGAATGCAGGTTAATTGCATTATTCAGACTTGGATTGCTGCTGTTGGATTGATCTTGGCAGCTGTGGAAAAATCATGTTTTGCAGTCTACTATCTGCAACTCCCTGCAACTCACCTTTGTCTGAGGCACACTTTGGTATGCTTAGATCATGCAAATACAGACTCAGATATAGACCGCAGCCATCTACTATTAAGTGTTTCACATGAACAACACTTGATACTGCAATAAAGGGAACTCCCATGGTATTGATTTTAACATCAATTTTAAGAACTCTTGCACATCTGGGACCTAGTTATCTCAAGGATTCTGCTGATCTGGGCTGTTAGTAGAGGGAGAGGACGTACAAGGAGAGGTTGTACAGGGACTCAGCTTGATTTTAAGTTGGGAGAGCAGGAATTTGAAGTGGGCATTTCCACCCTCTACCTGCAGAGCCTGGATGTGCACTTCAAAACACTCAATTTTTTCTTCAAGGGTTTGGCTCAGCTAGATGAATAGAGAGCTGGGAGGATTTCTGTGATCTGTATCTGTGATATGCATTTATTTATGAATGGAGGCTAGTGTGGGGGTGATAGTGAGAAAGACCTTTCCATTATACTAAGTGATTGCAGTGTGAAATTAAATCATACAAGAGCTCAAAGGGCATAGAGTAGCCACACAGGTACATTAACAGGTAAAAAGAAAAAATGCTAATAAATATTTCCCCTGATCAAGGTTTCCTCTTAGGAACTTGTAGTAACCCAGCTCACATCATGAACCTTCTCTCCAGCACACACTGTACATTAAGGAGGAGTTTCCCCACATGACTTCATACTAATTACCTACAAATAGTCATACAAGAAAAACCTCAATCCACTCATGCTCTTTACAGCCGTGATTAGCATTTTCGTTTCAGGAGTTCTGAGTGACATTGCTTGCTTGGAATTCATTACTCAATCTCCCTGCATAATGTATGGAAACTCACTGCTAGTATATCAGATTACACAGTGCCTTTACTCAGTACCCAGGGCACCTCACAGCTGCCTGCAGCTTCCCAGAAGATTGTCCATACACCACCAAAGCTGGTCCATAAGCATTTACAGATAGATCACGGCAGCCTGGCAAAGCATGGGGGATGTTTTAAATACAAGGGTTTAGGCTACAAGAAAAATGCAGCTGTTACTCCCAGTGGACCCACAAAGCTTCAAGATATCTAGATAGGTGGTTTGTCTGTTGGTGGGTGTGAGGAGACGCTCTGCATATTTATGAAACAGGATTAAGATACAGCAAAAGTTAGGAGAACTATCTTCTAAACCACAGAAATTTCAATTAGGACTTGACATTTATTGGGATCAGTTGAATAGTAATAGTATCAGAAATACTTTTAGAATTGATTAGTGTGGTACTTCATCTTGTATGAGAAAGATGAATCTGGAGCTTGGAATAAGCTCACTGAATTACTCATCAGAGGAGACTCTAAGCAGCTCCTTCCTGGGGAGTGGAAGTTAGCACTCCATTGCCCTCTCCCCCTCCATCCCAAGAGGCTGTTACAGCACCCACTGGCACGAAACCTGCACCTATTCTCTCACCACTACCAGCTCCTTTTGTGCCTCATCTTTTCTCTCACTGTGACTCCACTGACCAGGTCTTGTTTCTGTGATACAACAAATACCTAACTGATAAAACCAAAACCAGAGGAGTACCAACGCTTCCTATAATCACTGTCAAGAACACTAGAACATGCAGCCAGCTAAAAGAAAGGAGAAAACATCACACATTCAGCATTTTAAGACTGAAAGGGTATAATACAACATTTTAGGTTGAGGTGCATTTTAGAAGTTAACTTTACTTACAACTCAAGCACAAAATGGTTGCAGTGTTCACCAAGGCACAAGACCATGTGGGAACCATGGTCCCATGCAGCATGTCACCAGAAGCACCCTAGATTCCCAACTGGATATTTTTCATTCTGCATCCTTGCTGTAGTACTTTATTTTTTTATTATCTCATGGCTCTTTGGTTCAGTTTGGTCCCTTTTCTGATCTTTTCCCTTCCCCAGTATTTAGGAGCTTTCTACAGTTATTTTCCTTACATAGTCATAGCTTCATGGCCTTTCTTCTCCACACTGTTTCTCAAGAGCCTTGCTTTACTGGCTGCCTGGTAGAGCCTTGGGTTTTCTCTGGATTTCTCTTGTGTATAAATCTGAACAATGACTCTTTGAGGTAACAGCTGTTTCTGGACCTTGTACAAGATGAATTATCCTGTCTGCACTAAACTAATTCTAGCAATAATCATGGCTCTGAGACATGTTTTTTAGTTGTGCAATTTCACAACCGGAGTTGAAAACTAAAAATGGTCAGATAGCACCAGTCTGAACAAGAATCACCCAGAAATTAAAAGCTTCACAGGTGTAACAAGACTAAAAAACTTTCACCAGTTTTTCTAATGAACTGTTCTGCTGAAACCACACACCCTCAAAATACAGAATCTCTCAGATTCCTTTCTACTTTTTGTTTTTTTCAATTTCACTACAGAATGGATTGTTTTCCATCAACATACAATAGCATTGCTGCATTACCTCTACTCCACTCTCATGAGACCCCACCGGAAGTACTGCGTCCAGTTCTGGAGCCCCCACTACAGGAAGGATATAGATGTGCTGAAACATGTCCAGAGAAGGGCCATGAGGATGATCAGAGGGCTGGAGCACCTCTCTTATGAGGACAGGCTGAGAGAGTTGGGATTATTCAGTTTGTTTCAGTGTCACTCTTGCACATTTTGCCATCAGTTTGAGAGTAGCAACCTGAAAGTAATGCTTCTTCCCAGAGGGACTATCATTCAGAATTTAGAAAACTGCTAGCCAAATAGGGTTTCCTGTGAAACAATGTATTCTGCATAACTTTATGAACTGGGCATTTTCACCAGTCACTAACTAGGCAGCTAATCAGATGGGTACATGGGTTAAGCCCAAAATTCACTGATTCTGCATGTCTTAAAAATGAGAAATACAGAAGCAATGAACAAGGAAAAAATGAGTTTTGATTAAAATGCGATATTTAAGAATAGGTGGTGAAAATTTGAATCCATTTAAATATGCATTAAAACCCCAACAAAGCTTCAACTCCAGCATTTCACTACATAAATGTGGGGTATTTCAATAGTTTATGAAAACCAAATGAAGAAAACAAAAAAAGAGACTAGAACCCTAACAGCAGTTTGACTATTTAAAAAAGTATTTTGCTTTTTCAAGTGTTTGACTAGTTAAAATTTATTGTAATTAACAACCTGTCTCCATATTCACAATAATGTGTTGATTGGTAAACAAGGTGACAACTGAAACTAAATGTTCAAGAATAGAATCATAGAACATCCTGAGTTGGAAGGGACTCACACGGAGTCCAAATCCTGTCTATACACAGGACACCCCCAAAAACTACACCATGTGCCTGACAGTGTTGTCTAAACACTTCTTGAACTCTGTCAGGTTTGATGCTGTGACAACTTTCCTAGGGAGCCTGTTCCAGTGCTCCTCCACCCTCTACGTGAAGAACTTTTTCCTTTTCAACAAAATCCCCCAAACCAACATCATAATACAACTATGGACGAGCAGGAAAGTCTAGATTATAAGATTCAATTAAGAATGTAATTGGTCAAAACTCTGACCTAGGGGAAAAACAGACCTGGTAATCCCAAAACTCTTAGGATGTCTAACAGCCAAAAAAGTGTAGAAAAGTCAAATGCATTTAAATTAATAGATACTAGTGTTTCTAGAGAAGCTAACTTTACTGTAAAATGTAGCGAGTTCAAGAATTGTAAAGATAATGGACAAACCAAGCAGACATATTCAGTACACAGGGAAGAAAAGGGCTTAATCTCGTCTAGTCCACACAATTAGAAAAGAGAAGGATTATAACAGAAGGACAGATTTTAAGAGCAGAAAACTAGTTATGATGATTTAGGCAAGGAGTTTCTGGAAATGCAGATGAACTCTGTAGCAAACAAACCAGTAAGTCCATCTGTACCATGCTGCATGCTAACACCTGTAGGAGTCACAAAAGAACTGCTGTCTGCTTGTTTGCGTAATTGAGTAGGTTCCTTGTGAACTATTTTACATTTCCCTGGAAAATTCTGTAGACTGATGAAGACAAGACAACTCAGCAGAAGATTCTGGAGGTCTGTCTGATACAAGGAAAATCCTCTGCTCTTTTTAGAAAGAACAAATGTGAATGGTGAGTTGACACAATGACAGGCATTAGGAGTAATAGCCTACATAGAGCCAGCAGGATTCCAGTGACATGGAAAGTAAAAACCTGTGATAAGGTGACATGCTAGTTAGAACTCAAAATGGAAAAAAGGAATGTAATTGTTCCTGACTGGAAGTTCACAATACAGAATCATTTGTATAGAGCTGGAATTTAGGCAGGTAAGAGGGAAGTGGTTTCTGGTTAAATATACATACAAATACAAATATAGGAACACAAAGGTAAAAACACGTTAGTTAAAGGGAAACAGAGTAACAAATGAGAGCATTACATATCGCGTATCATGTGAGAGTTGTACAGTTTTAGATGCTGTCTAGCTTACTTTTTTTAAAGGAAAGCAAGCAGCTGTATTTACACACAGGAGTGTCATCCCCATTGTCCAAGCAGAAAATAAACAGGGTCCTTCTTCCGTGTTTCTAATTTTAAGCCATGATGAAGTGCACAACCAAAACAATGCAATTCAGAGATCTACACTGATTAGGAAAAGTAGAGAAAAAAAAAAAGTAAGGGAATAAGAGTGTTCTGAAGGTGTTCAACAATTGATAATCAGAGAAGTCACAGACAGATATTCATGTAGGTGGCCACATGGAAGCACACATGGGAGCGCACGATGCAGAGAACACACTGCCAGAACACAGCACAGGAGACACTAGCACCAACTGGATACACACATCATACCTAACCTGGGGTCCTCGGGTGGTATCTGGGAGAAACTTCACTTCCAGAATTGTTGTAACCTCAGACTTCAAAGTAAGCTTGAAAAACATACAGTGCTTAAGGACATCACTGGAGTTCTTCATACCCTTCTCCATCTGTGCAGCACCAAAGTGGATTTGCACGTCTCGCTGACAGTTCTTTGGAGCTTCCAGGAAAACAGAACACCAAAAACAAAATATTCATTAATTATTAGCTGGAATGGGTAAGTATTTTTTCTGTTTCACTATGGAGTGCCCGGTAAGTCAGTTTTATTACATTATCCTAAAAGCCCGGCCAGCAAGGAAGGCAGAAGCTGAGAGTCAGAAACAAATGATTTTTCCCAATTTTGAGAAAATAAATCTCTAGTCTAGATTTTACACACACACACACACACACACACACACCCCGTGTATCTTAATCAATGATTAGGACTTGAGTCCTTGCGGAGCTGTGGAATAATTGCTGCATCTCAATTACATACTTGTACACATACTTCTCTTCTGAAAGGGTTACATATCTGAATGAATTTCTAAGGTGGGTTTAGATTGAATACTTCCACAAATGTGATATACAAATACAGAGATGCTTGATGATTTTATATTACAAGAAGTTCTCAGATACAAAGTGACTGGCATCCACGGCTGTTGGCTAAGTATGGGTGTAGAACTCTGCTAAGCCAGGACCTGCATGTGCCATGACTGTTATTGGTACACCCTGTCTGTATTCCTTGTGGCATGGCTCAGCCTGCTTACAGTCAAACAGGCTGATAAACTAAGCGGACCTGGTAACTCAGAGGCAGCATTTTGAAACCAAGTCCTTCAACTTTACAATGGAGATGCATTAAAAACATTATCTCATTTTAGTCATCTTCCAAGGTCACTAATTTCACTTGAATGACAGGCTCCAATTGAAATAAAAAAGTACCAAACTCATGAGAATTTAGAACAAAGACAAAGCTCACCATCTCCTGTGTTGGATGTTTAATCCCCCCACAAGTGCTGACACCAGAGGGAAGCCCTCCTTCCCTGTTATTTGTATCATGCAAGTCACCAACACTTTTTTCCTATGCAGTCCCATGCCTATCAGTAAATATGCATCTCTTAATTTGTGTCTCTTCCAAGGGGGTTCATTACTTTCTGCTCCTGCAGCAAGTCCTGCTCCCTGAAAGGGTGCATCCTGTGGAACCGACTTCCACATGAACACAAACCAGGAAGGGCAACGGGGAAGTTGGTTGTTTCAAATAGAAACTCAGAATTTACAAAGCAGCTGCCAATTAGCCAGACCTTAATTTTGCAAATTTATTTAGGAAAAAAATTTAACATGAGCAAATGAGAATACTTCAGTGTTACAACAGAGTATATAAATGTCTAGCAATAGTCAAATAATTTGATCTTTAAATACAAAATAACCACATGAACACCTAATATACAGGTTTCATCTGAATACATATTTATTAGATAAATATTAGGTTGTCACATCATCTAACTACATACAGTTTTGCAAGACTAAAAATCACAATTATTTTTTGACCAGTTTAAAGTATGAAATGATTGCATTGTACTGTACATACAATGTACAAACAAAGACAATGGCCATTTTGCATGTTAACTTCAGATTGTACTTTTTTGTTTGTTTTTACCCCTCCTCTGATCATGATATCAAAAATTGTACAAAGTGTGAATTTGGTTACAATTTCTCTTTTTTTTTTAGATTTTTTCTTTTTTAATCCCCTTATTTTTCTTCATTATTTCTGTAGCACCCTAAAAATACACAGGTGATAGACTAGTACACAGAAGCTAAATATTACATGTTGATAAAACAAAACAAAAGATCAGAGTATATTACAGAAGTGAAAGTGAAACAAATGCTGAGACTCCACAAACGCTAACAAACAGGATTCATTTTCCACATAAGATGGAGCTTCAAGCTTTTTTTTCTCCTGCAAAATAAAAACAATGCACATTCCAAGGAAAATGAATGCATTTCTGTTAACATGTCTCTATTTGTCATTTACATATGTACAGCTGTCCCTTGAGTCTCCGCTGCAGACATTGGTGTGTATCTGTCAGTTCTAGAATAATGTCTTGGCAGCAGAACTGTAGATCTCTGTGGGTTCTTTCCCAGATGAACTTCCATAGGGAAATAATTCAAAAGTAAACAAACAGAAAAAGAAGAATAAAAATACTACTGGAATTTCATATAATAAGCATTAAAAGAAATGACTGTGATTACCCTATTTGCTAGTTTGTTTTTTTTCTTTAAACTTGAATATGGCAGTGAACAGATTAAAAAAACCCCTAAATCTTCATTTAGAAGGTTTTTCATACAGACTCCACTATACAGTACCTGATATTAGCTGACAGGTAAGTTTTTAAAACTGTCTCAAATGTCCAACATTTGGGTGATGGGTAAAAATCTGATTTTTCTTAAGTTCTGCTTGGAATCCAAATGCTTCTGTAAGCTTAAAAATGTCAACCGTGCACTTAAATTCTCTTATTACTACACAAAGCAGATGCAAAACTGCTCCAAACATACTAATATCTATGGGTTTTTTCTTCCCTTTATGCTTTCCAACAGGTACTTTTAAATGATACATTTTAAATACTACCGGTTAGCAAAAGGTCAATCCTTAACATACCTGGTTTAAAATATTAATGTTGTGTTTAAGAGAAAATAAATTCAGGTGACTAACTTTGCTGCTCAGGAATCAATGGAGGGTGGAACATTAAAAAGAAACAATTTAAAAAAAAAATAAAATCCGAGCAGCCAGTTCCAACTAATAGTGAGAAAACTCCTTTATTCCCAAACCTATGGCTTAAGAAACTTCCTCCCAAACAAAAAAACCCCAAACTCTAAGGGCATTAAGTCAGTTTATCATTAGCCACACCTGCAAATGACTTCAATACCTATATAAACAATGCAGCAAAAATACAGGGGGGAAACTACTACAGTAAAAGGTCTACAAAACACGTGTAACTGACGAACGGTCTTTCCTAGGAGTTGTGTGATAGCAGCACCACACCACAACCATATTACCATGTATTACACCAAGGTATCTTTAATATTCTGCAGAGATCCTCTACAGGTTGTCAAGCCTACGTAAGAAAAAAGACACTTACTTCTAAGCAGAATAAAATATACTATACTGTTTCCCTCCCCCACCCACCAACATCCCTAAGTGTTACCATGTCCCGGTTTCAGAGACCGGAGCACCAGTATGGCGATATAAATATGGTACCTTACATACTTGCTGCTTACCTTAGTGCATCTTTACCTGTTCAGACAGCTGGTCCTAGGTGTTCTGCTCATTTGGGTGAACAAACAAAATCTCTGCCATTACCAGTCCACAATCACCCACAGTCAATGAACATCTGCCGGTTAATTAGGGTATGTTTTTTTTCCCCTAGGCAATCACTTATTACTATGGCTCCATGACAGAGCTAGGCCCTGATTGTCCAGGTACCGCCTGATGTATCAATTCATTCATCACATAAATGGATATGAAATTTGGGCTAATTCATCAAAAGAAAACTGCGGGGAAGGGGTGGGAGGGAAGGAGGAAGGAAAAAAAAACAACTCCCTTATTCTGTTAAAGAACCCTCCATTTTCTTTTTTAAAAAAGGACCCATATTTTTCTTCAGACAAGGTATTTAAAAACACCAGCAAAAGTATAACCGGATCATGAAAATGTTGAATATTATCAAAGACAAATACTAAAATATTCACAAAGGTATTTACAAGAGCAATTCTTAAAATAATTGATTTTGCATAATGAACAGCGCCTTTCTTAAAAAAACTGGAAACAGGAAAAATATAAGTGTGGGACCTTCTCTACAGAATATGTTTGACAGATTCAACACTCCTACTGGAAAATAAAAGAACTAAACCGCCATTTCCTTTAATATCTACAGCAAGGTGCTGCTGACTAGCATCTAGAGATCATGAGGCATGTACAGCAGTGGTGGGAAACATTAACAAGAAGAGCAACGTAAAACAAAAACCGCAAAGAATTTACAAATAGGACTTTGGTGAGGAAAGCAAATCCAGAGTTGTAAGCACAGAGCATGCCATTTACAGCGCTGCAAACTAAACAACTAAACACAGAGGGCTAGGAAACTATCTAGTCAAACTGACAGGAACAAACAAAATTTTGCCTGGCACTTCAGTTTAAAATATATCGTGGCGAGCAAACGAAGGGTGTTTGATTGCTTTTGGGATGAGGAAAAGGAGTAAGGTCAAGTTTGCTTTACTAACAAAAAGAAACAAAACCAATAACTGTACAGTGGGCAAAAGCTGAAATGTTGCACCACAAGGGCAAAGTTGGCACACATGCACTTCTTACACAGCTACTGTACATCATTTATAAGAGAGAAAAAGAGAGAGAGAGAGAGAGAGAGAGACAAAGAGCACAGAAATGGGCACAAAAGCAACAGGAAGCTCATGCAGGAGCAGCAACCAACACGAGAAGCACAGATCACAGGGGCAAGACTGATTGTGGCAGCAGGGTCTCTTCAGAGCAGTAGCAATCTACCGACAGTTACTTATTCTCCCCATGCCTGGTCCTTCAGGAGAAAGAGCTCACCCTGGCAGCCAAAGCTTAAAAAAAGAAACTGAAAGAGGAGAAAAGAAAAAGGCTAAGTTATCTGTAACAGTCACGAAAACAGAACACAGAGCAAAAGGAAAATGAAGCTGTAAAGTATCTGTCCAAGTCAATGCCCCTTCTCAAGCCGATTATTAAAAAAATAATGCAGATAGCGATGTTACTCTCCCTCCATCCTGCAATGATTTTCTGGCTGCCTTCAACCCAGCTTGTCCTACTATGTATTGTGCAGTACAGACAGTGACACAAACGCTCAGGGCACCGAAGGCTGTAGGTAATAATTAGGAACAGTTTGGTTTGCACCTCACCTCCCTCTCTTTTCCATTCCATACAGCATACATGGCAAAAACATCGATTACAGCAATCTCAACAGGTGGATGTTACCACAGCCACGGATGGTACTGATTTGAAATCAAAATCACAAAAAAATCCCTAAACATTGCAAATAGATTCTTTTTTAATTTTTCCTGGGTGCTTCCAACCTGTGTGTTTGGCCAGAGGAATCCTCTGCAAAGAGGTGGTTAAGGTTCCTGCCCTTGCAGAAATACCAACACCTACGGCTGCAGCCTGGAGATTCTCAGGACTCTGTTACTGAAGCCACATCAGCTACACTGCCAGCTCCCTCTGACGGGGCCTACGTGTATGCCCTGCCTTTACCACTTGACTGTAGGATTTGTGCTTTTTGGAGCTTTATATGTGTTTTTGTTTTCCTTTTTGTGTGTGGCCAGGACAATCACTCCAACGTAAACCCGTGGTTGGAGGGGGTCAGAAGGGAGGTGGGGTAGAGGGAGACACAGTTTCAAAAAAAATGGAAGAACACGCGTTGGAAGGACACTCTGAGATGGGTCAGTTAAAGACAGTTCCATTTTGTTGCCTTTTCTTCCCTTGCCAAGATTTGTTTTTGCCAAGATACTTTACACTATGTATCACAGAACTCTCTCTCTAGTGGATGAACAACAAATGGCGTTTCCAATAGCTGCACAACTGTCTATGCTTGTCACGTGTAGCACGGCAGACCCAGAGATTACTGCATTTATTTATTGTTTGTGTTATTTTCTCCCATCTTTCGCAGTCTTTGAAGCTGACAAAAGCAGTTCTGAGATGAAGAAAGCAGGGAGTGCACCATTGGATCAAGTTGTGAGTTTTTTTTCTTCTCTTTTGGAAAAGGAGTGTTAAGATTCCTCGCTGTGCAGCCACACATGTGTGAACAAGTGAAAGGGATGGGAGAATACATATGGTTTCAGTTGTTCTCAAAGAGAGACAGAAGGTCATCATTGCTATTGCTTGGCAAATCAGGAGGATCCAGGTACGAAAGCAGCTCATCTGGATTTGTGAGTTCTGGAAGAAGCTATAAAATATAAAGATAAAAGGAAAATTACAGGTAACAGAAACACAACCGAGAAAAAAAGGGATTAAACACCACACATTCCTGGAAACTGGTTTTCATATGTACATATCCAAATAAATCAGAAGGCAGCAGCACAAACTTAACACCCTAGGATGATACAGTATCCATTTGTTTGTGAAAGTCTCCATTACTCAGTTTTCACCTGTTAATTACATTACCATCTCAATTAGGGTTTCTCAGTCAACATCCCCATCACAAAGTTCATCAATAAACAAAATGTATTTCCTGGCTAGTGATGCTGAAAAACGCTTCTCAATAAACACCTGCTATGTATATTAGTTTCATATACAACACTGGGAAAAAAAAAAATCAAAACAAGCAGTAATCCATATTTGAGCTTTAAGGTAGATCCACAAAGCCTGGTCTGACTCACACGTGTCAGTATGATGATCACCCAAAGCCTGCATCCCTTGCGAAGACACAGCCTTGTCCTTTCCTCACCCCTCAGCCAACCTGTAACTCCTCTGTGCACAAATGAAATCTCTGGAGCAGTGAGCTGGAGCAGGGAACTTGCACTGGGAGAGGAGTGGCAAGGCAGGCATAAGTCCTTGTCCTCCCTGTGGCAGTGAGTTTACAATGGTTGGAAATACTTATTCAATTACAACATTGCATGCAATTCCAGACATTTTAAAGGGTCAGGGGCATAACACCCCATCCAACAGAAGAGGCACTGATCTCCACAAGTATCAAAAGGAATAGTTGTGGGGTTTTTTTTTATACTTTTATTAATACCGTGTTTCAATTTTTTTCCAGCCATCACTCACACTCTTTTTTGATGACAGATAATAAGCAAATTGTAACTCCTGGGTTGTGTACCAGGCAACATTTTCTGCTTTATTCTGCATCTCACCATATCCTACTCAAAAGTCAAAGTGTCATGTATCTTCAGTGCTGTGTTAAAGCAGAGACTTAAAAATATGGATTGCTTTAAAAAACTTAATAGTAGGTATGAGAAATTCATTCTAAGTTGTTCTGTGTTTTCAAATACTATGAAACTAAAAGCTTGACTGTACCACATGTAGCATGCAAATGTCACAAGAATGATCAGGGGGCTGGAACACCTCTCCTATGAGGACAGGCTGAGGGAGCTGGGATTGTTCAGCTTGGAGAAGAGAAGGCTTTGGGGGGACCTACTTACCAGTACCTAAAGGGAACTTACAAGAAGACTGGAGAGGGCCTGTTTGCAAAGGCCTGGAGTGAAAGGACAAGGGGCAATGGTTTTAAATTGGAGAAGAGTAGATTTAAACTGGACATTAGAAAGAAGTTCCTCACCACAAGGGTGGTAGAACACTGGAACAGGTTGGAGAGGTGGTTGGGGCCCCATCCCTGGAGGCATTCAATGTGAGGCTTGACAGGGCTCTGGGCAACCTGATCTAGCTGGGGATGTCCCTGCCCACTGCAGGGGGGTTGGACTGGATGACCTCCAGAGGTCCCTTCCAACCCAAACTATTCTATGATTATAGCTATATGCTTCTGTTACTCCTGTGCAAATGCAGCTTCATCTTCTAATGTTATATGGATGAATATATCATTTCAATAAGCTAAACGTGAAATGCAGAATGAAGTTTATTACTTCCTAAGCATTTTGGAAAAAACATAGTTTCAAGTTTACATAATCAGAACCTCCCAGAAGGAATGCTGTTCCTAAAATACTGCCTCTTTTGATTCATTGTAAAAATGCTATTGTCATAGTACTAGGAAGGGCTTTTATGAATATCTAGTATCGAAGCCCAAAGAAAACTGCAGTCCTACCAAATGTATAGAAAGTAAAAAATGGCTGAGTTTGTCCTACAATTTTACAACTCAACTCTTAAAATTTTAAAATAATGTCTCTGAGACTCATTCTTGTATAAAGGGGAGTTTTAAAACATCTTTTTTTTTTAGAAAAGCGAAAGTTTTAAACAATATGCTCATTAACTCTGAAGACAACATTTTGAGGGTGACATTGGCTTGCCTTGTGTTAGAGGGGCCAGGCAGCAGAGCCTGCCTCCTGCCTAGCTGTTGTGAAAACCAGAGGCCTCAGAAAGGAGTCTTTGGGCATTGAAGGTACTGGCTGGAGCAGAGGTAAGAGACACAGGAGCACTGGGGGCTGCAAAGGAGGCAGGAGAGTGGAGGCAGAAGCTATGGGAATGTGCTAGACTTAGGGGCAGAATTTGGAGCACCCAATGCTCCTGAAGTGAGAGGTCTAACCAGCCAATTAAGTCTTGTGCCTCTGCAGTCTGAGGTACAAATGAAGATCACCTGTATCTGTATCTACATGAGATATATCCTTTAACCCAGGTTAAACCTTGGACTGCATCACAGTGAAGCCCTAAAGAATTAACATGACTGTGTCAGTGTGGAGTGGACCAAGCTGCCCATGGTACAGTCCCCAGTTCAGACCTGATTCAGCCTTTTTTCACCACACAGATGCTGAAAGTTAAACCTATTAAAGTAATCCAAGTAAGCTTGAGCTCACAGATACTTCAAAGAACTCTATTTTCCACAAACTATATTCCTGTACAGCACCTGCCTTCTGATTTCGCTAAGATAAATTCAGCCTCTCATTAAGAATCTAGCAGGATGCCTCCATCAGTGATAACCATGGTACTGTGAAAAATGTACCTGCCTTTCACTGAGGAATGAGTGCCTGAACCCATAACAGCATATTTTATGTTACTTAAATACTTGAAGAAAAAAACCCAACATTTTTATTTCACTTATTAATATTGCTCACACGGGGTCCTTCAGGATTCAGACCTCTAATTGCCACATGAGCTATTGTTCCTAAAGGACATGCAAGTGACTGTGTTGTGTGAAACAGCAGCAGTCTGGTTCAGATAGAAGTTACTCCACTGAGCACTGTTCCTGCAACTGGAGCATCCATTCCTCCCCACTAACCCCTTTCCTTCCCTCTGTGAGGCTACCTGCTGGTACAGTGCTCATATGCGACTGGGAAGACATTAAGTATACAGCAACAATAAATACAGATATAAATTTGAGGCACAGAGGTGAACATTTGTGTAAGAAGATTAACACCGTGCAGCAGCAGACTTTGGAACAGACAGAAGCTACACATACGAGAATGCAGGACTCAAATGAAAATCCAATCTTACTCCTAAGGAATTTCTGTTTCAGGAGGTAGGTAGTTAACCAGAGAGATACCACAGATAATTCACTTCCAACTCCACTGAATGGATGGTAAGAGACAGAAGATTACTTTTGGCCTTAAAACTAGGTTACATCCTCGTTTAGTTGTGAGCTGCCTCCAATAGTGACTAAGGCAGCAGAAGATGTTCTTTCTTGTTTTCCTATGTGGCCTATCAGGAGGAAGAACCTGTGCCGCTGAGCTACCTGCATGAGTGAGTATGGATGGGCATAGGCTGTTTTTTTGGCCACAGGGAGCAGGGGCAGAGCCATGGGGTAAATAAATTAGTCTGATGAAATATAGGCCATGCTGCAGCGCTCAGCATTTAGGCTGCTTGGTACAGCTCCACCACAGTAAGAACCTCACACAGCTGTGTCCTTCCTCTTATTCATGAACTGCAACGGGTTCAGGGTCCAGATGAGCTAACAGAAGCCCCTGTCCAGTGATGAGGGGGGAAGGGATGAGATGGCTCCCAGCCTTGTGCCTGAACTGCCATCTGAAGAAATGCCTGTCTTGGAGCTAGGAAGAGGCTATGGCTTGCATGCCACACAGCTGCTTAAACCAGAACCCTTCTCCCAGCAAGCCAGAAGCACCCTGTCACCTTGGCTGCAGCACCTGCACTCATGTACCAAAGCATGAAAGGATGGCATGTGCTGTGGAAGCGGCTCCCCATCCCCGTGCCCTCCCCACCCTCCCACCGCAATGCAAAGCACACGCTATGGCAGGCAGATGATAGTATGACACAGACTTACATCCAGCGAGGGCTCCGGCATGTCGGGTGCTCCCTGTCCACCAGCCTGACCCTCTAAGGCTGAGGAGGGATTAAAGGTCAGGTCACTGTGTGGATGGTTGCTAGAAGCGGCCGGGGGTGGCTGCCGGGACTGCTGGGTAGGAGGCCCGCTGTGATGTAATGGCTGCCCTGACTGGCTGCTGGGGTGAGGGACGTGCAAACCTTGCTGCATGGAAGTATGGGACTGATCAGTGCTGCCGGGATGAGGGATCTGCGGAGGAGGAAAAAAGCAGGAAAAGAAAGTGAGGCCACAAAGTACAGTGCTCGTGATGCCTGACTCTGTAACCGCATGTTACAAAAAGAAGTAACTTAAATAAACTTTAAAAAGACACACACAACAAAACCAAACAATCAAACAAACAAACCAAACCAAAACAAGAAATAAAAAAGTGCAATCAGAAAAGAAAACTCCATATCCCAATGTCAGAGGAAGGGTTCCAGGTTTTTGAAGGTTATCTTCAAGGGGCAGATAAACATGTTGGATTTGTGCTTTTGGTTTGCTTCCTTGTGATGTGGGAAACTGCACTTGAAGATGCAAAATAACAAAACCCAAAGAGGAGGGAAGGAGGCTCATGGGTGCTGCTCGGCATTAGTAAGGCAGATGTTTTCACCCTAAAAAATTCCATGAACAAATGGAGAATTTGTTGAGTAGCAATCCCTAGCCCAGGAACCTGCCTGACCAAGAAAATGCATCATTTCTACTCATCTGTCTTACTGGGTAGCTTCCTGACACCACTGCCTATTAGTATTTCAGCTCATTACAAACATCTTGCAAACACCAGCCCCTTTCCCACTCCTCCCCTCTTCTTCTTTTCAGAATGCAACACTCCTTTTCAAGGGCTGAAGATTTTGCTCACTGATATTCATGAGTTCTGATGGCTGACAAAAGCACAAGATGGCTCAGCTAGGGAGGAGTTCCCCACCCATCCGCAGAGCTGCTGCAGGTGGCTGCACACCTGCTGACTGCAAAGTACAATGCATTAGCTTCAACTAAGCTAACAATCACAATTCTGTATTCTTTGTTCCTGCTGTAGGTATGTTCTCTAGCAAAAGCTAGTAGTTTTTATGTTTTCTGTGGGGAATAAACTACCAAGCCACAGGTGTGTTCCAAACCCTGTTCCAAACAGGGAAGAATTCTTTCTCACATGACAGAGAAGCAACAAAAAATGCAAAAACCCAATTCTTCCCTCTGCTGCATGTCACATTTAATGCTAGTGGATTTTGGGGGGCTTGACCTTGGTGCCGTGAGAAAAAAAGGGTCTGAATGCTTCAGAATCAGAAGTTTGATGTTAATTGGGCATATGGAGAAGCAAAAAATGTAAACATTTTTTGAGGAATGCCACAAAGTGGAGCTGAAATAAAAGAACAGATACATACAACAAACAGCATGAAATTCATCCAGCCAAGCCAACAGAAACCAGCAAAATGCTATGTCAACATTGACCCTTTCATACCACAGTAAATTGCAAAGTTATTTTAACCTTAGTCTTCAGTTTTGGAAAGCAAAAGGGAGGTTATGACAAAATTTAATCAGAGCGTTCCCACAAAATGAAAAAAAAAAAATTACAGAAACAAGCATTTAAAAATATAAATTTCACCACTCTTATGAAAACTTAAACCTGAATACTGATCCTTACTGTCCACTGGGACAGTCACAATCAGCTACACAGAGGTCCTTTTCAATACTTCAGTAGTATGAAGGTTGGTGGAAACGAGTAGGATTCTATCTGCAGCACCACATTTGGGTCTCTTCCCCATTCTGGAGTTTAAAGTAACTGCTAAAAAGTACCTATAGTCACTCTTCTCTCCATTAGGGTCACAGTTGGACTATTTAAAAAGTATTCTGCAATGTTATTGTTGTTACCTTAGGGGTAAACTTGTACAAAATCTGCCCACAGACCACACCTTAATGTAAATGATTCTGCAAGCCTAGAAGCTTTGAAGAAGTCCAAGTGAAAGTAGATACCTATCTAAATAGTACTGTTTCCTTCTTTGTTCACTGAGGACATGTGTAACAGGAAACGTGGCAATTAAGAAAGCTTAATAATAACAAAAAGCAAAAAGCAATCTCAGATAATGTTGCTAACATGGGAAAGCAGTTTCCAGAAACAAACCAAGCCAAAACAGTCTCTTAGATCTCTTCCTGAATGCACAAAGAAAGCGCCATACTGGCATGTTGGTATCAATGATTATTTAAACCAAAAGGCATTTATATGGTCTCAGACATATTTCAAAACAAATAAGCAGGTCAGAAATTCTATATTATGTTTATACAGGCAAGTATTTTATATATGTAAAAATACTCCGTTGATAAGTAAGCATCTTGGGCCCTGAGATAATTCTGAATAGGAAGTAAGACTGAGGGTTATCATAATCTTAAAAAGACATTGCAGGTTCAGAATCCATCTGACTTAGGCCACAGACTCCACCAGCCTACCTGTGAGAAAGTAAAATGCTCAGACTTCAGCATTTTTCTATTTGCATTCAGCTAACTAATGGTAAGTTTGCCATGGTGGAAAAATCTTCTAAGCAATACACTCTGTGTATGTTTAGCTTGCATCTGCAACTCAAATCGCTTCTTTATTTTAGAAACGCTAACCCACCCTGTGAATGTGGAGTCTAACAAGGTTGCATTTGCTTACATAGCAAGGTAATTCCACAGTTGTTTTTAGGAGCATAAACTTTGCCACTCTTAAAACATTTAGAATCTACAAAAGAAAAGTTTATAGCAGACACAACTACATCTTCAGCTTAATAGCACAAAACTCTTTACGAGCCCAACAGTGACCTCTAGGAGTGCTGAGCTGCAAAGCAACTGGACCTGCCAACTGCAGAACAATATTCATTTCATCTCAGGAGAAAACTGACCGTGGAAAGCAAAAAATTATCAGGTTAAGCTGATGGTTTACATCTCTCTCCATTCAACTAGGGCCATAGTTTTACCAGCTCTTTTGCTGTGTTAGCTGGCAGAACCAGTGAAAGAAGCCATCCTGCCCTGCTGCTGCTCTCAGCCACTTTGCCCATCCATGCCTTTTTCACTGCATGCATCCTTGCAGGCATGCAATGAACTCAACTGGGGAACTGAAATGGATAAAAGCTAAACTTTCCTCCCTGAATTAGTTTTCAATCAAATCAGTACCCAGATCCAGATCACTTCACAGCTGCAATAACACTTGTGCTCATGTGAGAAAGGAAAAGTGAAAATAGAAACAACAAGAGTGATGACTTTTTTAGAGCAGCACCAGTTCACTTCACTTCCCTGTGTATATGAAACTTTGGAGTGATCATCCATTGCTCGGTCATGTACTACTCCTTACATTGTCTGCAATAAGCACCAAGCCAGAGCTAATTCCAAATTCAACTTTGTCTAAGACTTGTTTACAGTTTCTGAAAACAAACATGATGCCTCTGTAGCAGCTATTTTGTAGCAATCTTGCACTGACATAGAAGCATCTGTTCTATAGTTTTCACAAGGCTTTACCCTGGGTAAGAGGTATTACTTCTAGTCACATTTCAGGTCTTGATTTTTAATTCTTCCACAGGAGCAGTACAGCAGTGTTGACAGAAGCTAGTTCTGATGTTCCAACCCTGGTTACCCAGTCTTACCTACCTTGGGGCAAACACATCTGCAATTCCTGGAGTAACCTATGGAGTGCATCTGGAGAGATCAGCTTTCTCTGCCTACCATTATTTAAGGGCAATACCATAAATCTGTGTAATTAGCAACATTAGGAACTTCCTCAGCAGCATTCAGCTCCAGTTAGAGATAGACCTTGGGTCTAGAAGGACCAAACATCTGATCCTGGCTCACCTTGTAAACAACATGAAACAGTCAAAGTGAATAGCACATGAAAAGAAAAGAAACCTTAAATGTGTAAAAATGAGAGACAGAAAGCCAGACCAGAGCACAGGAGACGTCTTCAAGTTTTAGTTCAGGTATGCAATGTAACTTGTGGTTGTTTTGGTACCAAGATGCCTGTCCAAAGACATTCAGCTACACTGTTTAGGAAAGTTAACACCACAAATTTATCTAAAGGCAGTCATTTTAGAACTCCCTTTCCTAAGTATCTGCTACAGACAAACAGGTCATTTCCAAGCGAGGAGAAAGGACGAAGAAGAAGAAGTGAGAAATAGGAAAGCAGAGCTATAATGCTGACAATGCTGTGTGGGAGCACTAACAGTCCTCAAACATGGCCTGAAGACTATATGGCTGTGTTGACAAGGTCACTCTAACTCTCTTGTGCTAGCAGACCTGAACACTGATTCTCATTAAAGAAAATCAGCCATTGACACAAACTAGGTAGATCCTGCTTTAGCACTGCTTTCCATTCCCAAACAGTAGAGCTTGTGTATCATGACAGGTGAGAGAGAAGTGAGGCAAAGATTTACTTTAATTGCCAGCTACCATAAGCAAGTACCAGATTTGCTGCAAACTGGCCCACAGAAGCAGAAATCTATTAACATTTGCCCAAATACCCTCTTACAGCTCTGGAACATGCAGAGCCTTGAGCAACTTTCACCTTTCCTATCATTTGTAAGCAGTTCCATTTTCAGAAAGCCAGATTTCTTCACTTCTATATTCGACCATTTCATATCCTACCACTTCAGAAATTTCTGAAGCAACTGGGGCAACTACTATAGTAAAGATACAGCAGTTAACTGACCAAAACAAGAGGTAGGTGTCTGCAACAGTAGGCAAAGTATAACCCCATGGCTATGATGCAAAGGAAAGCAGCTCTGAGATGTTAAGATTGGTAGTATTTCCCCTCACTATTGTATGTTAATAATGGTTCATTCTCATGTAGATAATTCAGCCTGCTCTTTAAGCTGGCTGTGTGGATTTTGCCAACAGTAAATTAAGTTTACAGCATGCTTGTTCTGTCCTTTATTAGCCTGTAAAGTGGTGAAGTCGTTATGGTTTCTGGACTCTTCCTTCACAGACAGTCTTGTTACTTGGGCTCTCTCCAAGCTACGCTAAGAATTTTCTCTCCCCTCTCTTCCTATTTCTCACCATCCTCCTTGGAAAACCCACTGCCAGCCAGAGAAGACATTGACTGAGTAGGTTTTTGCAGGGCATCTGCTACCACATTTCCTCATTACATTCTGAAATTGTATGTTCTAGTATTCACTCAAGACACGGCACAGATGACTTGTCAAGTTAAACATCCTTCCTGTGCAGTAACAGCACACTATAAAGCCCCTGCCCTGTAACTTAAATGAAGATAAAAGGATGTATACACACATCCTCTACATAGAGTTAAAATAGATGACTAGTCATGCCTAAGAGCTGAATGCTGCTAGTAGCTTTTCTATCACCTAGCTGCTGCAGTACTGCATTTTCTGGAGATATATAAAGTTTTGTATATAACACAGTGCTCTGGGCAAGCTGCTTTTCCAATGCACAGTTCTGCCTCTCCATCTGAGACCTGAGGAACCTCCATTTTTCAGTCTCTTGACACTGACACCCTCTCAGACCAGTGGCAACATCTCTCCTTGAAATCTATGTGCTTGTCCTATTCCCAACAGCTTCAAGATGCTTTTCATGCTACTTGGGTAGATTTTCCCCTCAAAATGCTTTGATGCAAATTTTGCCTTCAGGGACAAAGCCAGGGACGTTATTGTCCCTACTTTGAAGTCAGTCAACGTCTTGCTATAATGAGCTGTCTGCTGAAGATGGATATTCGCAGACCCTGCTGGCCTAGGGAATGAAGTATAGTGTTTTTCAGGTGTCAGAGGAAAGCACAATGATTAGCACAAGCACACCAAGCCAGGTTGTCTACTTCAGATAAACAAGCTTAAATGACAACTCCAAAACTCAAAAAGGCCGAAACTAAAAAAGGCATTTTTGGCACTTCTCAAGACTACTCTATTTCACAAACTTCCAAAGTGAGGAATCCACAAAAAGTAAAAGCAGTTCACAAGGTAAGTCCATTAGCTGGATGAAAGCTCCTTACCCCACAAAAGAAAATCTATGTCCACAGCACCATTACTTACAGATTCCTGCATGGGGTGACTTAGAGGTTTGTCGAGAGCTGCCATGCTGCTCGGCATGTCTGGGGGATGTGACAGCTGTGGCCCATGCATGAAGTCATTCATAGACGTGCCACCAGGATTCCCGTGTGGGAAGTCAAAATTGCCATGACCTTGGTAACTGTTGCCTAAAAAAGAAACAGATGTGATATGAAAGAAATGATTTGTTTCCCAACACTGAACTGTCAGAGTATCTTCTAAAAGCTGTGTAGCATTGGCATCCCCTCACCCCGCACAGCACAGGGCAACTGCGACACTGGAAGTGACAACACCGTGCTCCCCACTACTGGAGTGAGCTGGAGGAAGAGGGAAGAAAATGGCACCCAGCTTTCAGAGACTGGCTGCTCTAGAGTTGGAACTAACTGAAAACTGCTGACATTTGCTAAAGCTACCATCAAGCCACCACGTAAACTTAACCAAGTTGAGAAGTGAAATGGCATCAAATCTAAGGACTATTTGCATCTGGAAGCATGTCTGTGCAACTGAGACTGACTCCTCAAGTCCAAAATTATTTCTAGGACACCTGTTTTATTTATGTCCACGCTTCTATGCACTCAGTGAGACTGCAGCACTACTTCAGTTTCTGATTAAACCAAATGACAGAACTGTTATCAGGAAAATGCCACAGTGCCAGCTCATAGCACAGCATCCATTTTACCTCTTCTTCTGCAATATAAACAGGTAACTTCCATTAAGACAGTGCAGAAAAGGCCTTCATGTCTAACTGGGGTTTGTGATATAATACTCTGTCCTCCTCCAAAACCTAATAAAATTCACGTGACTGTCTGCAAATACAACATCAATTTTCTCCTCTTGGATCTATTCTTCTCATTTTCAGAGTTAAAAACTGGCTGCCTGGAGATGGATATGCATGCTCATAATGAGAAACTCGTGAATTTATGAAATATACCTAACTTCAGCCGGAAACTGTTCTCCAAAGAACCAACATCTCACACCAATTCTGAATAAATTATATGGATTTACCCACCCCACTTCCTCCCTCCCCCATCTATCATCTAGCAACATGGCTGAAGTCCTCTGCTGATCTGCAGGCCAGTTACTGTATGACCAATATGACTCTGTTTTGATCTGTTCTCACCTCAGCCTAGTGATCTTCACTTGAATTCTAAAACAAGCATGTATCCCAATACAGGGAATTTATTCTCCATATTTCTTCTGTCCGGATCCTTCTGCTAACATTTCCAACTGAGATATCAACTCTGGTGGCTTATTTGCTATGAACAGCAAAAAGTGAACTAAAGCCACTCAGCTATTTCATAGAAGCAACTGAATTGGATGATTCTGAGCTCTGAAATAATGTAATAGCTTTGGAGCTTGCTCAGAGAGCCTGCAGTTCGTCAGCTCAAGTACAGCAGCTTTAACTGTTCAAGTCAAGAAGAGTGTTTGACAAACTGAAGTAGCTGTATCATTTGCTCTTTAGCACAGCTTCCCAAGCAGAAGTTTAATCTCAGAGGAATAGAAGTCATTAGCCATGTAAGAGCATTTCTTAAAGAAGTCAGGACTTTGATCAATCATGTAAATACTGCAGAGCCTTACTAATTCTCATTTTGTTAATCTGCAAACTGGATGAGTCTCACAGAATGTAGCTGGTCTTGCCTTGCTTCTCAGGAAAGACTTAATAGCTGGGAGCTCCAATAAGGTCTTGTATTATTGAGTACGTGTTACATTTGCAAATTAAACTTCAGAATGCTTACTGTCAAACCCAAATAAACAAATATAAACCATAGTTGCAGTAGTAGTACTCAATAGTAGCACTTACCTGTAGAGTACTCTTAATCAGACAACATTACCTAATTCTAAACACTGAGTTTTAGTGCACATATTGATGTCTCCACTAATGAAGACACAAGGGAGCCCAGGGAGTTACAGCCATGCAGCAGCATGCCCTTCTCTGGGGCAAGAGTTGTGCCACATGCTGAGGGACAGAACTATAAAGACATTTAGGATAATGTGCTCTGTATTGATATGCCTATTGCAGAGGAAATAGGACAGCATGGGTTTCACCTGCCCTTGATGAGTCAGGCCTCCGAGAAGCAATGACTACCTCTGCTACAGCATCCACAGGGGAAGGAAGGGAAATAACAGTTTAGGCAGCAATTGTTACACAAACCCCAAACCCTGACTACTCTGACTGTTCCTGATTATGAGCTAAAAAGACAACGAATAGATGGCTCTGATTTCATGCTCTGACTGCACTCCTACTACAGGAGTGACAAATTTGTGATTCAGTGCTCTTGGCTTTGTTATAGTAATCATTCATGTGTTTGAAAACCTAAGAAGTTTTATCATCTGTCATCAGTTTTGCAGTTATTGGAGCAAATTAACCATATTTTGCATGCAATCTATATTTTTCTTCAAATGCCTGCGAAAAGCACATATATCACCTTGTAATCAATTTGGAGATTCTGATGGTGTGAACAGTTGGTCTTTTCCCAGAGCTGAACTGAGTCATATCACAGTACTTGCAAAAGAAACAGTCTCTGGTTTCATATTTTCAGAGTTGTCACCATAATTGAGTTATTCACAATATACCAGTCATTTGAAAATGTATCTCCAATCTGGCAGTACAGGGGTAGAGGAATTCAAAAGTACATTTTCTAATGCAATGGTGTCTGCCAATCAGTTAAAGCTCTTTAGAAGTCATCCACTTTCTTGGTGGCCTACCAAACGTCACCAACCTGGCCACAAGTTAAACTTAGTGGCCCAAGTAGCACTGTTAGTAAGTCAGGTTCTCTACTTCGTATCTTCTGTGGCACTAGGAGCCTTCACTTGAATGCAAGTGAAACAGAAGGAAAATGGACAGAAAAAAATGAGGAAATATCTGTATTGTGGTGGGCCATGAATATATAAGGTAACATACAATGTTTGTTGATTCAGGGAGGGTTGCATGGCAATAAAAATGGCAAGCACCAATTTCCTAAAATGTATTTTCATCTAAATAGATGAATTTTAAATGAAAAGACTGATGCAGAATTTCAGAATTGCAGCCCTGAAATTTGCTTTCCTTATGCATCTCTCTGAGAAGATGCACTGACATACCTGAATCACAAAGCTAACTGAACCACTGACTTCTGTGCACCCAACTGCAAAAAGCTGTGAAACTAACCTTGGTTAGCATATTCAGTGGAGTTATTGCCTCCTGGAGGAGGGGGTAGGGATGGGTAAGGCGATGGGCCAGGACCCAAAGCTGCAATCATCTCCATCACATTTGGCATGATCATCTGGCTTGGACTCATGGTCTTAAATCTTTTTGAGGGAATGCCATCTGGATCATCTTTGATGTGAATGTCTGACTTTATAGGGACCGGCCTCCAACTACAAGTGGGATCAATGGTAACTTCTTCAAACTCCGAGCTGTAAAAGAACGTGAAAATTTCAGCACATTCATTATACATACATGTATATTTTTAATAAGTTCTGCTGAAGCTTCCGTTAGACTCTGCATGGTAACAAATGTTCTGAAATGTTCTAGTGTAATTCAACTTCAAGATCTTTCCCTCCTCAGGTGTGTGCTGGAAGCAAGTTTTTAAAAAAGCAACTGAAAGAGCACATTTCTATGTTTATCCTCACAATGAAATCCAAATGTTATCTATGTGGCCTGCCACGTGAATCTGAGGGACTGCTTGTAAATACAAGAAAGCATCTAATTCTCCATTCTCACTCTTTTCTTCTGCTTCATTGGTGAGGCTATCATCAAGTGATAACCCAAATAAGATCTATTAAGTAGATGGAAACTGATTCACTGTATCACTAGCTCCACCAAGGAGCTATGAAATAGAATACCCAAGTTCTAACACAAAGATTTGTTTCGGCATGACTATCTCAGTACTCATTAACGTATCTCCTAGTTGCTTAGTCTTGGATATCAGAAATCAGTAAGTTCACTTACTTTTGTATAGCATTCAGAATACCCCACATATACTGGTCAACCTCCAAGCCCTCCAGCAGAGCAGTTTTACTAGAAAGGAAAAAAACACCAAACCTCACATCAGAGTATCACTACACATGTGTAAAAGAGGGAGGGAAGAAGGATAGGTAAGTGATGAAATGAGCAGGCTGGGATCCACCAACTTTCTATCTGTAACCTGAAATCTAGGAACGTTTTGGGGCAAACCATTTTAGATCCAGATCTGCATTACCAGGGTAAGAGTACTCTACAGCAAACAGATGAGGTAAGGATGCATCGACTTGTGTGAGTGCACAAGCTGCTCATAACTTTAAAATCAATTTTTAGTGAAATATGAAGTATATTTAAAGGCTTTTCAAACTCTGCGGATCTCTCCTGTGAACATCAGCTAGCTCTGATTTTCTTCAAAAAGGATCTTTGTTTTTGAGCTACACAGTAATATGGCTTCAGCCTATGTATTATAGCTATTTTACTTAAGATCAGCACAGATGGGGACAGAACAAAACAAAACTGGAAATTATTTCATTATGTAGGTACTTAAGATCTGAAGGCAGGTGCTCCGATTCAGAGGAACAGGACAAAAATTTTGGCCTGGATGTATGAATACATACATTAAGAAGCAGGACACCCAATTCTTGTGTTATTTTTAGCCTGACTTATAAGATAGAAAAGATTCGTGTAGTTCAGAGAAAGCACCTGCATGTTTGGATACATATAAATCACTGACAGTCTTCAAAACAAGCTCATCTCAAGCTTGAAATGTCCACAGAAGCAGATAGAAAGGACAATCTCCACTCCTGTTTATACCTAACATCAGCTGGAGCAGCAGGAATTGAAGTGGAGACTTGCAGAGATAAAGTACAAACTGCTACAGCTACAGCTGCTTGAGTTAAGGAGCCCTGGCTCATCAGCTGGGGCTGGAACAAAATCCTAACCCTTTGGACTAAGCACAGAAGGTTACAGACATTTGAACTCGCCTCCAGGCATTTTGCGATTCTTTCTGTCCAGTTAAACATAGGAATAGGCAGTGTGTAGCCATTTCAAAGCTTTTTGTAGCATTTCTTCAGCTCTCTGGTCAAAACATAAGTTTGAAAGTATGCCAAAGTATCCCTCTTCTCCTTTAAGCAATCATTCCAAACTTCTGCTCCTCAGAGATCTTTTACCTTCTTTAAAATCAGCCTTACTCCAGACTAGAATCCTTCCTGCCTTCTCCTCTCACTTTAATTTGTGCTTGATGTTGACTTTGACCTTGGAGGATCCAACTTCATTTCCTACCTAATTATGGGAAATGCTGCAGTCTCAAGAACTTCTGCCTCTCCTTGAACACTACCATTAACTGCAGATATATGTGACTCAAAGCACAGTACCCACAACAGTTATTTGGCATCTTTACTTGATATTCAGCTGGATACTGAACACTTTAGGATCTACACATTTCAAGTTTCGAAATTTGGGCATTACAACATCAAAATGATGCACAAGTAATTCTAGAATAGACTAGCTATTCTTTTGCCATGGCACATTTTTGTCTCATAGTTGCTTGTACTTCTTAATCTAGGGGAAGACAAACTCCCAGTTCTTTTATTTATGTAGATACCTGTCTTACCAATGTAAATATTTGAGCTTCTTTTGAATTCTACACAATGCATTGATAGCCTGTAACGAGAGCTTGCAGATTATGGATTTTGTGAGAAAGTATCTCCTGTTACCTGTTTTTCAATTTCTAATAATCCAGGGTGTTCCCTCAATTTATGAAATACCGCAGGAATTCTCACTGTACTTTAAGCTATTAGGTAAAAGTAACATATACAACCTATTTCCTAGCACTTCCTCCTTCTCCCTTCCATAACCTTAAAGATGACTTGAATTTGCTCAAATTGTGTACAACTGCAATTCATGCAGTGTGGTTGCACTTACTTGCAGACCGGACACCTCCAAGTTCCTCTTTCACAGTTCAGTTGCAAATAAGATTCCAGATCAAAGCACTGAATATTAGACAAAAACAAAGAAAAAAAAAATTAAATTAAAGGAAAATACTGTATTAACTGAATGGGCTGGACAAAGTAAAGCTACCACAAGAAAGGCCTAATTGCACTGAAAAGCAAATCCTTTCCTTTCTCTCTCTTCATTAAGCATATAGAGAGAGAGTGAACTACTTTGCAATCCTATTTCATTAGGCACTCTCATACGACATCCAAGCCAAAGGTACTGTAAAAACACATGGCTGAAGGAATACTGCTGGACCACTAGCATCTACTCACTTGTACATGCTTGCAATCATGACCCCTTGCTGGGAGCTGAATCCGCCGGAATGTGATCGGACATTTCAGAGACACTTTAATAGCAGTTTGCTCTACTCCATCTTCCCCGTTTAGTGTCGCATTGCCAGAGGAAGCTGCTACGCTACTGAAGTTCCTCTTTACTGTTTAGGAAGAAAGTAAGTATATATGTGAGGAAACACAAGTGCACTGTAAACTCTAACACAGAAATCTGACAGACCAACACTTCAAACTCTAAGGGCTTCAATTTAAACTTCAATTTAATGAACCATTTATCCAAGCAGGTGTATTCTGTGCAATTTAGAACATTACAAACTATCACACACATGCATGCCAGCTGAACCCTCAACCAAATGAAGTGCTATATAAGCACTTAAAGCAGCCCTAAATAAATAAAGAATACTACTTCTACATGGGGCTTTTAGGTAAGTCAACAAATATGGGGAAGAGCCAGAGAGATTCTCCTGGAATGGAAGAGTCCTTGTTGGGAACTAAGCTTGTGGCCATGGTACTTTGTTACCTCCACCCAAACAGTCCTCAACATTTGAGGATACCAAGAATCTAATCTACACACTTGATGTTGTTGAAATTCCTAACAAGTACAGCTTAAAGTTTTCAATAAGCAAGTAAATCTCATATAAAAATATCTTATCACAACTGAACACAGGCATTCTGTAAAGTTATCACCCACACAAACTGAAAACTCACTCTTAGTGATACAATGTTCTGCTGGGAGGAGGCGTTTCTTTAGCAGACCTTGAAGTACGGAGCGAACGGATGGCCGGTGTACTAACTGCAACACGAACAAGTGTGACTGAAAGAAAATGCATTTTGTTACCAAGAGAACCAAACAGACACAGTAAATACACTGCTGAACAGAGCTGCATTCTTCCCTTGGACACAGGGCTTCTGTAAGAGTCTGATGCTTACATACAAAAGCTGGTTCTGCTCTACTGCGTACATGCGCTCCCTTAGGGATATTCTGCACACTGCACAGTATGCTGTTCCATGCTCCAGAAGCACAATGCATACAGGGGCTTTAAAAAAAAGCAAAGATTTTCTGCATCTTCTCTCTCCTTAATATTCAGAATAGATAGAGCTGATGTATTCATCTCTGATAACAGGGTTTATTTTTAAAACCCTGGATTGTTTGACACAGTCTAGCCTACCTGCCTGCCCTCAGACTACGTTGGAAGTCGCAAAAACAATTTGCTACTGACGTGTCAGGAATGAACCAAATCTTCTTCCCCAACACAGAGCTTGTTGTGGATTCACAGGATGCTGCCCCTGCTCTTAGCCACCAGACAGATGACATTACACAGAGAAACATCAGTGTGAAGTAAAGCAAAATGGGTGGATGGCTTCTTGTCAAAGTGCCTCACACTGTGACCTTGGGAGAGGTAGAAGCTTGCTTCCTTGTCAGTGACAACAGAACAGTCAAAAGCTCAGACTGTATGTGTACAAAAGTCTGCACTGAAAATACAGTAGTCATCCCTGAGAGTAACTAAACCACAGAAAAGGAGAAAGGGGAAAGTTGCATGGTCTGCATCATGGAATATGAGGTTTTAATCTGAAAAGCTATTTGAAAAATCATTGCCATCAGTAGTGATTATGGTGTTCATGTTCTCATGTCAAACCAAACACAGTTTAACACCCTAGGTAAATGAAATTAGAGCTGGACAACAGCCTGCATCACAGTAATCTACTTCTATATCCATACACGTTAGCCACCTTTGTTACATGTGCACATGCTAAATCTGTAGGAGATCAAACTCTCTTCCTCTCCTAGACCATAAGCCTTTTCAGAGACACCACTACCTTCCCCAATAATTCAGTGCCAAAAATGTCCATATTAGCGCTCCGCATCAACATCATCAAACAAGCACCATACCAGAAATAAACATGGAAAAAAATGAGAGTAAGGCTCTTTCAGCTAAGGCAACATTTGCAAATTGTACTAAACAGCAAACTCAGCATCAGCAGCTGCAGCCATGAGCTCAGTGTACTTACACAACAACATGCTGTGACTGTAATTTGAATCGTGTTTCTTCCTGGCTGGCAGACGTGCTTTAGGTGCAGAGGTTTATGAGATGTCTTGTTGTCGCCACGTTCGATGGTAAGTGGGGTTGCATTAACGCTGACCTGGACTGAAGCTGGCCAGTTTGTGTTCATTTGTCTGTCTTCATGGTGATAGCACTTGAACTGTAATTCCAAGTCAGACCTGTACAACAACCAATAAATCTTCCTTTAACTTTGCTTTCACATTGCAGAGGTTGCTTTGATGGTAGGAACACTTTATCAATCACATTATTTTTCTAGAATTATTGCCAATATAGGATATAACACACTTTCTTCATAAAAGGCCTTAAAAGAAGCAAGTCATAATGAATTAATGATGCAAGCATGCCACGAAGTTGTTGTCAATGTTTTACACTTCTAAAGGACTTTCCAAGGGAGCATCTCAAAACTAGATCATGGAATGATCCTGTAGAAAGAAAAATGTTAACATCAGGTAGGTCCTTCCTGTGTGTTAACAACAAGAAAGTGATATGCTGGAGTAGCTTGTGCTGGAAGACTTTACTACTTCAGTGTTTTTGAAAGAGCATTTGAAAGAACACTTCTCAGACAAAGTACAGGCACAACTAATCCTGCCTTGGAACAGGTAAATCAACTAAGAAAAAATGACCCCAGTATCTCACCCCCCTAACCCCTTCCCCCCCCCAACATGTGTTTCTGTGATTCCAAATTAACATATCTGTGGGTTAAATTTACCCAATTTAGAACTTCTTTCAGAGCATGAATTCCTCCCACCTCTCCAATAATAACTTCCACACACTATTTAGCTCCTGAAAAAATAGTTTTATAACACCTCCAAAAAAGGAAGAGGCTGAGACTAAGTTAATCAGAAATTAAGTGGCTAGAGCCTATGACTTCAGTTTCATAATGGATGTTAACCTTGTGTTAGGAATCAGTAATTTGAAGAAATTTTAAAGAATATGAGGAACTGAAATGTCAGGATTCTGCTGTTTATGACAGTGAGAGACAGCTGAATGTTTATCTTTAATGCTTGAAAATCCAAGTACTCATTTCTTCATCTTGCCCGAAGGAAGATATCTTTGTAAGATCCATGAGGAACAGCTCATTCAGGAGATTATCACTTTAGCTGCCATTTTCCTTATCCAGAACCAGAGATTTAAATCCTGACTTAACGTTGTCTTTTCTGGATTTCAAAACATCAAGATTTAGTACTGAATAAAAACATGTTTTGGGTTTGTTTTTTTAAAAAGAAAGGTATATAATACATATAACCTGACCTTTGAATGTAATCCATCCATATTACAGGATCACAGAATGGTTTGGGTTGTAAGGGATCTTTAAACATCACCTAGTCTAACCCTCAAGTCTTTTCAGTTTTCTTTTTTTTTCAGTATTTGATTAACAATTTTTTGAAAGCTTTTTCTGCAAGATCCACTGGAGATTCTCACCTCATGAGAATATACTGCATTCACTCAAACCCAGATGGAAGCAAGGCTTGGTAGCTCTGATAGAAAAAGCGGATTAAGCGTATTCCTGAGGACTCTGAGCAGTCCTGCTGAATGTCACAGAGCGCTGACAGAGCTCGGGAGACCCTCGTATTCTTAGCATGCAGTGTCTCCACCTTGGGACACTATTAATAACTGAGCAGTGCTAAGACTGAACCAGCTCCAAGGCAACATTTTCCCTGCCTTCAACCTTTCTGTTTCTCGTAACCACAAAAAGTTCCCAGCAGGGAGAAAAATAGTTGCATTGCTATTCATGATGTGTGTACACGTGAGAGGGTTTGTTGAATATTTTAACTGGCAGACAAATATGCAGAATTGGCTCCATTCCACCATTCTGTATAAAACTGAAATCCATCCACACATGTGACTAATTCATTTTTCTGGAGTCCATCCAGCCCTGAGTTAAATGTGAAATGACTTCATTACAGGACCATCCGTTCTCCCCACTATTAACAAGCTTTTCAAAACAACAGAACTGAGCACAGTTTACCTATGAGTCTTCATTAAAATAAGTTTAAATAAAGGCTATGTGTTTGGTGAGCTAAGGAAGAAAGACAGAACAGATATTAAGGAACAGCCTCATGCCTCAGTGCAGCACTATAAATCTACTGAAAGAGCCAGCACAATCCCCAGTAGTGATTACTTATTAATAAGAACCAGCAAATAGCTGCCAAGACTCCCTCTGCTGCGAGTACTCCACGATAATGAAATGCAAGTAAGCAATAACTGACCTCAAAGTTAGGTGTTAATTATTGGACGTGGTCTGCCTGCAGTCTCCCTCTCTCCCAGCCCCCAGGCTACCTCAGGGCAGGGGGACACTGTGACAGAAAGGACTCCTGCATCCTGCATCCCACATCAAGTCTCAGATTTAGAGCCAGAGTCTGTCCCTGGGGTAGGGAACTAAGCACACCTCTCTGCCCATCTCATGCACTCCACATCATGAAAACAGAAGTCTCAAGTGGATTCCAGTGAATGGGAAGAAAACCCTCACAGGAAAAAAAGCTGAAGCTACAAGTTAGCACTCCCATTAAGGTCAGGGGGTATGTGGTGCAGGCTTGGGAAGAAACTGGAAGTGGGGCAGGCATAATGGAGTATGTGCTTAAGATACAGTGTTTTGCCATCTCAGCTGCCACAACTGTGAAACAAACTCCATACAAGATCTTGAGCAACTAACCAACCTCCACAGCACAGAGACAGGCTCAAACAATGCAATCAACAGCCAGGATAAACACTGAAATACTGAGAAAAGCAGAAAAAGGAAATACATTTTTTCCATGGTATTTAAAAACACACAAATAATAGCAAAAAAAATTAAAGGCTCTGACTGCCATTTGATCTAGAGCCTGTCCATGAACAAGCAGGACTCAGGACCTAACCTGGAATCACTTATGCAGATCTACATTAAATGCAGGAAAGTACCACCCAGGAAAACTACTCCTCTGTACTGGAAAGTCGCACTCGCTGTAAGTGAAAACCAGAAGCCTTTGTATGTGGAAAGCTATGCTCCAGTGTTACTGACCTATCCTCACCTGTGGAGTCACAGGAGAAGGGGAATTTACAAAATTTCTAAAATGGAAGGATTTAAGCCCCAAACTATTTTACCAAGCCTCTAAATCAAGTCCTTCATTAGTGTGCTATTTTTCATTATCAGATACTCTGCACCATTTAATTCAAGCATAAACTGTAACAGCCCTACATAGTTACTCCCATGACTAACATTTCACAGGCCACAAAGCACCTAGGACTCCAGAGTTTCCCAAATGGAAGTTCGTACTGGTGTCAGTCATGCACATCCCACACCCATGCCACCTAGAGCAGAAAGGATAGAACAGTTACAGTGATTTTTCAAACACTGCATGCCATATGCTAGTAGCAAGGAGATGCAACACAGATCAGGAATCTGTGTCTGAACACAAATCAATCAGGAAGTGTTGTCCCTGCAAAGTGACAGGTGAGAATATCTGTGAGTTTAAAGGACATTTTTCCTATCTAGGCCACAAGTTTTGGAGTGAAATTCACGGCAAACCTAAATGAACTTCATCTGGCCTGCCACTCCTCCACCACTGGCAGCAAGATGCCCTCGCAGCAAGGCTGAGCTTACCTCCACATCAGGGTCTGATGAACAGTTGGCCGTAGGTGAAAGACATGGTTACTGACTGCCAGGTTGTGTTCCAGCCGGAAGGGCTCCAGTACAACGCCATCTCTCACAGGAAATGTCAGGCGCAGCTCATCATTGTGGTTGGCTGGGATCGAAGAGGGAGAGAAAGCGTGAACTTTCCCTTTAGCATCTGCAGTGCAATAACAACGTGTACATTTATACAGAAGAGCAACAAATGGCACAGTGATCTGCTACTGGGTTTAACTTAGCAGGTTCATACACACAAAAAAGAAAACCACAACTAACTACATCATCTAACTGATACAAGTGACAGGCATCAAA
The DNA here is from genome assembly GCA_013396975.1 of Bucco capensis. Classification (NCBI taxonomy): domain Eukaryota; kingdom Metazoa; phylum Chordata; class Aves; order Piciformes; family Bucconidae; genus Bucco; species Bucco capensis. Next base: position 190,500 of record VWZO01005068.1, read on the forward strand.
CTGATAGCAACAGCAAATCAAGTCTTCTGCTCTCCCACACCTCACTTAGGACCTTAGCATTCCAGCCACAAACAAAAACCAGGCATGGCAAGAATTCCTGGGTTTTATTATTGGAAAGGTTCTATGTCCAGGCTTACTCTGTTGGCAGAACACTGACAACAAATCTCTTAATTATGGCAAACTGTGTTAATGCTTATTTTCCCTGCTTTGAACTGGGATCAACATTACCCAACTAGTTCCAACAGTTTGATCAGCTGAAACTATCCAAAGACACTGGGATTCAGTTGCAATCTGATCTCATAAAATGAGGTTATGTGGTAACTTATAGCTAATGCATTGTCCAAATGTCTTTGAATGCTGTGTTCTTGCCCAAATAATACTATAGACCACCTTCTTCTGCTTCATTTTTCAGCTATCCTGAACTTCAAACACTAGTTGCAAAGTGTTAATGCAGCAGCAGTTATTTACAGACAACATAAAGTTCCCTTGTAAATGATACCTCCTATTGTTCATCAGTCACTTCAAAACCTCAAATATCTTGTGCTAGTATAGAGCATGAGAGATCTTGTTATTCCTGCCTTGTTTCTAGCCAAATGTAGCTGTGGCGTTGAGTGGCTTTTAAAGGAACATATATCAATTTCTGGCATACTACTGAATATTCTGAAGAAGTCTGTATGGATCACAAAAGAGACACTGCTATAAATATTCACATTTTATGCTATTCTGCAGTGTTGTTGAATGAATGGCTTTGTCCTTGAACAAAACAGACCACAATGAAAGTTCTTACAATAAACAAGCCTACCAAGCACACACAATGCAATCCAAAAGCAAGTGTTTTGTTCTCAGGAAGCATATCAAAGGAACACTTCAAGAGCAAAATCCTTACAAGTTTAACATGGAAGAACTTCTTTGATACTCTATTTCAGGAGGGAATAGCAATCCTTCTCTTTCCTGTCCTCTGGCTCTAGTAAGCCTGCACTGTCCATACCACCTATCACAACGCAGCAATCAGAGTTAGTTTCCAGACTCTGAAATGTATGTGGCAGAGAACAGAGGGACAACAAATGACTGGGGGGGCATTCTGTTTGCTACTCACTTGGAGGTGGTGGTAAAGCATTGATATTTGGCTTAATGTCAGGTGGGAATGGTGGTTTGACATCCTGGTTAGGTGACAGGTATGGAGGAATATTGCTCCCTGGGGTCATAGGTGGTGTGGGGTTTCCTGGAACAGGTGAATGAGGGTAATTTGCCACAGGTACAGGCCTTGATGGCTAGAAAATAAATAACATCACATTGTTATTGCAGTCTGAAAATAAGAATAATAAGCCTTGTGAATTGCACTGCTATCAAACATCAAAACTACAAACAAGGTATGAAGCTTTGTTTCCAGAAGGATAAGAAACCACAGGACATCCCATGAGACCTTCAGGGAGGAGGCAGACTAGAAGAGGAAAGCAACAACTGAAACCAGCAGACCAGCCAGCTTAATTCAGGCAGTGACCATCTAGATACAAGCAAGGATGCCAAGAGGCTTATCACATTCCTCTGAAGGCTCTCCTTCCAAAACCAACCAGTCATTTGCTTCAGTTTTTCCACACTACCCCAACCCACTCAGTCCTTTGTCTCTTTTGGCTTCCTCCCAAAATAATCCCACTACACAAAAGCCTACATGAAAAACAAAATTCAAAGACATGCAATTAGAACGTCTGTGCCCTTTTATTTCCATCTTTCCTTTCTTCCACCCCACACCCCACTCAGAATGAAAGCTCTGGAGGTCAGGGGATGTCCTTTATTCTGTGTAACTACAATTTGAGTCTGTTCCCTGAATAAGACAAACTAAGAGAATAAACGATAGTTAAGTATAAATAGTAGCTACAGTACTAAAATACCATTACTTTTGTTTCTTGTAATTAAGGAGATGGTTGCAGTTAACAGAATAAACCAATAACAATGATGCAAAGGATGCTGACATGAAAGAGAATTGCAGTTGCATGGCACTGCCTTGTAATAGTTTGTGTACCATAAGTATATACACATGACAGTGTCAGAACATGAAAATCTTTACAGATAGCCTAACTATCAGGACTTCAAATCTGATTCCATATCTAAATGTCATTCTGCTAGCCTAGGATATTCTGTAGTAACTAAGAGAGCTACATTCTGAAATCTTCAGCATTTACATTTCCAACCACCTTCACTTTCTTAACACATACAGTTACTATCTCCACAATCACTATAATCCAAAGGTTCAGGTCCTGTCTGTGGTAAGCTGGACTTTTTCCCCTAGACATGATAATCCTCCTTCTTAACAAGGTCTCTTCTTTTCTAACTGTTCCCAGAAGGGTTGACATTAGAGTACAAAATAGGAGATGCACTGGAAAGACCACAGACTCCTGTAAGAACTATCATGTAAGCAAAAAACTTAAACTCCATGTAAAATAAGCACATGTAAAATGTATTAAAAAATCTGTCACTTAAGAACTTCTCAGAGATCTTCGTTTATTTTAGCACAAGTGACTGCACTGGAATTACAGTAGTTGAGGATCTGTCTCCTCCTCACATTCTTCCTAGCAGTGTACTGGAAAAGCTGCTCCAATACAACAGGCATTCCTTTGGGTATCACAGTGAGCAGCTCGGTTGCATGTAGAACAGTTGCTCTAGAGTAAAGGAGTTTGTTTTCTCTCTCTCTCTCTTTTTTTTTTTTTTTTTACAGAATCACAGAACTGTCAGGGTTGGAAGGGACCTTAAATATCATCTAGTTCCAATCCTGCTGCCATGGGCAAGGATACCTCCTCCCACTAGATTAGCCTGCTCAGAGCCCCAGCCAGCCTGGCCTTCAAAACTGCCAGGGATGGGGCTTCCACCACCTCTCTGGGTAACCTGGGCCAGTGTCTCACCACCCTCATGAGGAAGAACTTCTTCCTAATGCCCAACCTAAATCTACCCTCTTCTAGTTTGGATCCATTCTCCCTAGTCCTATCACTCCCTCACCAGCTTTCTTGTAGGCCCCCTGCAGGTACTGGAAGGCCACAAGAAGGTCTCCTTAGAGCCTTCTCTTCTCCAAACTGAATAATCCCAACTCTCTCAGCCTGTCCTCACAGGAGAGGTGCTCCAGCCTGATCATCCTCGTGGCCCTTCTCTGGACATGTTCCAGCATATTTGAGTAGTGTTATCTCTGTGAACCACACTGGAACAACTCGAATTCAACACCAACATGCAACCTAAGATTCTTTCAGCCTACATTCAAAATCAGAATGTAGTGCAGAGACTTCAACAGCTAATACTTTAAGAGCCAGTCAGACCATAGATGGTCCTCCCCATTCTTATACTCACTTGAGTATGTGTCCAAAAGATCACTTCTGTGTGCACTTTAAAGACATCAAACCTCAGCAGACCCTGAGTACAAACTCAGTTTGGAGAGTAAGAAGTACTCAAGATGTAGCCATAAAGCAGGTTTTAGGCAGCATTTTAACGATTCTAATTCTTGCCCAAAGCAAGAAGCACAGAGAGTAAAGAAGGAGAAAAGGGGGACAGAGAGGTTGGAGAAAGTCACATGAACATCAGTTCAAAGATGACTTCTACAGCTGGAACAGCTTTTAAGTTTAGGCTGGCTTAATCCAACAGTGACCACTGCAGGTCTGAAATAGGAATGCTGCAATGAGGACCTTGATTACAAATTTCTCAAGTTGCATTCTTGCAGGGTGCAATGAATAGGTGAAAACACTACACATGAATCCCATTGGGTACCTATCTTTACAGTGCATCCCAAAGAGTAGGAAATCTAGTAAGAGAGTGGAGACCTGCATGGTTGAGTAGGGAACTACTGGATAAGATTAGGCTTAAGAAGGAAATATATAGTACATGGAAGAATGGGCAAGCCACCTGGGAAGAATATAGGGAGGTTGTCAGAGGGTGTAGGGAGGTAACAAGGAAAGCTAAAGCCTCCTTAGAACTTAACCTGGCAAGGGAGGTCAAGGATAACAAGAAGAGATTTTTCAAGTATGTTGGAAGCAAAAGGAAGTCTAGAGGTAGTGTGGGCCCTTTGAGGAATTAAAGGGGTGCACTGGTGACTGAGGATAAAGAGAAGGTGGAATTACTCAATGCCACCTTCGCCTCGGTCTTTACTGCTAATACCAACTACCATGAGTCCCAGAACTTTAAAACTGCAGAGGAAGATGGGAGGAAGGNTGCCCTATGAAGACAGGCTGAGAGAGCTGGGTCTCTTCAGCCTGGAGAAGAGGAGACTGAGAGGGGACCTCATTAATGTTTACAAATATGTTAAGGGCAAGTGTCGGGAGGAGGGAGCCAGGCTCTTCTCAATGTCATCCAATGTTAGGACAAGAGGGAATGGGAGCAAGTTGGATCACAGGAGGTTTAGTATTAACATGAGGAAGTACTTCTTTACAGTGAGAGTGACAGAGCACTGGAACAGGCTGCCCAGGAGGGCTGTGGAGTCTCCTTCTCTGGAGACATTCAAGAGCTGCCTGGACACATCCCTGCGTGGCCTCGTCTAGGTGATCCTGGTCTGGCAGGGGGGTTGAACTAGATGATCTTTCTAGGTCCCTTCCAACCCCTGACATACTGTGATACAAGCTGTTTTTCCAAAGTGAAACCAACATTTTCTTGTAAAAGCCTCTAATGAGCTGCACTCACATTCAGTTTTCTTTATGAACTGCTCTCAAGTTACAATGCAACTTGGCTGGCTGACTGACTTGATTCTGTAATGTCCAGAACATTCATAAAACACTGTGCTTTTTTATCTCTTTCTTTTAATTACGTAAAAGCAGTATCTATGCAGTCATTAATGTGACCTCATTCATAAATGTCTACCAGAACTAAAAATTCTTACCTTGTAATACTGCCCCATGTTGACCGTTGGAGGAGGGTACTGCCCTGTGTTCTGCTGGCTTGGCATCCTCTGTCCAGGATAGTTGGGAGACGTAAGGGGTCTTGGCGGGTTGGGAGTGGGGTACTGACCAGGCTGGTTTGGAAACTGGCTATTTGGTCCATACTGCTGGTTTCCATAATTCGGCTATTTCATGACAGAGATGAAAGAAGACAAAGATTTGTTTCATGCAAGCAGCTTTTCTGAATTGAATTTTAGCATACATTCCATAGTTGAATCAAAACCAACAAGAAAAACCTCCAGATGAGTATTCCTCAACTTAGTGCCACTCATGCCTAAACCAGGACCCTGATGGTAGGAGATGAATACTCACTCAAAAGCATAAGAGTCCAACAAACCAAAGTGGAATAAGAATCACCATGCACCTTAACACACACATTACTCAGCCTTGCAGTGCTGTCAAAGGGCACTGTGTTTGAAGAAACCAGAATTACAGCCAGATGCAATGTTCACAAAATCTCTGTGGTTTTGCAAGTGCTACCAGCCTCAACCCTAATGAGCAGAGAACAGAAGCTGTGTTGTGCATGTCTGTCTTCTCAACACAACTGCTATGCTGGTCATGAGACAGAGAGTTTAGCAGTGCCTTAACAACTGAAGAGACACTATTCCTGGTCATAAACACCTTCCTAGTGTTTGCTAGTACTCTGTGGCAGTTTTGGAATTAAAGTCATGAAAACTGGAAACGTAAAGGTAATAAAATGTCAATTTGAATAATTAACTGATTAATAGGAGGTTTCCATAAATGAAAAACTTAAAAAACAATAAGCAAATAGCATTTACAGGTTCTGCAGCAATCCAGATGAGCAAGAATGTAAAATTTAGGGCACTGTTCGGTATTGACTTCTTGGAAATATGATCACATTCACTTACAATGAAAAGTGCTTACTTCTGCTTCTGGAAAGCAAAACTTCCTTAAAATATGAAATATGAAGATAAAAATTACCTGAAAAAGCCACGTTGTGTCTTCTTAATTGTAGAAAAAGTGGCAGTATTTACAGAGAGAAAACCCTTCTCAGAGAAGCAACTCCCACAAAAGCACATCACTTTTTTCTTTCTATTTTTTTTAATTAAAAAAAAAGTAGTTTGCAGAACAGATAAGAAATGCAGCTCAATAATAAATGTTAGCTGTATTTGCTGCATGTCATGGTACTCTTTGCTGTATGTTTTCTATGAACTCTTACTACCATTATTATAGTTAGGGCAATATCTAATATTCTAAGCTGTACACCTGGAGTTACAACTATTGTTGTAGTCTCCACTTAACACAGAATTTCACCAGGAAGTATCTCTGTAGCTAGTACCTGGTGGCTAGATTACATTGTAAAGACATTTCAGTGCGTATAGATGTTGGGAGTTGGTGGGATTCTGAAAAGCATCTACTGCCCAATTCACACCAATCTGAGTAGTAAAATGCATTGGTTAAAATACAAAAGCTCATCTGTCTGTATCTTTGGTTGTCCAAATTCATTTGAAATTTTGACCCTAAGTGTTTTTTGCCCAAGGTCACAATGCAAGTCAATGTCAAGGTAATGTTGTCTACAAAGTCATTCAGATCTCACATACCAACATGGGAACCTAGACAGAAATATCACACTCCAAATAAACTTATATTGGATAAATGCTGACACAGAGGGATTTTAATTCAATGTGATTTATATTCATCTCGGTACCTATGAAAATCAAGCCTCAAGAAGTTTGGAAAGCAATTGGTCTTTAAAACAAATGTTATTACTGTTATGCAACATATGCCCTCTTAAGAACAATAAAACCACCAAGGAAAATGCAGAGCACATATGTGTTGGGCTCAAATGAAGTATTTCACCTTCAACATCTCTTTTAAGTCATTATATTAAATAAATCTACTCTTGTAAAGGAAGTCTGCCTTAGGTCTCTAAACTCACCATCTAGCATGAGAATCCTAAAGTAACATTTTGAGAGCTCAGCTGGTTTTCACAGAATCAGAGAATCATTTGGGTTGGAAGGGACCTCTGGAGGTCATCTAGTCCAACCCCCCTGCAGGGGGCAGAGACATCCCCAACTAGATCAGGTTGCTCAGAGCCCTGTCAAGCCTCACCTTGAATGCCTCCAGGGATGGGGCCTCAACCACCTCCCTGGGCAACCTGTTCCAGTGTTCCACCACCCTTGTGGGTAAGGAACTTTTTTGGGCCTTTCTTGATTTTAATGACTGTCATCTTGACTAACATATCAAGGGCTGACCTTAATACTTTAGAAGCTAAAAAGAAAGAGCTACTGCCACTTATATTTTAACAGTAACATTCCTACCAAGGCTGGAACAAAGATATACCTCTCAGAAAGGGATGCACACCACACATTACTCAGTATGTTGCAACTTCTAGTCGAAATAATAGCACATGCAAAATATGCTGCATTTTATTACCTCTCCTGGGTACGGTCTCTTTATGCCCTGAATAGGCAAAGACTGGGGGCGTGGGCCTGGGTAGGCTTGCTGAGGCATCCTCTGCCCATGAGTGCTGAAGGGACTCATTCCAGGAGGCCGAGGCTGGTTCATGGCCATGGGTGGCCCACTCATGCTGGAAGGTGTCATTCCTGCTCCCATGCTTGCTGGGTTCATGTTGCCTGGCATAGAAGCAGGGCCACGAGGACCAGGCTGGTTCATAAACTGGTTGTTGTAAGCCTGAGTTGGACCCATCTGGAAAGAGGAACAAACCTTCAACGGAAGAAGAAGAAGAAGAAAAAAAAAAAGTATAAAATGCGACATGCATTTCAAATGGGAGGAGGGAGCTGAACATGCTTTTGGGGTAGGGAAGGAGGGCAGGAGTTATGTCGCATTTTCCTTCAACGTTCTCCAACATTTGATGGGCAGTGATGTTACTTATAATAAAAATTCGATTGGAATTGTAAAAGGTGTGAGAAAGACAGACATAAAGTCTCAAGTGAACAATTAAATTGTTTGAATTGGCAAGTCTATTACTATAAGACAATAGGTTAGGAGGTTGGCTTTGAAAATACATCACGACACCCCAGTTTCTAAAGACACTCTGCTTCTTTACATCACCTGGCATATGGGCCCTTATACTTCAAAAATCAGCTGTAAAGAAGCTAATAACAAAAAAGTCTGGATTGATCAAACCCTTCTTTATTTTAAGAAAAAAAAAATTATATGAAGTCATGACGTTCTAGAGACTATGTGTCACCAGAAATGCATGTCTCTCATACCTGCTCTCATAGACAACATATTATAAAGCAAATATCTTTTCTACTGTTGTTTCCTTGTTTGAAGGGAAAAAAAACCAACCAACTAACCAACTGTAGTTGGCAAAATAAACAATTACCCAAGAGGTACAAAACCTACAAGATCTTGGAACGTTTCACTGGGTACTCAAATTTAGAGGTTCAAAGGGCTGGCAAACGCAGCAATAATACATTACATCAGATTCAGCCAAAACTTTGAGTAAAGCTCAGGTTTTTTAAGGGGCAATCTCCAAACTACAAAATACAGTTACACAAGATTTATCAGGAAAAACATGGGAGATGGACTTGCACCTACATACACACATTCCAGAAGTTTCTCGTAAGCATTTATATCATGCTCATGCACAAAAAAATAGAGTAGGCACCCTAATAAACAGGGCAGTAAGAAGGACACTCCAATTCCCTGGAATGGTCCAGATCAGGCAGGTATGAAGACACAAGAGTTACTCTCTTACCGGTCCATACTGGTTCATATCCTTGTTCTGTGTCTCCTGAAGGGCTGCCACAGTGGCTGTAGCTGTAGCTGTTGCTGTAGCAGCTGCAGCCGCAACTGCAGCAGCAGCAGCAGCTGCAGCTGGCTGGGTGAAATCAGCTGGTGGCCTCGTGTGTGGGGGGATCCCCATTCCTGCAGGGGTATTTGGGCCTCCAGGGTAACTAACAGGGAAGAAAAGTAAGAAAGAAAGAGAGAGAATTAAGATATGCCTGCTGGATTTTGTTTTGAATGCTGGTGTGATCCTCACCTGGAACTGTTCCAAAATCACATATCAATGCCTAATGAAAGCCAGCAGGACAGGGAATTAGGTGTGTACAGGAGATACAAGTGTTGCTCAGGTGCAACAGTCACAGGACTGTCACTGGGATTGCAAGGCATCACCATCCATTCTTTTGGGGGCAGTGAACTGCTTTGCAGCTCTGTAGCTTACTGTGAGGTTGAACTGAAATCCTGGAAGTTAATGCATGCTCCATTTCCCAGTAGTGTAGGGGCAGACTGCACAGCAGCATGAACAGAATGCACATTCATGTGCCTCAGTGGTGAATTATGCCAAGTGTTCCCAATGTTGTAAAAGCATTCCTCCCTGAACCTTAGCAGAAAAGCCAGGAGAGACCCAATGCAATCAGCTCTACTGGAGCCCACACAATGTATTTTGCAGCCTCCACCTGGCTCTCCAATTGATCCTAAATTAAGCTACACCCACTCCAAGACATCAACTGTCTTTATAAATATACGGCAGTATACTGTGCCCTCTTTAGGGATGTTAATATAAAGCCAAAGAAACTTTCTGACTTATTCAAGGTCACTCAGTAGATCAGTGGCAGAGTTGAAAGGAGAGATAAGTGCACTGAGTTCCAGGTTTGTATTCTTCACACCAGACTGACTATGCTAACAATCTTTTCAGCAGGCTGTGCAGAGGGGCCATAAATAGTCTTTTCAGTTAAGTGCACTTACCACCCTTGTTTACAAAGCATAGACAGAGTCAAAGTGTAACAAAACCTAGGCTATTAGTTTTGGCTTAATTCACCAATGTAGCGTTTACTTCCTCAGAGAAATAGACAGCCTGACCATCTCTCTTAACAAACATCTTCTCTCCCAATTCTTTTCAAATTCCTGCTGCAGAGTAAGCCTTTGGGCAGAAACATCCCATTGCTTAGGAACCTACTTTGCCTAATACTTAAGCTTATCCCTCTATACACACGTAGAAATCATACCATCAGTATCTTTCACATCCTGGCGTTATTAAATGTTAATCATGCCTAAGCCTGTGGTCTGTTTAACAATCTCTCTTAATTAAAACTTTATTTTGGGGTTTATTAGAGCTAATTGATTAACCTACGTGATTTCCATTTACTGTGATGAATTTCATTGCAGTTTGGGTAGCTGATTTCCGAAGCTGTAAGAGCAGTATGCACTTTAGTTAACCAGCATAAAATAGCTACTGTGACTTTCAGATAATTAAAACGAGCCCATGACACTTCTGCCAGGTCATTAAAACAAGCTTCATCAACTATTTACATCCATTTACCACATTCACACAAGTAAATCTTACCTGCCACCAAAGCCTCCACTTCCAGGATAATTGGGTCGTCCATACATGCCTTGCTGTATGTATGGCTGAGTGGAGCCTGCCTTGGCTGAAAATTGTTGCTGCTGTCCAGCAAACTGAGGGGAATTGATTCCAGGGTTGCTTGTAGTCATCCCAGAAGCCATGGGATTTCCTGCTGGGTTCATAGGGTTGTTAGCATTTGCCATTGGATTTCCCAGCACCTGTGAGGAGAAACAAGAGAATAAGGGGCTGTACCTTGAACTACACCAAGCAAATCAACTTAATTTGTTGCAATCAATAAATTAAAATACAATCACTTTGTACTCTAAACTCTAATGAGCATTCATCTTGTTGCTGTCTAGGTGAGCATCTGTGGTGACTTCTCCTTCTGCCATTTCCAAATAAGAGTTTCTGATCTCTAATTACTGTTCATAGAAGGTTTTTAACTAGATGGAACCCAAACTAATACGTTCATGAAAAAAGTTATAATAAAGACTTGCTAGAATTATGCTCTGTAGGTGACAAACTCATCTCATTAAAAGAAAGTACATGCTTTTTCTTTTTTTAAATGTAGGACTCGCCAGTATTCAGTGTCACTGGCATACTGCAAAGGGTACTACAGATGCAAAAACTGTAAAAGAGTTTCAGTGGCTTAGCCTGTTCTTTAGTCTGTTTTCAAAGTATACAGATGTCTCTCGAGTGTTTTTACTGCTTCTTAGAAAAGGGTCCTCTGCTTGCTTGAAGCATTTGTTTTTTCAGTTGAGCCAAAATTGCTATGATTTCCACCGAGGTGTAAGTATGGCTGTTGATGGATCATCTGCACAGAAATCTGTCTCCTACTTGGGAAGAAATTCTGTGGCCGTGACTTTTGCAGAAGACCATGTCATCAGCTCTAGAATTTGTGAAAGGGCATTGGTGAACACTTATGGGAAACCCTGTCATTCATTTCAATCTGCTCTGAACAGCTTCAACCAAGCTTCACATTTCAGATTCACCCTTCCCTTGCAGTCATTCTGAAGAAGTATCTTCTTTTTACCAAAGCACTTTTTTCTTTTATTGCACATTCTTCTTAAGTATCATGAAAAGTTAAAGTAACATTAACAGTGTTCTTATGATAGAACAAAACTCTGAGGCTTTCCCCCCCCCCCCTTTTGTTTTGCTTTGTTAAGTGAGAAAGATTTCCACAAGAAACTGTATTTCTGTTTTCTGGCCAATGTGCAAAACTACATATTTACTCAGGTGTTTTTATCCCAGATGGGATTCTTCTTCTTTTAAGCTGTTAAAAAGTAATCAACAATAATAAGTAATGTTACAGAGCCTGTAATTGTTTCCTCTATTTTGAAGAAAGATTTTGCCAGAACAAGTGCTTACTAAACTGCCATGTGAGTATCTCTATGGCTTGGTCCCTGAATAATTTCTTTTTCAAATGGCTCAATCTGTAACAATTTTGCTTTTAATTCTCTGATCAAAATTAAAATCATAAAAAAATCCACATAAAATTTTAAATGGGATCTAATTTCAGTCACTTCATTTGAAAAAAGTAGAAAACATAGGTTAGATTTATGTATCATTTGCACTCATTAAAGATGGTGATGTGCTTAGAGCACTTCATCTACAGCGTAAGAAAAGGCTAGACTGCCTGAGGACTTCATTTGTCCACATCCCTTTAAGAACACACTATCACAAGTAACTGGTCTTTTTCACTAAAGCTGCTTCTTTTTGAATAGCCTCATTCAATATACATTGCAGAAGAAAGAGAGAGCTAAGAGCAGGGAGAACCAAATGAAAATCCAGTAAGTATGGCTCTCACCTGGAAGGTAGGAGCTCATGCTTATGTTCCAATCCATATTGAAATATTTTTGCAAAGCAAGGCAGTATTAACAGAAGAGGTTGAAAAGAACACAGCCTATAGCTGGTAGTTAGTATGTCATTGTGAGAGTAGACTTGGCAATGGATTTCACCAGCCCACAGGTATGACACAACCCCAGGTAAAATCAACAATAACTGTCATTTGGTGAATCTATCTACTAATAAAACAACTCTTCAAAGTCAATCTGAAATTCCCAAGAGGTTTGTAATTACCCCAAAATCACACTTCTAGTATTGAATCCATACAGTGCAAAATACATGCTAAACCCAAGTCTGACATCTGCATGCAGCTAAAGGAGCTCCTGACTCAAGTTCTCAAACACCTCCTTTCCAATAACACTAAAGAGGACATGGCTGAAAAAACAAATGCACCATGTACAACAAGGCAAACACAGACTCTGTTTTCTATCCCATGAGGATCTTACAAAAAGCATTCCATTTGGCAAACATTATTGAAACCCTAGAGGGAAGGGAGCATAAAAATGAAGCTTACCTGGCTTTGAGAGGTGTTAGTCACACCCCATACCGTGGTGACCACTGATAAAGAGCCTGGAGGCTGGTTGGTATTTTGCTGCCAGGGAACAGAATCGTAAGGGAAAGACCCATCACTGCAAAAACAAATGTTTAGGAGGATGAGATTTTGGAGCAGTGCTAAATTGTTGGCGGGGACAAAGGGATTAGCACCTGACACTACCTTAACTTTCCACTCCTCCTTCCATTATTAGCTTAGTACTCTCAGAGGCAAAGTTTCTTTAGTAGCAATGTGATCATATCAAAACCACACAGAACCAACGAATTCCTTAACTGTATTGAAGCACAGGGCTTTTACCATGAAAGTAAAAAACTCAGGGGCTGAGTTTCAAACGAGGACACTAAGCAAGTTGCTCAGAAGCACTTACTTTTTGCAATCCATCTCAAGCTCTTCAACAATCACTGCTTCAGTTGCCTACTATCAATTCAATTAGATTTTGAGACCAGACTGCAGCTCCACTGTCTGTACTGGGTCCCCAAATAGCCAGAAAAGCCTTTAAAGGAGCAGCAGTTCAACATCATTTTGCAAAGTAAATTAAAATTCAGATAGTGTTCTCCCACACGATGGATAAGCAGCATGCCAAAACCAGTATTAGCTAATCAGCATTCCAGAAAACCAACTGCAGATATACAACACACCTTTCAGATAAATATGTGGATGAGAGGATTGGGTTTTTCCATTAGCTTTGTTCACAGATACAAGCAAACATTTCTTACAGTTCTCTTCATACAAAAGCTTTGGTGGTTTAAAAATGAACACGGGGTAGGTACACATCTAGTGTAATTAATGAAATATGTTAAATCCAGTGTAAATAGCTATTAATCATGTAACTGTAAAATATACTCCACTTGAAATTTGCTCCATCTTATACTATTAACTTGTGATTAGATTTCTATTTGCATATATGTGCACATACACACATGTGATCTTTCCTCATCCACACATATATATACACACCATTTAACATATACACACATTGTTCTTTCATTTTCAAAAGCCATTGACTTGTATTTTATAGGAAGAACAGCATTTTTGCCTCAACTACAAGTTATCACTAGAATTGTACACAGGCTACCTTGCCTAAAGAATCCATACAGGCTCTACCAGCACTTTATCCACATGCTTCAAAGCCTGCACCATGAACTGCCACATGGTTAACTCATACAAGACATGTTGTGAGACAACCAACCTGCCAAAGTCCTAAAAAAGGCTCTGTGGCAGATCAGTGAGCTGACTCTCCCATGACCCCAGGATAATACTCTAGGCTTGTATTCTTTTGTTTCCTTTGGTGCTGTGAGCCAAAATGAAGGACTACCTATGTGTTCGTTCTTTAGCCTGTTCAGAAAACCATTTAAAAATAAGAACTGCATTGCACAAAGAAGTGTGCACATGTGGTAAAAACTGTCTGTGTCCGAAGTAACAACTAATCTAACAACAGCAACAGTGGAAGGCAAAATGAAACAGTGAGTACATTTTACAAACAACTAGGAAATGTCAAACAACTTCCATAATGCTGTGCCAGCACAACAGCACTGTATTAGAACATAACTGTGAATTGGAACTGACCCATTTGTTTCAAAGTACCCAAACTGAATTAAGCAATAGTATCATACACACACACACACAAATATTAAATCAGGAAGAAAAATATTTTCCCCTAACGAACAGTTGGGAAAAAACTAATGGAAAATAGTAATTCTCTAGAAGATACTTGACATGTAGTTCTTATCTTAAGAGCATCCATACAAAACGATGTGTGAATAAGGGTGTATTTAATACCATAGAATCAGTAAGTTCTCCCAGCTCACTTTTCTTTAAAGTATTTTATCTCAGGAGGCTGAAAATCTTGTCCTGCTCAGTCAGAGGTTTAGAAAATGGCTTCAGTGACTAACATCTGCAAGTGACACAATGTTTCAGCAAGTCCCCTCCACCAGCATGGAGACAAATGATGACTAACCCAGAATTTGTGAGTGCTATGAAGCCTTCCTCCTTTTTCCTGCTCTGAATGCTGGCCCCTACTTTACTTCCTTCTCTGACTGTTTTTGATGATGTCTGCTCTGTGATTCGTTTGGATATTTATGACACACCTGAGTGTTTGTATACTTCAATGACTACAAAGAAGCTCTCTCCATGACATAAACAGTGAAAGGACTCACTGCAGCCATTCCTCTCTATTCCCTACTGATGTGCTGTGGACAGGTAATTAAAACCTGAGGGACAAGGCAAATATTTTGCATGTGTATAAGTAAATAAGAAGGGTAATGACAGGCAGGAATCAGACCGCAGAGTCACTGACAATTCTTCTAATGCAAATATTCTGAATGGTTTATACGCATACTCCAACTTCGAGCTAGCGATGCCTCAGCCTGATGTTAAGAAGTTATAACTACTTCTTCACTTTATTTGTCTCCAAAGCATGTTTTTCTTACCTATTCCTCTCCTTTTACAATGCAGAGATTTCATATATTACTCATCGATAACTTCCAATGGTAGATTCAGAGCACTTGTTTAGTGGAAGGCTGCAATGGGTTCTCAAAGACTATACAAACATTTCATTTAATTACAAAGAAGAGTAAATAATTCAATTTTCACTGTATTACAGTTAAGAAGGGTGACACCTCAAGAAACCACATTGTTGACATATGATGAAAGTCTCCAGTACAGGACCCAGTGCAACACATGAAAGTCAGAAAAAAAAGACCAAGTACAGATTTATTCAGAAAAATAGTCATTGTGCACATGAAATCCCATGACTATCACATCATCCAACACAGGACTTAGTTTTAAATCACAGACAACATTAATATCAGAAATTATGGCCACACTAAAATAGTGATAGATGGGCCTTGCAGAACATCAGCTTACATACTCTGTTATACACTAACACAGTGCTAGACATCACTTCACTCAAACTTTAGTTATCCCAATGAGAAATGCATGGTGTTCTTGTGGTTTGCATTCCCCAGCATGGTATTCTGGCCCACAGCTTGTCATACAGGTGTTTTGAGTATGACTTTTGCCATATAGATACAACATCCATTCCATCCTTCCTCCATTGCTTGACTGCTTCTCAGGTTTCAAGCAGTAGGATATGCTAAAACATGTGCCACTCAATTAAAGGATTACTTGTCCCTCCACTTTGCTCTTTCAACTTCTCTTTCTGTCCTTAGACAAGCCGAACGAATAACCCCACCATCAAAGGAAAATCCATGTCAGTACCATAATGAAACGTGACCAATCCAATTCTCATTTGCAAAAGAACAGTGGCTTCCGTAGTTACTACACAGAGATGTGAATGATCCTGAAATCTCCTTCTTTATACTTGAAAATGGCAGCCAATAGAGAAAGAAGCTTCAACCTCTTCCAGTCACAGCAAAATGCTGCCCATGACATTGTTCCTGTTGAACGGTACAAGGGTAATTAAGTCTCTCACTACACCCTGGAGGGCAGTGAGCTAGTTTGGGCTCAGCTGGAGTCCACTAAAAGAGTATTGACTAAATTTATAATAGTGTTAATGAACCTATACATACTACTGGTCAGCTTTAAAGACCAAACAGCAGAGGAAGTCACAGAGTAAAGAGGAAGAGATGGAGGGAAATTACTTCTCAAGCTGTGATGTAGTGGAACTGCAATCAAGGAATATGGAGGAAGGATTTCCTAGCTGCTGACAAATGTACTGAAACCACCACTAATACAATGGTCACGTCAGCGAGGTACACTGGTACTTAGGTCTGAACAGATTTTCTTAACCCAATACTAGTAAAACAGAACCAGACAGAGGTGCAGTCTCTTTGGAAAAGTTACAGGCTTCATGCCAGACAGACTGTTAATTCTAAAAAAGTTGCTCAATAAAACGTTACCTCTGTATAGTAAATTAATACCAGTGAATTACTGTAATTTATACATAATTTGTGGCATTATTTGAAAAATGCTATATTTAAAATATGTTTGTGTTGTCATTAAAGCAATTTTATGTGTATCTGATACTCTGTTTACATGTCTTCATTGATTGAGGAAGGAGAGATTCAAATGGTTTAGTGAAGCACGTGTCCCTAGGGCATTGGTACTTCCCATGTTGTGGAGGAGAGTAAAAACTGGAATTATACTCTCCTGGTAATTTTCCACACTGCTTGTTGAGAAGGCCAGGCGTCTAAAACACAAAGCATCCATCTCCATTTTAAACACTGAAAATCTATCAACTACTGTGGATTTTGGCTTTCTTAAAAAACCTTTCCACTCCAAGCAAAGGCATCAAGTTTCCCACAACTGGGCTTTCAGTGGCTAGTTTCTGCGGCTTACTCTCAAGCCAGCTCCACAGTTTTGCAGGGGTCTTTAATGTTCTGAAGTACAGTCAACCCATCCCACTGGTAACTGACATACACAGAGTCCACATAGTTCTTTAAATCTACTGACTCTATCATGACTTCTTCAGCTGATGCCAAGTAAAGTAGGTAAATGCCATTGTAACACCGTCACTTGGACACCTAGAGAGGAGAGCATCAGACAACAAGGAGTCAGGCATTAACAGATCTAGCCAGGCCAAATACTCCTTTGCAGTTACACAAGGCCAAAAATCAGAACAGTCCAAATACAGCCCATAATTGAGGCTTCTGCCCTGTTTCTTGGCTTCCAGCACCTCTCTCTGTCTGCAACTTGCCCTGCCTCTGCAACTGTCTCTGGTTGTGTGTGTGCTCAAGGTGCCCAGCACCCCGTGGCTATATTCTTGGTTGGAGCCTCTAGGTGACACTACTTCAATATAAACTAAAACATAACAACTTCCAAACAAAGTTCCTTGCTCCTGCCTCACCAGTCTTTCCCCCCTAAAACCCTATCTGTCTGCAGTGGAAAAATACCACAGATCCCACAGTCAGAACAGGAAATAAAGCCCATGGTAACTGCAGCATCAATACATACATTTCATGCCCATACTGTCCAACAAGTTGGTAGCTTAGCTTCCTTCATTCAGGTTTAGTTGTTGTTTTACTTGGATTTCCTGAATAAACAGCACTCATGCAATTTTCATTATTAATATGGACTCAGGTAGCAAACTTTCTTGATTAGATCACCACCATAAACTTACTTTAAGCATACTCTTATTTAAGGAAAAGATTTTTTTGTATGGTGCAGAGCAAATACTAAATTTGAACAGCTTTTTCGGTGTATTCATGTTATGGAACAGGCATGAAGTTCACATTTTTAGCATTCTCCTTTCAGAATAATAAAAACCTAACAACTTCTTTAAAAATAAAGTCACAAGACACAGACAGAATACTATTAGCAGTTTCCTGCCACACTAAAACGCTCCAGGAAGGACTTCAGCTCATTTTTTCCCAGTTTGATAAGCTAGGAATCCCTGACAATCTATTCATAAACATATGAAGAGGATTCTTTCTTTCCTTTCTAATTTCTGGTCAAATTTCCACCAGAAATATCCTTGGCCTTGACTACTAATCTGAAAACAACAACAACAACAACAAAAAAGAAACACCAAAACAAAAAAAACCAGTGATACCAGAAAACCAAAATTTGTAACTGCTTACTGACAATGAAAAGCATTTTGGAGATGTACTTTTGTTTTCTTTTTAAAAACCCCAGACATTTAGAAGGAAACCACTGACTTCCTTTTTTTCATTGAGACTTATTTCCAGGGGAACAAAACCAATGCCTCACTAGCTGAGATACATGCACTATCTTCATATGGCTGGAGCACTTGGCCAAAGTGTTTCAACTTAAACACTTAGAAGTTATCTTTTAGTCTGGTTAACAGATATTAAAACACATTACTATTAAAAAACCCTCATAACACAAAACATAACCACGTTATCCCTTGACCTTTTGGGCTGTGTCTTCCCTAGACTGCAGAAACCACTCTACACAATCCGTTATCTTTTTACAAGGAGGTATATGGCAAAGCAAGGAGACACTCATGCAGAAAGGACGTGAAGACCACTTAAGAGTCAGCAGGGAAATATGAAGTCATATTGTAAAGAAAACAAAGACTAATTACCTCTGTAAATCACATACTGACATAAAGCAAACTAGAAGTTGATGTTGTGTACAGATATCCTAAGGTGTTTACATTAAAGATGGTGTAGAAAGTTTGTATACTAATACTGGCTTTGGATGGCTAGCAGTAATTTATTTTTGATTGATGGTGCCTCTGTGATGCATACCTTCCTCAAAAACATTATTTAGTAATTATTATTTGAAGATGTTTAAATTGTATTGTCATAAATTAGGGCTCCATCATGTACGTCACTAAACATAAGACAGAGTCTCATCCAAACCACTGGGTGTTTTTATGTAATGCAAAAGTGAAAAAAGCCAGTGTGGAAGCATTCTGCAAGGGTTTATTTCCCTCTATTTCTTAATGAGGTGACTATAAATGTTCAGAACTTACACAGAAAATATATAGCTCCAAAAATTATCCCCCCACAATTTCTCAAGTCTGTTGTTTCCCTCCTTTCTTCCTAACTAGACAGAAAGCTTTGATTCTCCCAACTCCAAATGCATAGAGGATCCATATCTAGTCTTTCCCTATCAAGAAAGGATTACCTCAAGCGTTGTTTCAGTACTGGATGTTGCCTGTACTGGGCTACGAGCAATGCAAACTGAAGAGAAAGACTGAAAGCAGTTAGAAATTTCATAATTCACCATAAAAAAAGGAAGGCTGTTTTCTGAAGCATTCTGAATCCATCCTAGGTGAGCAAATGCAGGTGAAGCAGTCAAAAGGTGAAAGTAGCAAGCCGTTTATCAGCTCAGTGGTTTAGATGGCACCTGCAGCTATCAGGTGGCTATCACCCCCTGCTCTCTACAACAACCATTCATGCAGCCACACACATACGCACAATATAGCCACTTGTGTGGAGACTGAGATGGCAAAATCAAGCCGGCAGTTCAGCAGGTGATGCGAAGTACCTCTGGAAGCTGAAAGCCCTTCAATTTTTCTTTATAGACATGACAAGGCCTGTGAGGCCTGGATGACTTATGACTGCACGAGGTGGGAATGCTGCCTTTCATTTCACATTGGGTTGCTACAGGTCAGGTTGTGACATGCTTGCTGCTGCTTCCTGGCACCTTACTCTACACGTAGTCTCTCATCAGCTAGAAAGCCATGCCTGCAAAGTACCATGCTGCTCTGCAGGAGTTAGTACATCTACACACATAGCCCCTGAAAGCAGAAAAATGCATCAGGCCAAATAATTGGATTAATTCAGAAGTTTCTGAACCTGCATACATACACAGTCCTGCCACATGATAGATTTCATATATGTCCATGCACATGTGCGTGCACACAAAGGTACAGAGATAATGCAACTTATTTCTGTCCATGTGGAAAAAAACATCACAGCTATGCAGGTAAGAAACAAAAATGCTAGAGATCTGCTCCTGCCTCAGAAGAAGCAGAAGGGGTTACCATCATCTGACATTGTGGGACCACAGCATCCATCAGATCAAAGGAAAAAAGATTAAAGCATCACACTCAGTTCTATTGTCACACAAGTAGACCATGCAACGCATTACTACAGCCCAGATTACAGTTACAAAATCCACCGGTAACAGCCCTGTTATTAACATGCCACCTGTTACCTTTTTCAAAATGCTGAAATTATCTTATGATCGCTTTCAGCTTGACAAATGCAGTTTAATCTTTATTGCATCTCACAGCACAGACCTGCTTCATCCATGTCCTATTTATCTCACGTGTGTCGGAATGCAACCCCGAGCCCTCAGCCCCCCTCCGTCACCAGGCATTCCTTCTGCTCTGCTTTATCAATATACCTGGGTTTCCATATCCGACTGCTCCTTTACAATAAAAAACACACCCACCCAGTATTCTACCATTGCCTGTTGCCTTGGTAATCCAAATGCCTGGGTACTCGCTGATTATCGGCGAATGAGACTCGCATTGTTCACACCGCAGCGCGTCTGCTATGTTAATGTAAGATAATGGCAGCCAGAAGACTCCTTTTGTTCCCAGCTTTGCTGTTTATTCATAGTGCCTGGAGGTCAGCGACTGCTACAACAAGCGGGGAAGGAACCGCTGAAGCCTGAGCAGATTCCACTCCTGCTTTTGCCTCTGAGACAGGGGGAAACACGAGCAGCCCCGCACAGCGAGAAAGGGCACCGGGAGCTCTGCAGTCTGACTCACGCAAGGTGTAGCAGGCGGCTGCTACGAGGAAGATTTGATGGACTTGCACTTCCGAGATTTTAGATGAAGCTGATTTACGCTCTCCGACAACAGAAAAAACCCCGTTCTTCAAGAGGCGCGGCGGGAAGGGGGGAGGGGGCGGGAAGGGAGCAGCGCAGCACCACCGCGACCTGCTGGAAGCCAGCCGGACTGGGGGCTCCGGGGCTGACCGAGGAGAGGGACGCTGGGGGCAAGCCCCGCCGAGCCCCGTCGCCGGTCAGCAGCCTGCCGAGGGCAGCGCCCGGGGCGAGGGCAGCAGCGGCTCCCGCGGCGGCACCGGGCTGAAACCGGCGGAACGGGAGCCGGCTGCCGCGGGGAAGCCGCCAAGCAGCGCCTGGAGAGGACCGGGCCGGGCAAGGGGAGCCCCGGCAGCGGTCCCGTCCAAATGACTTCGCCGGTGAGGGTCGCCTACAGCTCGGGCACGTACAGGACAGGTCTGAGAAACGTCTTCCCGAGACGTCTCCGACACTCCGCCTGTCAGAGCTGTTTGGACTGACACAGTGACATGGGCAAACAAACCATCACATCGTATCTCCCCTGACGTGGTAAGTGGGAACGGAGAGCACAAACAGACTGTGGTACCTTCCCCGCGTTCTCAGTCTGGGTGGAGATGAGGACATTCAAGAAGATACCCCGGCTGGTGTGCGCTATTCCTCATTCGTGGAACAGCCCTTTCACGGGAAGAAAACACCGATTCCCGCTAAAGGCACTGTATCTAATTAATGTCACCGACCCATCCACACAGGTTGTTGATGTGCTCTCCCTATTGAGCAGACTTTGTTGTCATCTCCAGCAAAAAACAGGCAGGGATTTTTTTTTTTTTTCAGCAAGAATTTCTAACCCAGTTTATTTTAGGGGAACCATTAGAAAAGCTCTCCATCATTTCAAACAGTAATGACTATTTCCTGTTCTTCCCCTTGTGATACAAAAAGAGAACCCAAGCATATGGGAATAACAGGAATAAAAAAAAAAGACAAAATCATGTATCAGGAATTCACTCGTTTTGTAATGGATTTACAGGTAAAGCCTGTAAAGGGTCACATTTTCATCTAAGTGAATGAAAGACAGATACATGTAAAGAAAAATATCAAGAAAAATATCAGGGTTTAGACAAAATACACATCTGTGTTCGTATTACCTAATTATCCAAAAAGAACAAAAATCTTTAAAAAACCCCAAATTATTTATCATCATTTATGCCGTTTTGGTTTTTTCTCCACTGAAAATGCTGCCAGACTGTAGAACTCCCTCCCTGCTCAGAAGCCATGTCACCTCCTGGCAGGCAGGCTGGAGTGTAATGCTGACAGCATGGGTACCCACTGAACAGCCACTCACACTGAACTCACCCGAGATGAGCCAGAGGCTGTCCCTCCCCCAGTCCTTCTGTGCCTGGAGAGGACTGCTGCACCTCATCACATGCGGACTGATGCTGCAGTGGCTGAAGGACACTGACTTAGTTCTGATGCTCACTCTCCAAAGGTACTCAACCCAGTTAAGAGATTCCCTATGATTTTAACAAGTTCTGCATCAAAGAGCTAGGCAAAGTATAGCTTTCTGTGTCATCATGCAGTTACCATGCTGACAGTCAAAACTGGTAAAAACTAGGGTTGTTGCCACAGCTGAATGATTCTGAACTCCAGTGCCATCAGAAACGAGTTCATTTCATTGAGAACAAGTGATAGAGGGAACCTTCCCAACACATGGGAAGAGGAAAATCACCTAGACTCAGCAGAAATCATCTGCTTTTGAGAGCGCCCTCATGTAAAGAGCATGATACTACTGTGATTATCACTACACAGTAAATTGCAATCAATTAGACATTTTTCAGAAATTGGATGTTCAACATGGCCCAAACAGAAGTAAGACAGCTGTCTTTCCAAAGCTATTAGTTATTGTATTTTAAAAACCAGCATAGACAGGGCAAAGCCTGAGAAGATCAGATTTTGCCTCAGTCAACAGACATACCTTAAATAAATTTGCCTAGTCTTTATCATGATTTTTAAAAAACATCAGCTGACACTTTCTAATTAAAAAAAAAATCATAAACCAAAACTGTAAAACTTTAAGTATTTACAATGCTTAGAGAAAAAAAATGTAGAGTACATTACACTTAGGTGTACCTATTAGAAAAAAAAATCACAGAAGTATAGTAGTTATTATTCTTATTGCAATATTGCTACTGCAGTATTATTGCAATAGCTCTCGCTCTCTCTCTAATCAATACAGAAGCCCTGTTTTCACATCTATACATGCAATACAAGATCACAGAATCACAGAACACAGAACAGCTACAGCTGGAAGAGACCTTGAAGATCATCGAGTCCAGCCTTTTTCCTAGCCCTATCACCCCACTAAATGATGCTCCCCAACACAACATCCAGCCGTCTCTTAAACACCTCCAGGGACGGTGACTCAACCACCTCCCTGGGCAGCCTGTTCCAATGGCTGACAACCCTTTCAGTAAAGAAATTCCTCCTAATATCTAACCTGAACCTCCCCTGGCGCAGTTTCAATCCATTTCCCCTTGTCCTATCACTCTCTACCAGGGAGAACAGACCAATTCCTGCCTCCCTACAACCTCCCCTCAGGTAGTTATAGAGAGCAATGAGGTCTCCCCTCAATCTCCTCTTTTCCAGACTAAACAGACCCAGATCCCTCAGTCTTTCCTCATAAGGCTTATGCTCTAAGCCCTTTACCAGCTTGGTAGCCCGCCTCTGTACTCTCTCCAGCACCTCAATGTCCCTCTTGTAGTGAGGGGCCCAAAACTGGACACAGTACTCAAGGTAAGGCCTCACCAGAGCTGAGTAGAGGAGCATGATCACCTCCCTGCTCCTGCTGACAACACCGTTTCTGATACAGGCCAGGATGCCATTGGCCTTCTTGGCCACCTGGGCACACTGCTGGCTCATGTTCAAAGGATAAGATGATCCTTATCCTGTAACCTTTTGCCAAGCATCTGAAAAATACATATTTCAAGAGAAGTTAAGCTTCCAATACTGTTTTCAGAGATCTTGTCTCTCAGTTTCTCTTGTTACCACAAGAACTGACAACAAATTTATCTTGCCTAAAATGAAATGCAGATTTTTCCTGTAAAAATATTACAGGTTTTAATTCTTAACAGCTAATGGTTACACATTATCAGTTTTAAAGCAGAGAGTGCTAATAACTTGCTTTTAGTTTCAACATTCTTTCAAGGTTCTCTTCCACCTCCTCCTCATACCAAGAATGCACTAAACACAGTATCAGTGATTTCACTTAGAGACTGGCAAACAAGTCTTGGGACAGTACTTTAGAGCAATTAATGCTGTCTTTACAAGCTTAGAGCACCAGGGGCCTTACTTACTACTGTTCTGAACAAATTTTGAGGTGTTTGGGGTTTCTTCTTTAAGAAATTACACTTCTGTGGAAACATTTTTTTGATTCTGAACTCTTCTCTTATTTTCTCCTGATGGTGGATTTTTAACATTTCTTGACAGAAAGGAAGACAGAAGAAAAAAAGATGCTGCTCTTGCAGAATCAGGAGTAATACAGGTTGCTATAATGGCTATATTCTCTTACATTAGGAGTTACCATCTGTCCAGTCCCTAATTATATTTATTTCACAATTTCACAAGCAGAAAGATGAAAAAAGGCTTTGAAATAATCTTACCATTCACCTCAGGGTTTCTAATTCTTTTGCAAAGATTGCTCCTGTACACTACAGCCATGCAGTAATGAAGTGATCCATGACTACAAATTGATGTACAAAACACGCACGTTTTATACACGTGATGTATAAAACATGCTTGTTTTGGTTTGTATATGCTGCACCTGACCTTTCACTTGAACCACTTCTCTCATCTAGACATCTTTAAAGTGACTATCTCTGTCAGTCAAAACTGCCTATGAAGGCAAAATTAAAAACGCAGCAACCTTAGGAGCAAGTCTGACACTGTTTCTACTGGAATGTTATAGCCAGATCACTCTTGATTCTTAACAAACAATGTAAGAGCCAATCCTAACCACTCAGTAAAAATGCAGACACAGAATTGCCATTCTTTTCCAAGAGCTCCTACTAATATTGAAAGTTCAGCTCTTAGTGAAGTTTAAATTGGAAGAAAAAAGGGACAAAACACAAAAAAATAAGCATCCTTGTAAAGCAAGTCTAACCAGTAAAAGGTATTTATGGCAATTGCCTGAACATAAAACAGTAATGACAATAAACAAAGTACCTACCCTAAAACTATTTAATTTGATCTACTCTTTCATTTTCTCAAACCTCTAGCACTGAGTAATTTGTGGTAAAAAATTTTATCTTCATATTTTTCATCAATCTTGATGCCCTATACAGACATTTCTACCCTTTGGTCAGTAACTGCAAGACAGCTGGCAATTAATACAGAAGACCAAAATTTGGAGCAAAAGAGAAGACGGTAAGAACCTGAGAAATGCTCATGGCAACAAGCCAAACTGCAACCAACAGCTGTCTATTTTCGGGCGGTTTTGTTGACAAAGTAAGCTTTATTATAAGCTATGCAAGCAATGAGAAGCCTCCTAGGGCTTGCATGGGCCAGATCCACCTTAAACTGAACCAGGCTGCAATTCCTGCTGGCACTGATGGAAACTGTACCAGTTTCAACTAAGATTCCATTTGATCCACATTTAAAGGTCCACCACTTAAGACAATGAAGTGTCAAGCAGGAACTTGATCAAAGCAAAGGAAGGGGTATAGTATAACAACAGTAATTGGTACTGACATACTAGCATTTGCCAAGACCTTAAATTCATTAAAAGTAAAAAAAAAAAATCAGGCACCTTGAGTAGTATCTGTTATTATAGACAGCATGTCAGATTGGAAAACTACAACACAAAGAAGTTCCGTTACTCCCTGTAAGCTAGAAAGCATGAAATTTCACCCCTATGCAAAAGGGCAAGCCCAAAGACTACCAGCTCTCTTAAGTCCCCCATAAATCCTTTAAGTAGGACTTAAATTAGAAGTTATACAGGATTAAGAAGGTAGATAGGTCTCATACTGGTCCTTCAGTACAGGAGTGGAGTTTACCCACATGAATCAGTAAAAAAGTCTAAAAAATTAAAATTAGTGATTCTTACATTCACATTTGACCTAACTTTTATTACACTACACTGACTTAATAAAAAAGGCTGGGTTTGGGTTTGGGTTTTTTTGAGGGTATTCCAGTGCTCATGCCGTTCATAAAGCACAGGATTTTGTAGTGCCACCAGCCACCTTACATTAGGAAGCATGTATTTAGCTGAATTTTTGTTCTGTATGCAACACTTGATCATTCCGTTAATGAAAAACTAAATTTAGAAAGACATTATCACAATTACAGTCCCTACTCTGAAAGCATTTGTTGCATGTGTGCATATCCTTGTATGGCTTATATTCTGCTCTCTGTAAGTGCATATGGCCAACTGTATCACTATCAAAGCCCTCCTTGATCTCTCTACTTCAGCTTTTTCCCACAATTCAATTAGCTTTTTAAAAATAAAAGGTTGCCCCTATAAATAGGCCAGACCTGAATTCCCTCCAGAGTATGTCCCCACAGTTTCATAAATATGAATCCTTAGACTGGATTCCTGTGATTGTGATACATTTTTGAGTCCCTGTTTCAACTTTGAGACTAAGCACCCTTGTTTCTTTAATGCCAGGTACATTGGGATTTCAGTCTGTCAAGAGTTCTGGGTAATTTTGTTGCTAGTAAAAGCAACAGCACAAAAAGCTCTGTGTGAAGTGCTCATGACATTCTGATGACAGGGGAAGGGTTGATTTTTTTTTGTCTAGTAATATTCAGCAGTTGACATATATCCGATATTGCCTCTGATAAGCTATGTACGGTTCTTGAACGTGCTACTGGTTGTTCTAATTTGATGTCTAATTCTTACAATTTATTGTAGTAAATGCAAAGTATACTTCTTGTTTGTTTGTTTAAATTCATACAAACCCCTTGTGAATTAGAGATAAGATATTGTGAACTTAATACTAAGCTTTCAACCCAAACATAATCTAACCCAAATACAAATGCTGTTTCACCAACAGCTTTATCGCCAGGACTGTATTTAATGGCTTTTCATCTTTTGTTGAACTCAAAACAGAAAACTCAATTCTTCTTCACCCCATACCTCACTACCATCTTACAGACTGATTATAAAACATCCATGAAAATAAACAGTCCCAGTTGGAAAAAGAAGTTGGTGAGCCACAAGATGTCTCATTCTTATGTACCACCTGAGAGATTTTGAACAGTTGTGGTTATGGCTAAATCACAGACTAGACAACAGCACACACTGGAGCAGTGATGCAGGTTATTCCAAAGCCTAAGAGGCTGCTGCAGGTATTATACATCAGAAGTTATACCACAGAAATTATGTTTCTAGAGGGGCATCTCATAGGTAAACAGCAGTGTCTTCTTCAGTAAGGATTTCAAGGGCAATACTCAACAGAAACTTCTAGGGGCTGTTTGATACTGGGCAAGATGTTCTGCTATTAGGAAGAATATTAGATAACCAGTATTGACACAAACACTGGTATTTAGGTTTATCAGAAAGAAGTATTTATTTTTGACATGTGACAGAGTTTCAGTGGAAAACTGCCATTAAAGAATTGTGCCTATCTTATCTAGCAACATAGCACACAGCCCCTGTGAGATAGAACAGTGCTTTCATCCTTACTTTATAGGCTCTAGGGGAACAGAGGCTAAAAGGTTGGATGAGAATCAGGCATTTAAACTACAAAACTACACCTAAGAGAGAATACATACTGCACCATGCTTTCTCTGCAGACTGGCCACTAATTTCACCTTGGCTTCAGCAAAGCTTCTCCCAGGTGTAAAAATAAGTTATTTTAGAACAGAAGGTTTTCTGAGTTTTTTTAAAGTGTGTTTACAATCAATCTTTTCATAAGCAACTGAAAAAAGAGACAATCCAGATGCTCTGAAAAGTCAGTGATATTATATTAGTTATTCTGCTAAAAAGGACTTTATTCTCAAGGGCTATAATAAAACGCAGAGCATTTGCATGACTTTCCCACAAATACAAGAAGAATAAGGAAAAAACCAAAAGTGGTTTCCAGACAAATTCACACATGCAAATGCACTGGTAGAAAGATGTCCCTAAGCTCCACTCCAACACAAAAATTCAAGTTACTTAAGCTTCCATGGAATCTAGGTGCAAGAAATTTAGCCTCATCTGCACTCTTATAATCCTTTACTTACAGAAGTGCCCTACACTAAGAACAACTTAACACTATTTGTGATTTCTTTAATGTGACGCTGAGGGAAAACAAACCTTGAAAAAAAAATCCAGAAACTTAAAAGCATTAAATGTGTTTAATCCCATCTCCACTTATTCTTCAGCTTTTGCCTTGACCTAGGCTCTCCAAACAAGAAATACAAATACTGCTCCCTCCACGTAAATTAGTAATCAAAGGCCTCACATGTTCAGCTTTTTCTAGTATCCTTTTAATGCTCACATCTTCTTGAAAATTATCATGTTTTGTGTTCTTCACCTGATACAGCGTGGTACACAAAATTCTCCCATCTATTGCTACACCTACTATACAATTGCTTCATATACCATAAATTTCCAATAGCACTTAAAAAACAGTATCAGTGAAATGTTTTCAAGCTCAAGAAAAGCCAGTTGTATTTAAATGTCTGGTGAGAGACACATTGGAGAAGTTTATCTCTAGGATACATCTTGAAGTTTGAAAGCAAGCCCACTTGATCTGAGCACAGATTTGAAGATGGAAATGTCACTTCACTATGCACAGGCAATAGCAAAGACAGAACCCGAGTTTGTTTAGTACTTGCTGTGATTACAGATCCCTCATGGTCTGCAGAGCTTTTCAGTGCATGAAACAGTGTAGCTACCTCTGTCAATGGTAACAAACATTTCAATAACAAGACCTGTCACACCGTACATCTGTACAGATTGCCACTTCTACTGACTGGACTGAGACTCACCTATGAGAAAGGGTGGGTTTCATGGAGCTCATAGAGTTCATGGGGGGTTGCATGGGTAGCTTCCCTGGAGGATCGTTCTGCCGGCTTTTCTGGTGGCGAAGCAGCAAGAGCCGTCCCAGCTCCTCACACCACGATGAAAGCAGTGCTGGGCAAACAGAACACAACGACAGTAAGCACATAACTGAAGAACAGGCACAGCTGAGTGCAGATGCAGGGTATTGGAACAGGAGTCACAATCCAAACAGACAAACCCCAGGAGTGAAAAGCTTGTCCACAAACCACCACTCACATTATTATCCTATCAAACTGAGTCTGTAATTGCTCTACACTATGATTATAATGTTTTTACACAAGTTACAGACATTCTGCACAGCCTGGGAGGCACAAGAGAACTTGTCTGAGCTGAATGGCACCGATATGAAGAATGGATGAGGCACAAGAATATGGGATAGTTGTTGCAAGTGAAAAAAGACTCAGAAGAATTAATTTCACACTAAAAGAAATGTAACAAAAACATACAGAAGACATCATTCACAGAGGGGAGCAAAGAACATCAAGATCTCCTTTCTGTTCAGCTATTTTTGTGCAAAAGATTAATTGGTGAGGCATGAAATGAAACCCATGTGCAAGAATTCATTTCCAAAACTGTTATCAGCTATCAGTCTTGAACAGATAAACAAGAGAATATGGCCACACTGATGTATAGACACAAAGTCAGGCACTTAAATCTATATTTGACCCAGCACAACCCCTAAATGTGCATTTCCATTATGTGCCTAATCTTCTGGTCAATGAGGTTAATTCTGTGCTTACAGGAAAATCATGCCTATGAACTATGAAGATGCAGAGATTTCCTAGAGTGAGTTGCAAGCTTTTTGGAAAGGGGTCATTATCTCTGAAAATGTGGCCTCTCCTCTGTGCACCCACACTTAGAAAAGACCAGTCTCTGTTAAGAGAAACCACCTACTTTGCAATAAGCAGAGCCCTAGAAAGTGACTGTGGGAAAAATCTGGCTCCCAACAGTGCACCCAGTCAAAACACCCCACTAAAGCCTCTAGCAACAGCTGACTAAGCCTCAAAGCTGCCTGCTTAATTCCAGCATCAGAAGTGGCTCCAGTAAAAAGTCACCAAGGTATGACACAGTGAAGAGCTTCACTGGAACGAAGCACAGACTAATTGCAAAATTCTGCAGTTGAAGAAATGTTCTCAAGTGGAAGAGCTTGGGGTTTTTCCTTCTTTAAAATGTACTTTACGAAACCCTCAGAACAAGGAAATCCTTCGTATTTAATTTTTAACTAAGTGCTTTCCCGAGGTGTTACGAACCGAACACAAATCAATAGATTGCACAAGTAGGTGAGAACCGTAAGTCTACTCAAAACCCAAGCTGCCATAGTGCTTTAGAGCAGAAGA
Organism: Bucco capensis; assembly: GCA_013396975.1. Classification (NCBI taxonomy): domain Eukaryota; kingdom Metazoa; phylum Chordata; class Aves; order Piciformes; family Bucconidae; genus Bucco; species Bucco capensis. The sequence continues at coordinate 220,648 of VWZO01005068.1, forward strand.
GCTATACATGTAATTTTAGGCTTGCTGGCTTAAAAGAGACAAGTGCAGAATTCTCTAAAATTGAGGCTTTTGTTTACATTTCTTATTTTTCCAATGGTTGCCTTTTCACCAAATAACATTATCATAAGCAGTTGCAAACTATCATTTCAGGGTACACCACCACTTCTTTTTCTGTAGCTACTCACAGGTACTGTTAACACACATTTAGAACAAATTCCAAAGAGGCTAATTGTAAAGTTGTATTTGTAGAGGGGAAAGAAAGGAAACTCCTTCGCCAAGAACACCCACAAATATGATTTTTCAGTACGAGAAAAAACGGGAATTTTTGAAGCTTAATGGCCACACAAGAAAAAAAGCCCCAGCCATTCCTGGGAATTAATCACACATTTGGATAGTAATTTCATTGCATTTATCAAGCAGAAGGTCAAAAGCAGAGTTTAAGGAGGCATTTTAGAGCTCTGCTGTGACAAAAAGGGGACACCGCTTCTTTATGTAACTAAGTATGGTCACTGGGAAATTGTCAGCCTCACACATAGCCTACAGAAAGCATTCCCCAGCTCTGTGAAAGGTTCCACCAACGAGTGTCAGTCTAAGCTGCTTCTCTATTAGCCAAGGAATCTGTCAACAAGCATTTGATCAAATTACACTCACCTTTTATCCCTGGCATATCATTATTAATGTGCCAGTGACAAAGGCCCCCCTCCCCCTTTTCCAGCTGCCTGGAGATACAAATCCCTGCCTGGGAGGGTTTCTTCCAGTGCACCACAGCCACTTGAGCTCTGAGAAACATGAACAAAGTGTTCTGCCGAGTGCTAAATGCAGCCATCACAGAGTAATAGTGGATGCTGAACACTTCCACAGCCGAGTGCAATTACTATGGCGTCAAATGGAAATCGTCCATCTTAAACAAGGCTTTGATGGGAGGAGGGAGCTGCTCCTTCTGCACACCTATATGCACTTGAAAAATAAGATAAAAGGCAACAACCCGATGGGTCTGAGGGCATAAATCTGCAAACAAAAGCTAAATCTGCTTGGCAAAAAGTAGAGTAACTCCAGGAAAAGGAATATGCCAATGAGATAGCAATGCTTTGGTGAAGTGAAGATAAGAAAAGACTTTAATGAGTTCTTATTATTATCAATATCCAATACACACATTTTAAAAGGTGAAATGTAAACCATCAAAGAACAAAGAGGTCCTCAATATAAGCTGGACTGTTTCATTCTACAAGTTATCTGGAGAGGGCTCATGTTTTTAGAAACCAAGAGAGTGCAGGTACAAAACGTAGCAAATTTACTCATCCCTATCACAGCACTCATTACAGAGAGGTTTGACCTTTCCTCCCCTGGGACATTTTGACTCATGTACCATGTTTAATAATCATTCTCTTCCCTGCATTGGTGTTTGTGCATGGAATGAAAACAGAGCTGCTCGTAGCCACCTTATAGCAGTTACCAGTCCCCTTCTATCCTGTTTAGCAGGAGCAAGAACCCTCTCATGGAGTCTCCTCTCCTCTGCTGGAAATGCTAGGGTGGCCTCCCTTCTTCCCTGCCCTATCCACCTCCACCGCTTTGCCCTCCACTTAGTAAGATGAATATATACCCCACAGACACATCTGGTACAGCTGGCTTCTGGAGAACATCACTTCCTGGGCTATTCAAGCAAGATGAAACAAACTCAAAATGAATTTACAGATTACACTATTCATCTTTAGTGTACTTAGTTACTGCTTTTTATGCTGACAGTATTAGGCACATCTCAACTCATTTACACTCAAAGCACGAGAAATTCAGTATCATACTATAATGAACAGATAAAGCAGCAAGCACAAAGGACAGCTACAGATGGTGCCAACAGTCAGTCTTCTCCCTCTCACAGCACAGCCAAGCAGCTGCTTTTTCTCCCCACTCTGCCCCTCCTCCCTGTACAACAGGAGCACAGATTTTGCAGATGGACCATCCACACCGTCTCTCACAGCCTCTTGCTGCAGCAGTTTAATGATCAGATTTAAATTGTGTTCCTGTGCTGCATTGCTACAATGTCCCTTGCATATAATGATGTGGCTTTTCTGCTTAAGTTGAAGTTAACTGTTGCAATGGAGGGAAAGGAAAAATCCTTAAATGCGCACCTCCTATGCCTCCATACACTGCCCAGGTGTAAAATACAACCTGGTTAATACACCAGAATTGATGTTTTCAATTCACATCAAATTCAGTCACATAGGGCTCTGCCAGCTCATGCCAAAAAATGCATAATAATGGCAATCAAACGACATGCTGACAGTTAAACTGTATTCACACATTTATTTGGCTTAAAGGGACACACTCTGGGATGACTGGTGCAATATTTGACCTACTTTTCTCCATTTGCAAAACCTGTATCATTCTCAATGGGATTGCATTTTACTTTGAGTGCTGATGTATTTTCATAGGAATAAATCAATACTGATTTCCTAACGATGGCTGCTTTAAGAAACCAACACAGAAACGAGCAGCCTCAGCTTTCATATTTGTGAAAAAGAAAAAGAGAAATACTTTAAAAATAAAAGAAATTCCACTTACAAGTAGCCCAAGGGGTTTCCCTAAGAAAAACCCCTTTCAAAGATATTCAGCTTGCTGCTACCCAGTCCCTTTTTTTGTTTCTCCTCTCTCTGAACAGGACCAGACGTCGCAAGAGTGTGTCTCAGCATAGAATGTGACCGACCTCTCCCTTAAAATACTCATAAATACTCCCACACACCCAGAGTTGGCTGCACTTTATGTCCTTCTAGATACCAGCAGTAGTTTTAAACACTTTCATTGAAAAAAATCACAAGACATCACAATGTACCCACACTGGGATCCTGGGGACAAGGAGAAGGAAGAGGGCTGGAAGGCAAAGATTTATTTTTTTCCCTTCAGTCCGAGTCACATTTCAAGCATTTCTCTGCAACCACAGAGCTAAGCCTTGCTTGAAAGAGAAAGGAAGCAATTGTTATTTAATCCCCTGCCTCTAGGAGCCAGGTCTTTAAGAACATGCCAAATATCACAAGATTTGCGGTACAATTATTATGGCCGGCCACATCCTCCAGTAATGCTCCTTTCCTGCGGGTGCCCTTTCGTGCCGAAAACCTGCCAGGCAGTATGGAAACAAAGGCCTCTGCTGCCCACTCCATGGCACCTTCCCGTCCCTCGGAGCTGCACGCACCCATCACCTAACAGTTGAATCACAACTGCTTTGGAACCGCCAGGCCCTTCCATTAGGAAAACCAAGGAGCTCAAGCTGAGGGAAGCCATGAATAGTGCCCATCCTACCTGCACCACTTCTTACTTCTTGAGAACAAATGATGCCTGCGTACTTGCAACCATTATGTGATGGATGCTGATGCCGCCACTTAAAGGATAGTTTATAGCCATGGCACTGTATATTGGTACAGGCCTTTACAATCCCTTTTGGGCCAAGAAACAAAAAGGGAAGAAAAACAGGCTAAGCAAGCAATGCTACCCCATAGATTCACTAATGCCTTTCATTAGCTGCATCCACACCAGCACCGATAGCTGCAATACTGTAACTGACTGATTGAACTCGGCACGATGCAAAGTGCCGTAGTAAGCATCTCCAAGTGAATGAGCCAGTGGGCTCCCTAGAAAGCAAAATACAGAGAAGCACGGTGCTAATCTATTTACCTATTATGATACCCTAGTATTAGTTACAGCTTATCACCTCAGTAAATCGCTGCCTCTTGTTAGGGAATGTGCTTAAAGGTGCAGCGAACTGTTATTTACAGGCAGGCACTATATTTACAGCCACAAAGACAGGTGAGGAGGGGATAGGACAACAGCTCAGTAATTTCAATGCCTTCTGCTTCCCGGGAGACTGTTGGAGGAGCACAATAGGATTACTGCTTCCTTGCTGCAGTTAAGCTGCAGTAGATAGTTCAATAGGAAGACTGGCAGACTCGTATTTCTTACTCACTGCAATGAAAATATTAGGAGAAAAAGGAGGAGTTTGATTCGGAGAACTATGTGTTCTGCACCGTCTTGCTAGTTTGGTTTTGTGTCTCAGAAGGAAATGCATTTAGCTGAAAAGATATTTACAACAGAATTAAGAAAATATAGCACTTCCCCCCCCCCCCCCCCCCCCCCCATATCCATTAATTTTATATTGCTCTTAGAAACAAATTCCTTTTTTTTACACGGAGTATTCCAGATAAGTGGAATACAGAGCTATCGAGGGCTTTCTACCCTCTTCCATATAGACTGCAATCTAAATACAGATTTTATAAATCATTCAGTGAGATAATTTGGTGAGGTAGGAAGGGAAGCAGCAAAGAGCAGAGAAGTGTTTTTTTAAGAACGTTATTCTTTTTACACAGAAAAACCAAGACTATATATTGTTTGGGAAAAATAAATTTTAAATGTTAACTATTTAATGCTCTATGTGCTGTAGTATTTGAAAAATAACTTCAATTGCATTAAGAAGATGGAATCTTTGTCCACAATTTTGGGAAGCAGTAAATCAAATGTTTTCCTCATGTTTTAAAAGGCATTTTGCTGTTAAAGAGCTGGGAAATGGAGAGAGAAGGAAAAACTGGTCATCTGAAACTATTTCAAGGATTGATTTTCCTGCAGCTCTCCTCCTCACACACTCCAGCAAAGCCTGGCAATGACTGGCTAACCCATTAGACAATCAGTCAGGGCAAGAAAGCAAGGGCACAAAGGAAATAGGATATAACTAGCCATTAGAAGAAATTCAGAGCATGCATGTTTGTCCTTTCTCTTCAGTTCTTTCAAGGCACAGCTATGTGATCTAACCCCACGACAGACAAGCCCTACCCCTGTCATTACAGAATCACAGAATGTTTTTGGGTTGGAAGGGACCTCTGGAGGTCATCTAGTCCAACCCCCCTGCAGTGGGCAGGGACATCCCCAACTAAACCCTACGGCAACCAGGTATTCCCAGGTAGTCTCCCATCCAAGTACTAACCAGGCCCACCCCTGCTTGACTTCCGAGATCAGACGAGATTGGGCCTTCTCAGGGTGGTATGGCTTCTGCTCTGTATCTGCCTCAATGTCAAGAGCACAAAAAGAGTATATATAAAACCAATTACAAAGCAGAAGTAGTCATTCCTCAGCAGTCTGCCTGTTCAACACGGACTCGCAGTCCACTCCTCCTGGGCCTACCTCTCTGGCTGCTGGCAGATGCCCACTCTGCACACAGGAGTCCATGGCACGGAGCCAGCGCTTGCTCCCACACATGTTTGCTCCCACCTCATCCCAGGGAGCTTACACCCCAACTGGCTGCTTTTTTGGAGCAGCTGAGGACTGTACTTGCTGTTCTCCATCAGGCAAAATCAGTAACATTAGCTCAAGCAGTCCAAGTAAACAAGGTGGATTAAACTGATTGATTTTATCTGAAGTTAGAGGTAGCAACACAAACCTGCCCCACCAACAGGAACAGTGAGGGGAACAAGTTGTATCTTTGGTACTACCTCAAAATGCATGCCAGTTTAAAAAGTGTTAGTGCCAAACCTGCTCAAACCCTACTTTGGGAGGCAGGAACTGCCCTCCTGATGACAACAGGAAGACAAAGGCAACAGCCACAGTTCAACAAGGTGAAACAGGGTTTCTACCACTAATATCCAAGTAATATCTTTTATCACCAATGCCTTCCTCATATCGTAATGACTACAGCTACAGCTGTGTCCTCCAGAAATACCCTACCCCAGTAGTATCTACAAGGCAGTTATGTATTATCATTAAAAAAACTAACACCACATAGGTTTGTAGCAAAATAGATAACACAGGGAATGCCTAATTAAACAGAATTAATATTGAATTAATTAACAGAGGTTTTATTTAATAACTCTTACTGAAAACCTGATTGTTACCTAACATTTGCTTTCAGGGCTGCTGCATGTGATCAACACCATGTCTGGTCTTGACACAAAGTCTGGTCTTGAATAGGGGTCCAGCTTGCCTTGGCATATCTTCAGCTCTTCGTAATTACCTCTCAAGACAGATACACATATATATGCTTCTCCAAAAGCTCTTGTCAATTGGAACAGTACATGCTGGAGACACAGATTTGAATACTGCTATCCTTATCCCATGACTTCAGTGGAACTGGGATTCCCCAATTTCCTTCTACACTTGCCAAAACTTGGCAGAGCATCTTACCAGATTCACTACATTAACTCTGAAGTAATACATTACAAAACACAGCAACAATGGCTCAATTTGGCAAGCACAAAACACTCTGCACGGATCCAGAAAAAATACGCAAGCATCTCATTTAGACTTAGCTGTACCCATGTTGCTACATCTGAAAACATGCCCCATTATAAAGGGAAGACAAAGCTGGTGAAAGGCCACCAGCAAGTGAATTTTGGATACTGCTTTCCAAACGAAATGCACTCCAATAGCATTAGACTGCTTGTTTTCTCACTCATCCAATTGCTAGTTTCACTGCTTAGATTTCAAACAACAGTGTCTTTCATTCCTGCTGTACGCTTTTATTTCACAATGTCAGTTCTAGTCATCAAGAGATTTCACATATAATACAGGCATCTGAAAAATGGAAGTGACTCAGTTTAACCCATCTTTGGCTAAATTCAAAGCATTGACCCGTAGGTGAGAGGCTCAGTTTCACTTAATTCATCCTGAGCTCTCCAAGTACTGCTGTAAACAACTCCTGAGCTTACACTACCACTAACACCCAACAGTGCTAGGAAAAAACACTGGAGACATTCATTTAACCAGAGTTTGAACACAGGGGATCCATGCACAATCACTATGATGATCAAAGTCTGGAAAAGGGAAAACCTAGTGACCAGCTTCAAAAAAAGGAAAAGGAATAACTGCAGATTGGAGGTCTGGTTTCTTACTTGGGGGGGGGGGAAATCCAAACTATTCAAACAGACCAAGAGGAAAGTAAAAAATGAGTAACAACCAAGCTGGATTTGTTAGGAACAAATCAGGCAACACTTTTGTATTTTCCTTACACTAGCAGACAAGAGACCTTGAGCATAGATTAGCTTGGTTTTAGAGAAGCTTCAGTGCTGTTTTACGTGACATTCTTACAAATGAACAAGGGAACTAAGGTCCAGCTGAACACAATACAAAATGGCTGGAAACTTAAGCTTACTAAACTATTAAACCAATGTTCAGTAACAGAAACAAGCATTATCAGATGGGTTTTTACAGGAATTTGTTCTGGGTCTGAAATGACTGGATGCTCCTTTTATGGATATACATGATGAAGACAGATAAAGAACATGTTTTGGGTCAATTTGCAGATAGCACAACCTATCTGTGAAGCTTCAAGTCACTGCAGAAATGTGGGTGTTGAAATCATATTGAAAATCTGGAGAAATATAGTGAAACTATGTCTAACAGGGATAAGCAAAAAGTAAGACACTGCACACCTTCCTAACAACAGGGTGAGAAACATTTCCAAAGGCAGGAATTCTGTGAAGTGGAGCTGAAGGCTGTAGTGTGCAGAGGCTGAGCTGAGCCATGCCATGCTGTCACAGCAAGCTCAACCAGCCTCTTCAGCTGTGCCAGTGGAAAACAAGTCTGAAAGATGCATAGTTCTCTTTTCTCTCTACCTCACCACAATCTACAGGCACAGAAGGGGGAGAAAAGTCATCAGAAAGATTAGGAAATCAATTTATCAATTTAATCTGCAAAGAAAAGATTGCATGGAGTAGGGATTTTGGTGGTTTTGATTTGTTTGTTGTTTTGTGCCGGTTCAGTGGTTGTTTTTTTTTTCAGAAGAGAGAAGATTGACAGCAGTATTCTGATTTACTGATTAACAAAGTATTATCCACAACCCACAGTTGAAACATCAAAATATAATACACAAAGAGATAGAAGAGACATAGGTTAGGTATTAGGAGCATCCTAATGCTTCTAAAAACCCTAAGGTAAGTTTAGGCATTTCCATGAACAGAGATGCTGAAGCAAGGTCAGATAAACACTCAATGAGAGCGGTATTAAGGATTCTTCAGGCAAGGAGGCATGACACAGGTGACTTTTTGAAGTCTTTTGCAATCAAATGAATCTAGGATTGTAAGCACAGGAATTTCAGTCAAACAGCCTACATTAGAAAAATATTTAAATCTGGCTTGTAATTGTAATTATTCCCAAAAGACAAGAAATGTAAAAAAAGTACTTAACATCTCTGTTACAGAGCGGAGAGTTCCTGCAGAGAATGCTGAAGCGGCCATCCAGCTACATGGCTTGCTGACTAAGTTTTAAAGATGAAAGAAAACCAGAGCAAGTGATACGCTGAAGGTCACACCATTTGTGACAAAACAAGTCCCAGCACAGAGAGGATCATACACCTTCCTCTCTTTGCAAGGAAAAACCACAACCACCACATCAAGGGGTTACTGCTCTGTGCCCACAGTCTCCATGCCTGCCATGGAACATTTTCAAACAACTGTAAAACATCTGGCGAAGCTTTCAAGGAGAAAAAAAAATTACAAAAACCACACAACCAAAATTTATAGCAGAAACGTGTTTCCAAAGTCAACATTACACAGCCAGAACTTCTGAGAAGGACCAGAAGCTATTTTAGGAACTTTAGATTCTTGGTTCTGCAGTCTCACTCTTTGCTTTAATTTTACATTATTTTACATTTTTATGGGGAAGTAATGTTTTATCAGGTGTCCTCAGAATTTTTTGTTTTGTACAATTAGTGTAACACAAGTTTTGCCAACTTGTCTAAGTGTTGAAGGACATTTTTCACAGTATACTTGTACTTGAATAGAACTCAGATGACAGCGCTCTGACTCTATCCTTACATCTTGTTTCTCATTCTGAAAGAAAAATTACAACTATGTAAAATATAACCTGTATGTGCTGAATATGAAAACCGTTATGGACATCAGCAAAGAGAAACAGAGCCTACAGGAATTTTTAACTAACTTATTTCTGTTAGAACAATACAGAGTAGACAGATGTGTGCATGCACTCCAATTTCAAGGCAGTGATATTTCCCCTCTCACCACCCCGTTGATGTGTTAGTTTTCTAACAAAGTCATTACTTCTTTTCCCTCTGTGTCCCACCAACCTCACAAACCCTGTCATCTTCCCTTTACTAGCAACCTGCTCTGCTCCTCTGGTACCAATCACCTTTTCTTGAGAACTGCCTAATTAATTAACATTCAATTAACAGACCGAAGTTAAATGCCAAATAATTGTTCCCAAGCTGCACTGGGAACTTGGTAACTAATTCGAGCAAGAGAAGGGCTTCTGTACCCTGAAAGTTCATTTCTTCTAGCTGTGTCCATTGGGCTAATGGACATTTCTCACTTCAAACATAGTTGTATTAAAGGAGCACTGACTTTTGTGAGCCATGGATGCTCTTGTTAAGGCATCCTGATACCCTTTAAGAGAAAATATGTACTGTGTTTATTTTATTTATTACCAGTAAAGCAAAACTAGCAAATCATCTGTGCTCTCATAATTAGGCCACAGAAAACTCACGTTGGCATAAAGTAAGAAAAATCCAAATAACCCTACCCTGATCTTCAGATTATTTTGATTGTATTTTCATGATATAAAGTGTTTAGCAGCAATACTGCCTTCAGGTAGCCCTGTCTGCGCCCTCGGCCTGCTGCTGTAGCTTGTGTGCTCCCAGCTGCGCTGAAACATCTCTTTGCATGACCACTCTGTGAACCTGACCAGGAATTTGATCTGAGTAGGTATTTTTCTTCTGCCCTCCCCTTCCCCATCAACATTTATTTGGTTTGGTTTTGCGTTTTCTCCCAGCTAGATGAATTCCCTGCTGCAGCTCAGAGTCTGGCCCCAGCACCAAGGCTACAGCACTCTGCAGCAGCAGGAATCAGCCAGCTGTTTCTCTGCCCAGACGGTATCCAAAGACACAGCTCCAGTGCACATGTCCATGCCTCACTTCAATTAGCTGAGCTACAAGCACACAGTGGTTTTGAGCATGAGACTATTTTCCTTAAAAACCCAAGTATGAACATTAGTTTTAGACAGATTAAAAATTGCTCTTTTCTTGTCTTAAAGGGAATATTTATGGGTTTACAGAGTTGAAATAGGTTATCTATGAAATATGGGAGAGGTAAAAAAAAACAACCACCCATGGCTAATTGCTTTTTACATGCATCCAGAAAACAAGTCAGTAGAAATCACAACCCACACTGATTTTTCAATACCTTTCTTTTCTCTTGTCTGAAAACAAAAAAAGAAATAAGGAAAAGGGAAAGGGTTATTTGTGACTATTCCTTACAGAATTGCAGCCTGCCTAGATTCTCACAGAGGGCATCTGGACCCCTCTCCTTGCTGTATTTTCAGGACTGGAGTTCTATAAGATAATGCCATCCCTGCTCTTGTCATCTACAAATAATAACTGCACTTGGATCCAGGCAAGTCACGTGGAAAAGCTGGCCAGCAAGAAGTGCATGTGTGTGAGCATGCATCTGGAAACCCAAATAATTTTAATAATCTTGCATGAAATTTAGCTTCCCAAATTTAGTTCTGGTCCATGCACTCTCTGTGGCTCGTGAAGGACTGCTGTTACGGTTTTTTTTTCTTTCCAATACTGTTCTTCCCTTGGAAGCTGCTGACTAGGGCATTAGCGAGGTATTGTGCAAAACCGTATCATGTGCTGCTGCGCAGAGAGACTGCTTGGAGAGGCAGACAAGAATCAATTCCTCTGGCAGTTCTGCTAACCCTCCCTCCCCTCTCATTGACATCTTATCTCAGCCACTGAAAAGGCGAATGGGCCTGAGCGAGGCAGCCATGGGAAGGGGTGGGCGTGTGAGAAAGTGAGACAGACAGCACAGCATGGATGCCACACGCTGGAACAGTTCTCCGATCCTGCGCCCAACTGCAGCAAGAGTCTCCCCAGCCTCCTGTGAGTATCTCAGGCATAGGACTGGGATGACAGAGGAAATAATACAGTCCTAATGACACACAGAGCCAGGGTTTAGCACCAATTTTCTACAGAAAATCTGTTAGAGCAGTGCAAAAGGATGATTAAAAAAAATAACAATCTGGATGCTTAAACAATCCCAGAGCATTAATAACAAACATAAATATGAAACCGTTTCAGATGAGTTGTATGTGACTCCTCAGGGCATTTTCTGGGAAAATGACTAGAATACAACCTGACATGACCAATAGAGCATACAAAAGATGTTCTTTATCCAAGACTATGATACCCACAAGACATTATTGGGGTAAGATTTTCATCTTTGGAAGCTAAAACTGAAGAAAACATACTGAGGAGGAGATGAGAAAGGAGGAGGGAGGATCCAGACAATATCCCAAGGCTTCAGCTCCATTAATTCTGCAGAGCTTTTCACAGGGATAGTGCTTCTGCTTCACAGCCTGTAGAAAAGCAGCATTTTATACCAGCACTGAGCAAACAACCTATATAAATAGTAACCACGTCTATTTCATGTTCCCAGAACATCTGAATAAGAAAAATCAAAATGGACATCAGAACACCAAATATTACTGTAGAACACACAGTAAGATGCTATCCAAGCAGACGGTAAATAAAATTCTCCATTCTTGGTTAGAACCATTTTAGATTAGCTCCTGCTCCTACTGAAGGAGCAGTTCATGGAAATACCATAAACAATTTTAGTGGCAGGAAGGCTGAATTTCTTCTGTTAACATTTACACAACTTCTACCAATCTGATTTTTTTTTTAATACATCATTTCAAGTGTAACTTTACAGAATGTAACTTCTCCTTTACACATGGATAACTACTTTCATGTTAGACTAGCAGAGGAGAGTTTTAATTCTGGTGATGTAAACTATGAGATTATGTGGGACAGTGGCTAGAACAGAGGGTCAAAACCAAGAGAAATGAGAGCAAAAGGTAAGATAATATGTTAAAGAAAGATAAGGTTTCTGAAAGATTAGAGATGCATTTATTGCCTACAAACTATGCCTGGCTTCTTACTGTCTGGGAACTACATAAATGGCCTTCCACAAACACTTAAGAACTGGCTCCTTCCATAACAAACTTGAAAGAAATGCACCAAAAGTTCAAAACCAAGATGGCATGAGTTTCAGGGAAATTAACAGGAATATTTTCTGGAAGTAGCTGGTTACTTAAAGGGCTTGAAAGAAACAAGGGGTTTGAAGCCAAATATTAGGAAATTTCCTCTAAGGGGAACAGACTGAAGTAATTTCAAAAATACAAGGGTGGAGGAAGGAAGGAGGACATTACAAGCAATAGAAATCCAAGGAACAAGGACAGGGGAAACAAGGAACATACCTGAGCGTTCTGGCTGACTGTTTAATGAGAAGGTGGGCTCCACAAAGGTGTCATTTCCACCCCTCCCCATACTTAATAAAGAGGAAAACCTCTTTATTAGCACAATGGCTGTTGAGAACATCTGGTTTGTTCTTTCTTGGACTTCACATTGATTGTTAAGGTCAATTCAGGATACCAGCTCCAAAGGCTGCCAAGAAGGGTTAAAAGGCAGCGGGGGGCAGGAAAGGCAAGAAATGCAGCTTGACTGTGGTTTGTGCCCAAAAAATGCTACCTCCCATCTTTTAACTTCCTACACAATATAGTTGTTCTCCCTCTGACTCCTTCTGAGTCATATCTGTTCATGTTACTAAGAAAGCCCCACAGAGCCAATATCACTAGGGAAGAACAAGATGTATTTTCAACAAGACTGTTAGCTGATTCCAGCTGCTGCAAAGCCGTTATGTTCCGAAATGACAAAAGCAGCAGAAAAGAGACTGAATTTCAGGTTCCAGGTACTTTAACTCATAAAACAGGGGTATTTGGTGTGGATATCTAACAGCAGACATTTTCCATCCACTGGTCCAGCAAGGTAACTCCTGAAGGATTGCACTGTGTCTCCTTCTACCTTTACACAGTACTTGGAGCCCCTAGGTCAGAAATACTACTGAATTTTCCAGCATGACCACAAAAAACCTCTATATTAACTTTAATGAAAAAAAAGGATGATAATAATAATAACAAAAAATAGGGCAGAGTATTTCCACACTGCAAAATGCTTCAGTTTGTGGGAAGCAGGATTCAATTCTAAAAATATGCACATCTTAATAACTGTCTGTAACAATTATTTTGTAACAATATCCTAAATCAGATGTTTTCCAAATGCAGAGTTGAGCACTGCCATGTGATCAAGACCATGCAGTTTAAGAGATACACATGTAAACAAAGCACTTCTTTTATCTGCCAGTCGCTGATAAACACTAGCTAATCCTCACCTAATCCTGTGAAGAGAACATCATCCTAGTTTCACAAAGAGGGAGGCTAAGGTAGTGAACTAATCCTTTGGGGAAAATACTCAGGTTAGAATGCCAGAGAGACTAGTTATTGTCAGAAGGTACAGTGAAATCATGTCTAGTTGCTGCCAGGGTGAGGGGCTCCGAGATTCCTGACTGGTAGGTCTACATGAAAATTTCTGCCAATTCTGATACAATTGTGCTGCCCAGGCTGCCCCCACACTGTGTGAGGCACCTTTCAGATAACTGTTGACAAAAAGGCCAGGAAGGAGAGAATGGGTTTGGATATGAACACAGAAATAGGATTTTCATATTTATAGAGCAGAGTCTTGAGAGAGGAACTGCTCTGAAGGAAGATAATGCCAGTTATTAAGGACATACATTCACAGTCATCCATAACATCCTGAAGAGAAGATCAATACACTCAACATCAGATGTGGGATTAGAGCTCAGAGGCTCTTTTCCTAGCCTGGATGCAGACCACTAGACCATGTTAATCTGACAGGAGGAGTTCCTGCAGGGCAGCTGAAAAAAATTCAGGTAGCAGGGGGGGGGGAAAGGAGGGATTCTAAAACCTCTTTGCAAATTCTTGCCTAAGCAAATGTACCACTGAATGTTAAAGAACAAATAATAACAAAGTGGCAAAGGGTAACAATTTTCCTTTTCAAGTGGATTTCCAAGCAGGTGCCTGTGCTGGGAAAGGGCTTGACTCTGCAGCCTGCTCGACACCCAGAGCAACGACCACAGAGAACTCCACGACCAGCCCAACAACTTGAGCCAGAACATTAAACAGCAAAAAGAGGGTTCAAAGCTGAAGCCTAGGATCAAGCAATCAAAGCTTTAAAGTGAAACAGTCTAGTTCACTGCAGTATTTATAAAAGGTTCTCTCTCAAAGCTTTCATGGAGCACCGTCTAGGCCCCCGCTATTACAGACTGGAACAAACTAATAGAGGAGGTATGTTTGAGGAAGCCTTGTAAAGCAAAATTGTATTTCATCCTGGAAAAATCTAGGAATCAAAAAGGACAGTAGAACACAACATAGGTAAGCCAACATGACTGGCTTTGTAAGATAAAAGGGATGCATTAAAAAAGGTATAAAGACTTCATAAGGGAAGACTGGAAGAACGTTACATGGTCTAGAGCAAACATGACTGTAAGTACAATGATGAAATAAATGACAACCTTCTATCAAACATGCTCTTGACTAACAAGTTTCTGCAGATAGGCACTAATTAAAAAAACAACCAGCAAAACCCACAGCTTGGACCTATGTAGACTAAGGTGAGGGAGAAAGAGTAGATATGAAGTACAGTCACTACACTAATGAGAGATAACAGAGTAATTAACAAAGACAGCTGTAAGTTCTTGCCACTAATACTGCTGTATTCCAGATATTCTCTAACTGGAAATCATAAGGTCATTATCAAAGATCTCTTTCAGGAAAGGTGAGAAACCAGTAGGTCAAACCAATGGTCTCTTGAGTTCAGGAAGTGTTTTCATCTATCCTAGGCAATGGAGAAGGTATTTCCAATGCACGCACTTTGCCAAATACACCTTACAGTGGTCAGAAAAATCCTTTCCAGTGTTTGGACCGACCATATCAGCTCAGAAACTTCAGATCAAATAATAATCTTCCACGCATGTACAACCAACACAGCAATCTCAGTCCTAACATACATTCAGGCAAGTTATAATTAATACCCAATTCTACACAAAACTTTAAAATTAAAATCTTTTCTTTAAAAGGAAACATTCCTTTTTAGAAAGGACCATCCAATAGTGTTTCATTGGGCACTGGCATTTTTCAAAGTCTTTGTCTGCCAATCTGATGATAACATTGGATTTTTTTTTCCCTTTTTTTCTTCATTTGATCAAGATAAAAATTTGCTACCTAAATATCCACAGTACTGTAGCTACAGGGGGCCTGAGTGGCACAGAGATCCATTAGATAAGCATAACTAAAGTGCAAAAAAAGCCACATAATGTAGTAAGGTGAGAAAACTGAATCTGCTTCACTCCCTAGAGTAAAGACTGTCTCTTCAAATGTTTGTACAGTGCTTAGCACAATGGGCATTCTGCTTTAGATATGAGCAGTAACCAAATATAATGACTAGTAATGGCAAATGCCTCAACCTCAATAAACCAGCACATTTGTAACTAGCATTTTTTAATAGTGGAAAGAATTGGGACAGTTAAAAAAAACCCTGTCCAATGAAATATTAAGAGGGATAGTTCCTAAATCTGGTAAAATCACATAGCATTCTAAATTACAATCAAAGCCATAAAAAATATTATGTTATCATGTGCTGGCTCACAACTTGCACCATGGGGACTCAGCAGTTCTGAGTTCACCTTGATCAGTTTAAAACTCCATATTAAAGAATGCTTTGGCTATTAGCATTGAAGTACAAACAGAACAAGAGAGATGAAATCAGTGACAGTGGTTACGGGAAAAACATTAGCTGCTGCTACCTTGCTTAAGACATGGTAAACACAACTGGAAAAGCCAAAAACTTAATTAAAAACAATGTGCAAGAAACATAAGACGAAACAGGAGAAAGGATGAACACAGTAAGCAAGGGCACAATGCCTATGCACTAAAAAACTGAGACAGGAATGGGCACAAGAAGTTGCGAGGAAGTGCATCCCTCTGTGTGCACTTCTAACCAGCTAATTCAAGAAGTGGACAGGGAACTGATGGCATAAATGGCACCACAAATTTTTGATCCTTAAAGGAAAATCTGAGATGCTGTTCTGTGTTATTCAAATCCATTCCAACATCTCTGCTGCAGTCAAAGCAGTTTCAGGTTTTACAGCCTGCTCATACTAGAAAAATTAACTGTGAAGAATAAAAAAATCATTTATCCAAAGACTGAAGCTGGCTATTACTCCACTGCTTGCAAATTAGTATGCCATTTTGCACGCTTACAGGAAAGTAAATTGCATTCAGTTTATATTACATCAGTTCAACAACACCAAATTTAAAATTGTCCACTTCAGCAATCGCTCAGCTTCCACATTGTCTCAGGTGGGAAATCTCTCATACTTCTGATAGCAGAACATGCAAATGTCCTGACAAGCACAACAGGACAAGGCATCTGCTGGTGTAAACGCTGAAATTTTTCTGATTATGAGCCCCAAATCTAAACTGGAGGCTGGGGCACCTCTCTTACGAGGACAGGCTGAGAGAGTTGGGATTATTCAGTCTGGAGAAGAGAAGGCTCCCAGGAGACCTTTTGGTGGCCTTCCAGTATCTGCAAGGGGCCTACAAGAGGGCTGGGGAAGGACTTTTTAGGATGTCAGGCAGCATTAGGACTAGGGGGAATGGACACAAGCTTGAAGAGGGTAGATTTAGGTTGGACATTAGGAAGAAGTTCTTCCCCATGAGGGTGGTGAGAAACTGGCACAGGTTGTCCACAGAAGTGGTGGAAGTCCCATCCCTAGAAGTTTTGAAGGCCAGGCTGGCTGGGGCTGTGAGCAAGCTGCTCTAGTGAGAGATGTCCCTGCCCATGGCGGGGGGTTGGAACTAGACGTTCTTCAAGGTCCCTTCCAACCCTGACAATTCTATGATTCTGTGATCTAAACTACTATAACTAGATACTGATAATGTGACCTATTTCTGTTTTCAGTGTGATTTGTAATAGCTACCAAAGAGGTCTGGCTTCCCTGGTGCTGCCTGGCTCTGCCTGCTCAGCGCCTGAACACACTGCTTAGCTGGGCGCAGTTCAAACATGGTCAGCCACGAGGAGGTCTTCCGAGATTTTTCTGTTCTAAAGCCAAGAAGGTCCCTTGTGAGTGCTTGTAAACCACAGCTATTCAGTTGCGTATCAACAGAGCCAACTCTGGGTAGATTTAAAAAAAAAAAGGCAAAAAACCCTGACAACTTTGTTACTCAAAGTCCAGAAGCTTGCCAAATAGGAAACACACTATCTAGATGGAAAAGGTCAA
Source organism: Bucco capensis (assembly GCA_013396975.1). Taxonomy (NCBI): domain Eukaryota; kingdom Metazoa; phylum Chordata; class Aves; order Piciformes; family Bucconidae; genus Bucco; species Bucco capensis. The sequence continues at coordinate 237,831 of VWZO01005068.1, forward strand.
GAGAATTTTTTTCCATAAACAACTGCCTAGCCTGTTCTCTGAGACAGATATGTAGGGATTTTTTCTCTCTCTCCTCCTCCTCTTTTTTTCCTTTCCCTCTTTTTTTCCCCCCTTCAGATGCAGATGTCTACTTGGTTAAATTTCAGCCTGAATTGTTAAAACCCAGCAAAAGCATAAGGACCTAAACCCAGTCTCATGATGGGAATCATGAGCCCTAACAATCCTGCCTTAATTAGAAATATACCTAAAATTCAGTCCCAATGCTATCACCTGCCTATGTAAGACTAACTCAAAAATGCTCTGGCAGCCACTTTAAACCTACAAAGACCAAGTGGTGAAATTAACTTTGTAACTGCTGAAATAGTTTTGGTACTACAGTACTGCTTAGAGCATGTGGCATAAAACCTTGATAAAGATTCCTGTCTGGTTATTTATTTTAGTCTGTCCTTGGTCAGGTCAGCCTCTTCCTGGCTACAATTAATCTGAAACAAAACAAAAAAACTCCCACAAAACACCAACCATCTCTGGATAAAATTTTCTAAGTAATGAAACTCAGCTACTGTAGGATGGGCATCTTTTAAGGATTTTATTTCAAAATCCCTTTTCCTCTTCTCTTTACAAATATAATGAACCATTATGGTGCATCCCATAATTACAATTCACATAGAGTCCTGGGATGCATTCTGTTTGTGGTAGCAGTGATGGGGTAAGTTCTGCTTGGGTCTATAAGCTAACATATGGTAAGATTCCCACTAATCTTCACCAGGATGCAAAAACCACAGATTTTTTGATGTTTAAATTGTTTTTTAAACAAGTGAAAGTTTCGGAATTCAAGATAGTAACAACAGTGATGTTCTCTGACATGACAACCTCTGTTTAACTACAGAAAAACTCAGAAAGAAAACCAAACAAATCAATTTCCTCCTCACAGGCTTCTCCTGCCTCATAGAACCACTAACCCACCAGCCTAGTTCACGGAGACCAACAACACTGGAGACCTTAAGGGTCTCATACCCACTGAAGCCCAGTCCCATTACCTGTGCACCAACAATGGTTCCCAGATGTTACAGTACATCAAGTGAAAGCCATACACCCCATCCACCACCAACAGGAACAAGGTCAATGTCTCATTTGAAAGGGAGTATCAAACAGCTGACCGAAGTCAATGGGCACCTGAATTATATTGTTAGTCTGCTAGTGATCTTCTCTCAGTACTTGACAAGTGACACAAAGAAGAGGTAGGACCATATTAAGCATCCAAATGGGGAGCTTAAACTCATAGTTGTTAGAACAAAACATGTAATTTCACAAGCACTTCTAATAGCAGTGCAGTCTTGCAACATTTCAGTGCTCTGCTCCTCCTACCACTTGCTGCCACCTTTCTGACAAGTGTAACTGCAAAGAGACTCACTGACTAGAGAAGATTTTTTCCCCTTCCTTACTTCTACCAGCAAAGCTACCAAAGAGATACTCCTTAAACCACAGTGCAAGAAGGGTCTCTTAACTATATTTTCTTTGAAGTTGCCTCAACTTGTTGGATTACAACATTTCACTTCTAACAAGTTATTTTAATTTTTTGTGAGACATCATTTTTATTTTTATAGCTCAGGAGACTGGACTTTGCAAGGCAGATGTCTTGAGAAACAATCATCAAAGCTTGTAAAATCATACTGAAATTGATACACGTAGCCATTAGAACACCCTGCAGTGAAAAACAGATTACAGCAGAAGTGTTCTATAAAGATCAGTAAATTTTGTCATCTTACTGGATTTTACCGCACATGCTTTTTCAGAATTAGAAATAACCAATTCTCATAAAACATGCAACAAAACTGTTTTACTCCAACATAAAAGTTGGGCAGCCTAAACCATAAAGGTATGAATTCATACCTGGAGTAAGTAGTATAAAATACAGCTGAAGTCAAACAAGGTGGTACTCTGTATCAGATCTCCTCTGGCTGTAGAAGTTAAAATTAACATATTTCAAACTGACTTTTCAAATTAGGTCCTAAGGTCACAGAAGACCACATACTCAAAGGAGCTGAGCATGACTATTACATTAATGATCCACGTTCAGGATGAAACTGTACAGTTTCATAGTATTATTTACAAGGTACAGTAAAAGGTAAAGAATAAGAGTCTGAAATCGGAAGTTGATTTAGCTTTTTGACTTTCTGTGCAAGCATGAGGCTGTTCTCAGTAGGAAGATGAGAAGCGAGAGAATGAAATGGAGCCTCTCTGCCCAGGGAGATGATTTGCAATACTCCTATGACAGGACTAACTGGACACTGGATGTTTGACTCAGGCTCTCAGATCACTTTCAAGCTGTCTATCATCATATTTTTAAAATAATAAAAATAAATAGACTAAGTACAGAAAGTGTGCTTTGGAGAAAAGCCAGTTGCAGCAAAAGTTGCTTTGTCTGCTAGTTCAAAAATACAGCCTCATTCACTCACAAGAGAAACTATTCACAGACAGAAAGAACACTGCATAATTTGTAGGCCTTTGCAGGATTTCCCCCCCTCCAAGACTCCCTCTTCCTAGAAACAGCATGAGCTAGACAGAGCTTTTTGCCCCGCTACCAGTCTTGAATGTTTTAGGTCTTGTATGTGTGAATCATAAAAAGCTGTGCCACAAAGTTCAGTTTAACCAATTGCCAAACAGGAAAGCACTCATTACTTGTCTAAAAGCATCCTTTGTGCAAATGGCTACAGTAGAGCATGATGAATTAAAACAAAATCCCACACAGGCAACATGATCAGAGTCCATCCATCCAGCATGGTGCAAAGAGCAGGCAGACAATACTCTCTCTGTTATCTGCTTTCTCAAACTGACCTTGTTGATCTGCTAGATCATGAGGCTGTGTACCATATTTACAAAACGAGAGTGCAGGGGCAGACAGCTGACTTGCACTTGAACATCAGTAAAACCCCTGCTTCTATTTTGCCTGCGAGGCTTTTATCACTGACATGAAACCTGAGTTTTATGAACAGGACATTTCAAAAGTTTGTTCAAGGAGATGTGTACCAATTAGTATTTGTTCATATGGAGAGACACAGCACCACACAAGAGTGACAGGAGTTCAATTTACCATATGTCTTACAATTACAGAGGATATGTATTACTTACACTCTGCACTGACAACAGGACAAGCAACAGTAACAAGAAGTACTGTCCTTCACAGTGCACAGAGTTTAGCTGGCCAATTAATCCTATTGTTTAACAGTGAAACATCCGATGTGTGCTGAGTCCCATTTTAAAGGGTTTCAAGATCAGTTAACCTTAATTTAATACCCAGAAATATGTAACTTGAACATACAACAGAGGTAAATTAGTACAGTTCTTTGAAGGTGTCAATGAAGACACATCTGAAGTGAAGCTTGTTCACATAACTCAACCGCTCTTTTGAAGAGCCCTGGACAAAGCCCCAGGCAATAGACCATCAAAAAACTTGCTAGTCATGGGATCTGTGGTAAACAGGGTTGCCATCCACTGGGAACTGCTTAACAGCAAGACAAACAGAAGCAACAATTCTTAGTATGACAAATAATTAACATATGATGGGGAACAAAATCAAGTAAAAAATGAAAGGTGTACAATGTATTGACCAAGTCTCAACTCTCAAAAAGAGTTTGAAAGAAAGATGACAAAATTTGCAGACGGCACATTTCTGGGTTAGAAAAAGATAACATTGGGAAGAAAAAATAATGTGTATGGTCAAGTGAATGCCATACTACATTTTGTTTTGATGAATATGACCATTTGCACCAGTTTAAAACTTGAGTGGGTTCTAAAGCTGTACAGGCTTTCAGGATAAGGCCATAGCACTGTAAAAACCTAAACAAAATTAACAATAAATGGTAAGGAATAGAAGGATGGGAAGTAAGAAGGAAATGGCAAGAATAGTTTCATTATTGCTACTTAAGTGAAAGGCTTACTGTTCAGTGGAATACAGTAGATAGTTTTGGTTTCTCTGCCCTTAAAGGCTCGGCAAATCATCAAAAGAGTCAGAGATCAGCAAACACGACTGAGAACATACAAAGGCATCTGAATGAGTAGACACTAAAAACTGTATTATTAATAGAGAGGAATACAGAAACATCAAGCTTCATGGAAAAGATACACTTTGACAGAAAATGTTTTAAGCTTGTGTCACTAGTATTCAGAAATGAATATACGTTTTTTACTACTGTCAGTTTTCTCCTTCGCACAGCTCAAACAGTCAAGTTCATTGAAATCCCTATTACAAAGCCTTTACGAAGCCAAGAGCAGAGTGGAACTCAAAAATAAAATTAAGCGTTTATATGTACATATGCTTACTGACATTAGAAAAGATAAATGACATAAATGGACATTAAACATCAGCTCTTGTTCTTAGAAATACAGCAAGTTTCATACATTTGTCACATGTGATGCCTAAGATCAAAAGTGGAAGAAAAAAGAGTTATTTTCTGAAATGTAGGATACTAACTTCAAAAAAGATCCAGCAATTATTTTTACCTAATGATACTAGTCAATGTTTACCTCCACAATGAAAGCAACACGTACAAACTTCCTGTACTAGTTAAAAAGGCAACAGGCTTAGCTCAAATGACAAGCTAAAAAAATCGGGATTAGCAAACTGAAGGCCAGAAAATAAGAACTGAATCACACAAGCCTGCTGCCTATACAAAGCACTGGAGCAGTGAATTTTAAATCAATCTGTTCATCCCAGGCAATATGTATATTTGGACAATTATTTGTTTTCTTTTCTCCAATGTTTAGACACCATAAAAACCATCTACATGAAAACAGCTTGTGCGTTACAGTTCTGATGAGGCTCATAAAAAATTAATAGAATGTGAAGAAGGAAACACGATGAGGCATAGAGATTGTATGTCCAAAAGACAAGAGGTATGTGCAGGTCTAATTGATAAAATGCTTCATTCATTTTCACATCTGAGACAGCATTTTAAGCCTAAAGGTTGAATTATAAAATGTGTTTCAGGAGTTGTTAGCTATCATGTCAAAACTAAAATGCTCATGAACTGAAGACAGAATTTATTCAATAGTTTCTCTTTCATTTATGTGGAAGACAAGAAACAAGTACAGGAAAACAAACTCCTCTGGTAAAGTCTTGAGTGTGCTCAGGAGAACAGCAAAACCTACATCAACTACTGCAAGAATGGGATTTTTTCTGATAGGCAGGATTCCAACTGCTTTTCTAGGGCCAAGGATGTTGACACCTCTTTCTCCATCATAACACAACCCTTTGGTTTCTGTGAAAAGTAGGACAGACCCTTGTGTTGGTCTTTCAGCCCCCCTCCATACCTGCTCTGTTCCACATGCATATGCTTCCTGTGATGAGCATGAGAACTTAACCACTGCAGCTCATCAAGGACTATACAGCAAGGGACAGAGCTTATTCCTGTGCTTCACCCTGGAAAGCCAGGGGGGTTATTAATGAAAGAATCCCATAGTAAATCTGCTCAAGTGTTTTCTCTGCTCATCTGGGATTTCCCTACCTTATCCCTGTGAATGTACACAGTATTGTTCTTTCAAAATCATGTTGAATCAGGACAGTGGAACTATTTTCCTATCTTCCTAGCAACTGCTGCTAAGGTTTATACTACATTGCCTTCTGATGTCTTTCTTACAATGTGCTATTTCCTCCTAATACCTTATGAAGAAGTGTAAATACATGAGCAGCATCAACAAATCAGGTTGAAACCAGCTATGGAGAAGGCAGTCTAGAACTGTGTTTGTATCATAAATCCTTACCTTATGGTATCAGTGTGAGAATCAAGCTCTGATAAGCAACTGTAAAAAGGCCTTTTTAAGGTTCCTCATTCATCCTCCTTAATCTTAAGACTGCCTGTTCTAAAACACGTTATGAGAATAGGAAACTATTGTGAACTAATGTTCATTAACAAGGAGAAATAAAGTGCAGGGAGCTAATAATGAAAATCCTATTCATGTTTTAGAGCTGTATTTGTTCATAATTAGATGTGGTAAAAATAGCAGACAAAGAAAAGGAAGAAAAAGATCAGATTCATAACAGTAGACATTTTTCAAAGATGCTCTTCACTAAACGAAAAATAACCTCCTAGACTTCTGAACTGAGGATACAACAGCTATCAAAGAACTCCCTGAAAGAAGACACTACACCTTTCCACTGCATATATGAAGAAGGTTGTCCTACCACTTTCAATCTTCTGACACACTCCAGGTAACTTTTTGAATAAAATCTGTGTAACTCAACAATATATCACATAACTGCTTTTGGATTTCTTGCTATAAAGTAGCTGTCTACACAATTACATTTCCAGCTTCTGTTTCATTGTTATTTAATGCTAATTACTTTGTTTATATTTGATGCTTTTAATACTATTGTTTTCTAAAGTGTTTCAAAAAAGTATTTACCTCAGTGTGCCTGTACTAGAGAAACTAAACAAAACCAGCTGCATGAGCCTCTCTGCTGTCGAGATTGACTAGACCATCTACAAAACTGATCTGCAAGCATATTAGTAAGCAATACACAAACTGTTAAGCTCAGAAAGGATGGAATTACAAACACTAATGAGTCATAAGCAGACAGATAGAAACTAAAATGACAAGTTGATTAAAGATACCCTTCCATTGACAGGGACAGTGAAAGGAACTGTACAGCATGTACTAATTCAGTTCTATCATAAACTGCTTAAGACTACTGGTGTCAAGATTAATCATTTGAGTCTTGTTCCAAATCATTCCTCTGCTTATGCCATTTTGCTATTCACATCTGTCCTTACTATTATATACCTGTTTGTTTAAAGAAGAACATATGGCACCAGAGATACTGAGATAGCAAATGCAGACTAATGGGTACAGCTGTCATGAAGGAAAGTCAGGCAGGTACATTCACCCATCCGCCTACTCACATAGACCTACCATATTCAGGCCCCACACAGATCTGCTCACACAGATGGCCATGGCCAGTTCCCTCCCCGAGTGACAGAGAAAGCTTGGAAAGCTCTTCTCAAACTCGAGATAAAATTTTGATATCACTTCATACTTCAATTCTTCAAAGGTTTTGTTAGTTGAACTTTTCAAAATCATAAACACTCTTGCCAAGTATAAGCTTGTAAAGCAAAAAGCACATCTGAACTTCAATATCGCTATTAAGGTACTTTATTTTCTCCTCACCTGCACCTAATACCTTCTTTAGCTTAGGGAGTTCTTCCTCACCCTGACTGACATCAAATTCAGATGTGTTGCCTACCAGGGTTTGTGTATTGGCATTCTGTTCTTCCTATGTTTGTGGACTTCAGCTATCCTGCTTATATTTTGGGTGTTGTAACTGTTCATTTAGCTGTCTTCATTCTCGAATTAGATACCCAACAGCATCTTTAGTTATGCAGCTCAAAGAGACCACATAACTTCTTTCCTGCTGACAGGCACAATCTTTCTGCAGTGAGAAAAGATGGTATCTAGGGAGGGATGAAAGAAGAGAGAGCGTAATTTCAGTGAAGCTGTGTGTGGGAATCAGGACAGCTATGCTGGTCCCAGTCCTGAGCACATTTCACCTAACCTGAGCTTTTTGTAGGACTGCAGCTGGAAGTTTTTGCATGAACTAATATTCTCCCACTTTTTCTGTTCCAATGAAAATAGAAACTTCTAATAGTCATTAGCAGAAATGAAAGAATTCAGTTTATCATAAACAGCTGGATTCTACAATTATTAAACCCAAAACAAAGTACTGACTCATCTTTACTCTAAATTGTTAATTCAAGTAACAAGCATGCAGATGAAACAATTAATTTTCAAATGTAAAAATCTACCTACAGCAAAACAAGCAAAGTTAACTTGCATTGTGGCTCCTTGCCTGCACACTCACAGTGCATAGGTCAGAACTGACAAAGCTTACATTTCTGAGTTCAGCACAGGCTTCCCCTGGTAGCAAAATACACTGCTCTGAAAACTGGCTATGCACAAGGATGAATTCTAGCCCCATCATGGGTAATAGTTTGGTCTGTCACTGGATTATCATTTTATGGTTTGGAATCACTTAACTGTAACATCAACAGTCCATTACTGCTGGATTAACAAGATATTTAAAGAGGCTAAACATGATATTCAAAACAAGCAATTATCAACTGCTAGAAATAATTATTACACTTAAATTGCAAGAATATGGAGAGAGGTTGTCCTGTGTCATTTGATCCAAAGACAGGTTTACTTTTCAAAACCTAAAAGATAAGTAAAAAAATAAAGGATCACATTCCTACAGAAGCAAAAAGATGACCAGCAGCAATATTTATCTTTGAATAGATCTTCCAAATACAGTTAAAGACCATTTGGCTGGAAAAACCGGGCCGTATCAATTTTGGTGTAAAAGGCATAACTGCATTTTAATCCATTTATGAAAATCTCACAGATGTGGTTTAGACAACAGTTGCTCAAGTTGCAAATATGCCTTGCTCTGGCAAGTCCCACTTTCTTTCCAAAGGGTAGGTCGCTGCATGGAAGAGCAAAAAATAACTGAGCAGCCTTGGGAATATATGAAAAACAGTTTTCACTCTGAGTAGAGCTGAATATTTTTATACTGAAACCAGGCTAAACTGCTTCTTCAGGAAATTATCAAAGGAAACACAGCTGAGATTGTTGAAAGAGCAAGAGGGGTTGGGATGCATTTTGGTCAACAGCTTTGGGCAACTGCAAATTCAGTAAAGAATATGGAAGATGTTGCTGTTAATAAAGTCAAGCCCACTTAAATTGAGTTCATGATTTGATAGTTCTTTGAATCTGAAACTCAAAATGAAAGGCCTTCCAGACTGAAACCTCTGAATTACATACAGGTCTGCATCAGACTGATCCTAAAAATGCCTCTCAAGGACTAAGGCTTTCTTTACGCATTTCCATAATGCCAAGAAGACTCTCATGAATGAATGTATAACATTTTGGTGCAGTTCAACTGCTTACCAATCTCTAAAAGCCAGTATTTCCCCCCCCACACACACACACAAAATTTGTATACTAGGCAGGTTTACTGTTATTCATGGCTGATAGAAGATACAAAGAAAAATGATGCTACAGGGAAGAGGACTGCTTCAGAGAGTGATATTTGAAGAATATGCAGGAGAGCCTTTGGAAACAAATTTGCTACAATATTCACCTTAACTAACCTCATAAGCTACCAATATGTTTTCAGAGTAACTACACTGACTAAGGGCACAATCTAAGTTTGAATATGTAATGTGAGATAGCAATATAGTGTTACCCAGAAAACAGTACTTAGTGAAAAGGCTAGAAAGTTTATACGAGCTGTAAGAGGTAGCTACTTCTTGCCTCTTCTACCCCTTGTGACATTTCAATATATATTCTTCCAGCATAACCACCCTCAAAAAGTTTGATATATGTGCCTACTGCAAATACAGTTTGTATCAGCAAATAAAAGTGATCTTTCTAGTATATAGCTTACACTAATTCCTTGAGTGAAACAAGCTGCATCAGCAAAAGGGCATTTTTGTTGTAGATCTATACCTACCCCAGCACTTTTGCCTACATTGAGAGTTATAAACAAGCACAGTCCTTGATGACATTTCTATGCTCACACAAATTTTATGTGTAGATCTCACTTCAGGTAATCTCATGCTCACTCCACAAAACTCCTTATCATTGTAACTTATACTCCTTTCTTTCATGTTTCAGAGAAAACACTGAAATCAAGTAAAAAAACATCTCCCCAAAGGTATGTGCCTTTCATGTCACGTAAAACTGAAGTTCAGTGGAGAATAGGTATATTTTCAGAGCTCAGATTACAAAAAGGGAAGCATATGCAGCTCTGTGAGAAAATGTGAAGGGGTTGTGTAAGGTAGGCAGAAGTTACCAGTCTGATGGCTATATTTTATAGCAGCCAAAGTTTAATTTAAATTTAGAATGTCAATAATTCCATAATAACAAAAAAATTGTTGGTTTGGCAACATTTTTTTTCCTTCTTTTTTCTCTTTTCTTCTGCTTATTTATAGTACTGTCAAACCAGAACACAGGTCTGTTCTATTTCCTGCACAGGTAGAGCTATCTTACAGCTTTTAAGGGAGAAATTACCATCACTGGAGGAAATGTCATTATGGATTATTTTGCTGCTTGAGTCAATATCAGTCTATGCAGATATTACTACTCATGCAGTACCTAACAGTCTTCAATCTCCAGTGTTATTAGGAAGAAAAAGGGGAGTTAAGGACAGGCCAGAAATATCTTAATCATCAATGAAATCTGCAGGAGAAGCTTCTGGAGAGAGCCACTTGGATTCATCCGCCCCCCTCCCTGATTCATGAAAAACTGATCTCAGAACAGATTAGGCAAACAATGGAAAGACATATGGGAAAACTCAGCTGTAGACTCCAGTTTCAGAGAGTGACAACTGGTAAACACTTTTTCAAATGCCTTAGTCTGTTAACAGTCTAAAGTCCTCTGAAGAAGGCTTTGAAAAATTTGCCAAATACTATGAGTGAAACTGTACAACAGCTTGAAATAGCATAAATTAGAAGTGTGGCTTATGGTGACTGCACTGATAGAAAACTGAGAGCTGCAATTAGCCTTCAGTAGAAGGTAACAAGCATTATTTGAAGTGAGATTTCTGAAAAATTATCAGCTGTTTGACATGCCTAGTGAAGATCAACAAATACAGAGACGTTCCAGCATTAAGGACAATGAGTAATAAATTACTTTCACACTAAGACATTAACTTTCATATTGCAGTTAGACAGACATTTTGACAGGTAGGGTACTGCACAAATGCAGGCACAAAGGCAGAAAGTGAGGCAATGTTAGGGGAAGTGCTGTTTAGTTGAAAGTAGGCAGGACTGAGCTGTAGAGCAAATACTCAGGGTACTACTTAGGTCTCCACTAAAATAAGAAATGTTTAACTTGCATACAGTACTATTTTATGATAAGGCTCTACCTCACTTAAGTAAATGCTCTCATTTCAATCTGCTTTTGGTCACCTTGACACCTTTTCAAATTTGTACAGCCATAAACTGACTAAATGGCTGGAAAACCAAATGTATATTTCAAGTAAATTATCTGTCACTCAGTATTTTGTACAACTTAGGCAAACTCTGAATGCTCATACGGTTATGGCACATGCGCTCTGGCTACAGAAGAGACTTACAGTTGAGAAATTGGAAGTTCAAAGTAAACACAGTGGTGACAAAAAACCTCACAACCGAGAATCAACACTGAGGATTAAATAACCTAAACTTTGACAGAGGTCCCATTTCCAGTGATCTGCATCAGTTTTGCTTGACTTGACATTAAGAACACAGCAGAGAATCGGGACCAATGAATCTGGCCACTGTGGAAAGCTGCTTGCCTGACTGCATGAACTGCTTTTTCCTTGCTGTTTAATAAAGACCTATTAAAAAGTAGGTTTTTGAGGTCTTTGTGAACCAGCTAAATAAACAATGAGTACTGAAAGGAGACATTCATTACTCCTTTTCTCCAAGCTGCATCACATCTTTGCAATGAAAGTAGAAATAGCAACAGTTCAGGTACTTTCTCTTAAGACAGCTATACAACCTTTAAAACATCCATTTTCCAGAAGCCAGAAAGAACCCCACATTTTCACCAATGCACAGCCACTGCCTGGGATGAGTCCTCACCTCTCCTTCCACTAAGCAATTAATTCTAACCTACTTTGAACCCTTTCAAAATACTGCAGACAATTTTATTCAAAAAGAAAACTGTCAGTGACATGTCTGTCACTCGTATACCAAGACAAGCAGAGAAACAGTGGAACGTCTGTCTTGCTACCACAAGCTCATCATTTTTGCATCTGCTGGCAACAGCTGATAGATCATTCACTAGACTGTCATGAAGTAAAAATATTAGCCATCAACATACTCAAGCTCTTGGATCAGAAGGGACAGCCCATCTTGTGACAGTCTCCAGATGACTGACTTCATTCCTACATCTCCACATCTTCTTGCTTAGTGCAGTGGGAGCCCTGGGAGATTCTTGAGATTTGTACACTCAGAAAACAGAATTACACCTGTAATTGTAGGAAGGTCAGGATTTTAGAGCATTCCAGCCCAGGATTTAGTACTGAGTGCAACTGCTCTACAAAATGAAACAGGAGTCACTTTTCCTGGAGGATGGGCATTTGTCTTTGTCCTTGCTCAGAGGCCCATATATACCAGAGTCTATCTCAACTAATGCCACTTCAGATAACCCAAACTTTTTTGGTTTTGTTTTTTTTGTTTGTTTACATTTGACTTTGTTTATGGCACTAATGCCTACACATAGCTGAGTAGCAAGGACCACATTTTCTTTCACCTTGTTTGATTGCTACATAAGAACAATGGAGATATAAAAAAATCTCAGTAACAGGTCTTTTCCTTGCAGATCAAATGGTTGCAGTGCATTTCCCACTGTCATTTATATAAAAGGTCTCAAACATGATGTATTTTCAACAGCAGCATTTTATTAGCTTTAATCTCTCCTCACCTTGCATCACCCTGCTTGTGATAAGAAACTTGAGTATGCAGGTTTTGATTGGAATAGAGTTAATTTTCTTCCTCGTAGCTAGTATGGGCTATGTTTTGGATCTATGCTGGAAACAGTGTTGATAATACAGAGATGTCTTCATTATTGCTGAGCAGTGCTTACACAGAGTCAAGGCCTTTTCTCCTTCTCACACCACCCCACCAGTGAGGACTGTGGGGGCAAACAAGAAGTTGGGAGAGGACACAGCTGGCACAGCTGACCTCAACTGACCAAAGAGATATTCTGCACCATATGACATAATGTCCAGCATATAAAGCTGGTGGAAGGAAGGAGGGGACATTTGGAGTGATGGTGTTTTGTCTTGCTGAGTAACTGCAACACGTGATGTAGCCCTGCTGTCCTAAAGATGGCTGACCATCTAGCTTCCAATGGGAAATGGTGAATGAATTCCTTGTTTTGCTTTGCTTGCACACACAGCTACTGCTTTACCTATTAAATTGTCTTTATCTCAACCCATGAGCTTTCTCACTTTTACTGTTCTGATTCTCTCTCTCATCCCAGCAGGGAGAAGTGAGTGAGTGGATGTGTGGGGCTTAGTTGCTGGCTGGGGTTAAACCACAACACTGAGTCAGCATGGCACTACTTCAGAAGCCAGCTGAATCACCCTTTAACTAAAAAAAGCAGTATTAACAACTCACAATCATTTGAAGCAAACAGTTCAGCTGCAACAACCTCACAAAGACATGAAACTGCTCTGTAGTGGGACTCAGGAAACTTCAGGCTCAGATGAAGTGACTTGCCAAACCCAGCTATAAGCTATATGTGATGTGATCAAATCGGCTCCTCTACCCCATGTTTCAGTTTCTATTGGATAGTGCACATGTAATACCTCTCAGTTTAGAAACATAAAATCTCTCATGGTGTTCATGATCACCAGGCACCATGTTATGATCACAGGCACACCGCCAATGCTCTATAAAACTACTTCCAACATTTCCACAGGTAACTGAAAATCAACTAACAAATGGCAAACCATCTTGCATCTCAAACATTATTCTTTGCTTAGGATAAAGCACAGAGGTTGCAAACACAACTTAACTGTGCAGTGTTACTGTCCTTCCCACACTTGCTCTGCAGAGGATATATGCTTCCAGAGATGTCAGTTCAGCACCATCTGTAAACACTACATTGATTCCAGTCCACTCAAAGTAAGCCTGACATTCCCTCCTGACTTGTGGCAGCCCTTGGTGCACGCTGACTAATGCACATATGGAAGCATCCTTATTTCCTTACTTAAGCGAGCAAGTTCCCACTGAACAATCTGCTAAACTTAATCTACAAGTGCAAGAGAGAGAAAAGAAGCCGAACCAAACTAAACCAAACTAAACCAACCAAACAAAAAAACCCTGCCACATCTGGGACAGAACTGAGGAGACTCCTCAAAAAGATTCCAAGGAAATGATTCCCCCCCTGTTTCAAAAGAATTAATAGGAAGTCAAAACAAAACAAGCAAGAAAAAAACCATTTCAACAAGGTCAAATGTGTGTTCAAGTGGAGGTAAGAAACCACTTAAAGCTCTCATAGGATTGTAAGACCCTTTGACAGGTCTGATAATTTTAACGCCTAATTCCATTACAGTATCTGGCAGCCTGCAAGGGCACATTTTACTAACCATAGGCCACCAGGTCATGATAGATGTTGACAGAAAACATTAAAGGTTAAGTAGATGTAAGACTATAAAACATTTCAAGCCGTACAGTGCCAACAATGTTAACTAGCAAGCATGGTGCTGTTTGAGAGGAGACAAAAATAATTGGGTTTTTCTACCAGCTGCAGTCCCAGGGAGCTCTAGCAGAATCAGGTGGCCAGGATGGCCAGCACCAGGCATGCCACATCACATGAAAATCCTCTTTGCTCTCCAAAATCTTATGTGTTATTTAAAATTCTTAAGGTGGAAGATCAGACTAATTAAGGTTAAGAAAAGATAGCTTTACAATGGATTTCACTAGTCCTCTTCAGATGCAAAATGCCAGCAGCTTCTGTGAAACCAGTAGCAGCAGCAGCAGTGCCACAGAGCAGCAACAACGCAGGAGACTTCCTGACAGCTAAGGTCAGGCAACGCGCAATTGCCTGCATGTAACAGGATAGCATTCTGACTTTAAAAGTAGCACCCGGATCCTCACCATGATGAGGATCTAAGCCAACAGTTAAAACAATTTAGCAAGACACAACAGTTTTGCCTTAAATCCCCTGCAAAACTTAAGTCAAGGATAGCAGTGTAATCACTGCAGGTGGTAACACACACTTCACTCTGCCTGAGAGTATTTATGTAAAACATTAATGCAGTTACAACTCTGATATGTAATTTTGATTGCTCTTTCCTTAAAGGTGTCTAGATACAATGACAATGGCCATAATCAGAGTTAACTTATTCCAGTCATCAGATATAAACCCTACTATTTCACATTCCAAACTATTTAATGGAAAGGAAGGTATTGCACAGATCATGGCCTGTTTGTGTGGAAAAGGCTTGAAAGATGCTCTGCATACTGTGTTCTATAAGGCACTGTGAGGATATTCACAAGTAAATCTTCAGGGGTTTGTTTTGTTTTTGTTGTTGTTGTTTTGGTTGGGTGGATTGCTTTTTTTTTTTTTAAGAGCTCCTTTGAGTGACATCTATCTGGATAATAAATTTCCCACATCACAAACAATTAAATTAAAAGGTGTTTAATATGTAAGGGGGAGACAGTTGACTACTGACCAAATCTGACATACAAATAGCTTGTTAATTTGTCAGCAAGCCAAAATAAATTGAATGGGCTGGCTACAGGTGCAGGTAAATGCCTCAGAAATAGACATCAGTAAATCATTTAGTTCTCTATAACATTTTAGATTACAGTCATTTAACCACAAGGACATTTTTGCCTTTGCAAAATGATTCTGGAGTGCTTCAAGTGAGCCACTTTAAGTCACTGCTCAAGATGGGACTTTACAATTCCCTTTTTCTGATCGCTTATAACCTAACTCTTAACAGAAATGATAAACCGTATCTTCTTCTCTGCTTATTGCAAAATACATAATCCAAGGTTATGGGGTATTACATACTAATGATTGACTAACTCTCCAAGTCCAAAATTGCCTCTAGGAGAAAATAAATCCCTCACTGATATTTTTTGTACAGGTAGAGACAGAGAAGCAGCTTGCTCAATGTCAGGCAAGTCAGAAAGCCAACATCCCAGCCTCACTAAACGTAAAAGCGGCTATATGGAAGGCTGAAAAAACAGTGTGTCATCGTGCACAGAACATGTTCCTTACAAGTAAAATCACTTGGTCCTCATAATTCTCCATCTCAAACACTTCTTCAAACAAGCCAACCACTGGCTATCTCCTCTTCCTGCTCAAACACCATCTGCTGGGTTGTTTTTCTATGAAAATGATATAAGGAGCCACAAATAACAACAGACAGAAGCTTAATTGCATGTTCAAAAGAAGGTCACCCTCATATTAAAACCAGAAACACAATATACAAGGACCATCCATGCTTCTGGTTTTCAAAGAGCTTAAGAGTATATTCACAAGTCTCAAAGTCATTTTGGAAAAAGACTACATTTTCTGCTTTCTAATGGACTAAGACTAACATGCATGTTTCTGGTTTTAACCTGATTCTAATGCAACTTTTGTCTATTGAAGCCTGTTTCTTGACAACCACAAATTACTTTAGTTAGTCACTTTAAGGACCTTCCAAGTAAACCCGCCAATTAAGGAACTGCAGTGCTTCCACCCTGAGGAATAGTTAGAAAATATATGGAAAGCTGACTGGAACAGGACAATTTAACAGTGCTTGTCTATGTGCAAGAAGATGACATGCTTTAGAAGTTTCTTACAGACTAACTTCTCAATTGCCCTACTGCTAGAAAAATAGTAGGAATGCATATGGATGAAAAGGTATGCAGGAACATGAAGGACTGGTGCTTACTTCCAAAATGATGCCATTTTATTACACCTAGGATAGGAGGAGTTTTCACACACTTACAGCCAAATATTACAGCCAGGCACACTGCCAACTATGCATTATAATTCAGAGCTAACAGCCAAATCTAGATAGAAACTCAGTTACAGCACCAAAGTTCACTAAGGTATTTTCAAACTTATAAAAAACCACACAGGGTGTGATGCAAACCTGTGGCACATCTGCCTGAGTTGGAAGGTTGGAGTTAAAACTATCAACAGCAACAAAACAAGAACATTGAGAAATACCCACAGCAGACCCCATTAACAGAACCAGGAAGACCTACAAGCTGCTCAAGGCAGTCAAATAACAGCCTGTGATCAATAGAAGCAAATACTGCTGGCAGATCAAGCAGGATCAAGACTACATAAGCCACTGCAATCTGTATGAATAAGTAAATCATGACAGGCTCCTCTGAAAGCCACGGTGTTAGGGCAATGCTTGAAAAACTCAACTTTCTTAAGCAGTTGGATAGTGTCAGCAGATAAGACAGTAGAAGTACTGTTAACACCCTTCTTTCAAGTCTGGCTAGAATATGGATAAGTAAGTCGCAATAAAAACACAATTTTTTTTCTTTTCCTACTACTTACTAATGCAAAAATAAAGTTTTTAATAAAATGTTAAGTGTATTAAAACAATAAAACAAACAACAGGTCAGTAAAGCTAGTTAGCAGAGCTAACTTAGTACTGAAAACAGTCATTAGACAATCTCCTATTAGCTCTCTGTTACCTTTATGGACCTGAGGAGGAAAAGATACCCAAGAATAAGTAAAGGAGAGATTTTTATGAGCATCACCCCCTTGCCCTAGTTCTGCTTCATCAGAAGTTCTACTCCATTCATAACTAAGTTAGGTCAGAATGGTTTTGAAAATTCAGTACAAATAGTTTTAATGATAAGCACATGAGAAAAGGAATGTGTCCAGGTACTATAACGTTATATTCAAACAGCATTGTAAGCAGCCTGTATTTACAGCAATTGTGGGGTTTTGTCTGCATCCAGGATGTCAACACAGGCAAGAGTCCAGCTTGCCTACCTCCTGAAAGTTAAGAGATATAAGGGGCACTGAGGAGGTACAAAGAACAACCACTGAGAAGAAAATTCACTGACAGGATTAGAATTTGGTAAACACTACAGTTTATTCATCAGACTGCTGATAGCTGCACTTCAGTTTATAATAAACAGCAAGAATTAGAAGCTTGTCTAAGTGTGTGAACAATTTATTGGTACTACTAAAGACAACTGAGAACAAAATTAACTTTTTCCTCTGAAAATTAACTTTTTCCTCTGAAATAGGTAAAAATGCCATTGGTTGTACTGGATTACTGTCAACAGAATGAGTCCCAACAAGCTAAGAGTCAGGATTAGTAACACACTCCAGAGAATACAAGACATCTGAGAATGATCCAGGGTCAAGAACTGGACAAAGGTATAATATTTATTATAAGTAGGCTAAGTGGCAGCCTTCTACACTGCTGAAGTAATTACTGTTCCAGCGTCACTCGATTTGTAACTATACCTTGTCTTGATTTTAAGGAGAAAATTTTTCAGAGATCTCCCAGTTAAAAATGGGGAAAATAACCTGTGTACTTTCTGGGCTTTTCTTGTCTCCTTACTAAATCCCTCAGTGGAAGAGCCTGTGTACGTGCCAGACTGGCTGGCTGCTTTCTCATTGATGATGAACGGATACACACTCTTCACCAGGCCTTAAAAGCTATTACTGCTTTGCTTTATTGCACACCAGTGTACCTCTGATAATTACTGAAACATCCATTTCATTTGAAGGTTAGCTCATCCCTTCACATTCTGGTTTAGAAGGTTTTGTTCAGCAATTTCAAATTGTTCCTGTATCAAAGAAGCTAATTTTCAGTTACTTCTTGATCAACAGTTTTATACACCTAAGCATCCTTTTGCTAAAGCATTTTAGAAGCAGGTACACCTGGTGGAATTTTCGTTTCTGTCTTGCCATTAGAAAAGTCAAGAGATTATTACCAAAGTGCCCTTTCTTCCAGTGTGTTAACTTTTAGCTATTTTTATAAGGATCTGTAAATGAAACAGATGCCACGTCTAGTGTTTTTTCACAGAACTTTCTGGTTTCTTCTGGAAAGGCAGTACAAGGGAAATCACTGTGGCAAACTCTAGGAAATTCAGAGGACAGGCAGTGGGGTCATTTGTTACAGCAATATTTTTAAAACACATGCTGTACCGTGCAAGATACAAGAAGTAGTAAACCACTCAATTAGCCTGCACAGCTATCCATACGGCCCAGCTAGGCATCTGATACTCAGATCACCCAGCTCTAGCTTGGATAGCTCTGAACTACAATACAGTAACAGCTGAGCAGTGCCAGGAGGAAGCCACTTTTCCCCTGAGCAAAAGCCTTGCTGTCTCACTGCGTACAAGCAGTTTTATGGCAGGCTGTTAAAAGAAGCTTCTTCTCCCTGTTCCACCCAAGACAAAACAGAAGTTCCACTTCCAGGAGCAGCCTCAGAGGAACCTATTTCCTGTGGCAGTCTCTGATCTCAAACTGAGAGTAACAAAACCAGACAGCATCTTCACTGAGATCTCCAGAATACCATTTTAGTAATGTTCCACATGGTACAGTTTTTCAGTTTGCCTTCCCCTGGTTAGCTCTTTTGCTGTTTAATATAATGTTCTGACTTCTCTTTTGTTGTGAGAGAAAAAAGAATGTACCATTTTACCATTGTAAAATTCCATAGAGTGGCAGTTTCCTGCTGGCTGCATTCTAGTAAGATTTTTTGTTCCTGTTGATCAGTAATATCACTTTTGCTGGTGCCCTGGTCATGCTAAAGGAGCCTTGCATTGTCACAGCCCCAGTGACAACTGAGGATAACATGGGAACCTGTGTTCCTCAGCTTACCTTGTGACACTCTTGCCTTAGTTACACATCTTGTAACTGGCAGGCTTTGAGGGGTTGAGATTCTCTTAACCTAATTGCTATGCTAACCTTGATGGCAACAGAAGGCCTGTCTTACCAAACCATCCTCTCCAAATTATCTCACTGGAATTACAGAATGTTAGGGGTTGGAAGGGACCTCTGGAGATCATCTAGTCCAATCCCCCTGCCAGAGCAGGTTAACCTAAAGCAGGCTGCACAGGATGGAGTCCACGTGGGTTTTGAATATCTCCAGAGACAGAGACTCAACTGCCTCCCTGGGCAGCCTGTTTCAGTGCTCCACCACCCTCAAAGAAAAAAGTTCCTCCTTATGTTTAGATGAAACTTCCTGTGTGCTAGTTTTTCACTATTACCTCTAGTCCTGTCACTGGACATCACAGAAAAAAGACCAGGCCCATCCTCCTGATACCCATCCTTTACGAATTCTTAAGTACTGGTGAGATCCCCCCTCAGTTTTCTCATCTCCAGACTAAACAGGCCCAGCGCTCTCACATCTCTCCACGTAAGACAGGTGTTCAAGTCCTCTAATCATTTTTTTAGCCCTTCTCTGTACCATCTCCAGAAGTTCCCTTCTGTCCTTCTTAAACAGGGGAGGATCAGAACTGGACACAGTACTCCAGATTAATTAATACACTACATGTTAACAACAACAAATTGTTTATTAACTGAGCCCAAAGTATCCTCTATAATTCTCTCATTATTAGTTTGAACACTTCTTTGCTTTTTAACCAACAGCTGTGCCCTGTGCACTTTATGAGAAAAGCTTTCTTGGGTGTTCTTGGAGCATTCAGCACTAAAGGTTCCAGGACTAAATGCTACTTTTGGCACAAGTAATAGCAGTAAGAGTGCATGTGCTGTGTTTCACTGAAGTATGAACACAGCAACATTTCTGCCGGGACCACTGAGACACTGATACACACAGGTTTGACATTTATGCTCATTCTGCTATGATCTACATGAGATTAAAGGTTTAAGACTTAGTTTCAAATCTCTCTTATGATCACTATTTTCAATTGCTACCATGAAACTGTATCTTGCACATTCAGGTAACTTCTTTGCTAGTGAAATTTCCCCAGAGATTTTCTGATGGCTCCTCCAGAAAGAGGCAAAAGTGGGGCAGGTAGGGATGACATCAATGTTAACTATTTTTCACATGAAAATTTCAATCATAAATTTGGTAACACTCTTCTGCTGGCTTGAACTAAAACTGAAGCTTTACTGACTGAGTTCTTCTGAAGTAAATTTACATAAACCCAAAGTTTTGTCTGCAAGTCCTATTGCACTTTAACTGCTATCTTGATTTAAGTGTTGAGCAAAAAGAGGAACAAAATCTTACTAAGTAGACTGGTGACAGCACGGAGTAAAAATGCTTTTGCTTGACTGAGAAGAGCTTCTGCTTTTATGCATGATTAGCTGCAGAGAATTACTTTCTTTACCAATAAAACTAATAAAGTTTTAATGTGAGAAAAAACAAAAGGAAATATTACGTAACTTAGAGCAATTTTAGTTTGATCTTAATTTTATGTACTTCCACTTCCAGGTAGTATTTCAACCATGCTAATTACTTCTCTTAGGTCACTCCAGTCTAATGACCTGGTTAGCTTAACCTGATTGAGACATGACTTCTTGAAATAAACTGTCTCCACAGTAACTTTTCTCTCCAAAATCTACAGATTTGCAGAACAGACATAATCTTCTGTAGTTCTATGAGCCAAGTTGTTGTCATAAATGGGGGTTCAAACTGGCCAGTTCACCCCTGTTTACAGAGAGCATTTATTTCTTCAAAAGTTGAGAGATATTAAACAATTTTCAGCTGGATTTTTACCTGAACTCAGGAGAAGTAGTCAACACTCGTTATGATAGTGACTTCAGAGGACACAGGATCACTGACACTACTTTAGGCAAAGTCTACCTCACTCTATGCAGTGATTTTACTGGTCAAGAGCTGACATCTACAATAATAAGTCTCCTCCCCCAACGAACCATGCCATCAATGTCTGAGTTGCAAACACTGAAGCTGTACAGGTTCCTTGCATTTCATTTTTATTGTACATCAATATATACAATTTTTTTCAGTTTTCAGTTAATCTGAGTAACTAAACCCCAAAAAATAAAATCCCAAATTCTAGTTTGGCATCACTAATTTGAAACTTTCAGAAAACTCCATAAATCATATGCAAATTAAATAATCTGCTCAGGTTTTACACAGGCAAAGATATAAACAAGATTTGTTACTACTCAACACAAGGGGCAAACTACTCATCAACTTCAATACCTGAGACTGCCATTGATTGTAATACTTCTTTGGTATCTTTGAAACCACTTGCCACAGATGTGAGTTCTGCATGGTAAGGTCTTTATCAAGACAGCAAAAATGAAATGGTGGCAGCAGTACTGTCACTGTTGTTTGCAGAACAACTCATCATGTTCTGACATTGCCAGACAGGTTGAAGTTGGAGAAAACACTACTGATTATTGCTGCTGCCTTTTGGTTTTATGACTGCAGATACAAAAAGCAAGATTCTCGTAAAATGTAAACAGTTCATCCCCTCAAATAAAAATATGGTAAAGTCCAGCTACATTAGCAAGCTGAGAATTTCCTTCTTGCACCGCCAAATCTCTCAAGGGGCAAGCCCAGTGAAGGGTGGCCGCAGCAAGGCTCCCGGCGGAGCTTGCCTGCCATCCCCCTGCCAAGCTGCAGCACCGCCTTACCCACAATGCACCCACCCTGGCGGGCACACACACCCCCGCTCCCACACGCACACACACGCACTCCCAGGCAGGCTGAGGCGAACACGCACACTCACACACACGTCCCCACTGACACACGTACGGCCTCCCCCCTCCCCCCAAGAAACCAACTTACCCACAAGTTACATTTCATTCAGAAAGCCTAGTCTTCCTCTGCTCCCCCTCCTCTGCTTGCCTGCCTCTCTTCTGCTGCAGAAAAAGGCCACATACGTCTGCAAACACTTCTAGGCAGAAACCAGCCAGTGCAGAACAAAGACAGCCGGGGTTGCCTTCATCTCAGCACAAGGCAGCCAGTAGCTATTTTCAAGCTTGTTCGCTCTCCCTCCTCTGAGGGCACCCTGCTCTGTTTCTCCCTCTCTCTCTCTCCTCTTTGCCTGTCCAGCTACTGCACAACACACATCAATTATTCATTGCTTGTCTCCCGGTTTCCAGGCAAAACCAATCACAGATGGAGTCTTGCTAATGGGCTCATGCCGTACTTGCCAACAGGCTATTTGTGCTCATGCTACAACCCTCTAGAGACAATAAAGAGAATCAGGTTAAGCTTTAAAACTTCACACGTACGCGAACAGACCTAAAACGGCAATATACATGTAAGCATCCCTATGACATTGCTTAGGAGTACGTCTTCAGCATACAGCACGGCAGAAGGCTGCTTTAAATCTTCTGAAAGGGTTTTAAGAAAATCAAACACTCAGAAAAATCTCACCTCAGCTGCATGTTACTGATATTGATGGTTTTCTTTTCTGTCTCTAGTGATCCATCTCTTGCTTTCCCATTACACCTCTCCCTCCTCCTCTCATACTCACGCACGCACACGCACACACACACGCAGCCACAGCCACTTTGCCAGAAGGAAGAGAGAAAGAGAGAAGGGGAAAAAAAAAACACCCAGGCAGCTCACATTTCAAACTTGCACGGAGGGGTGGTGCTTAAAACGCTAGGACAAAGCCTCTGTCTCTGGCACGCAGCCAGAATACTAAAATAAATCCCCTCGATCAATTAATTGGAAGCAACACTTGTTCCAGCCCGCATAACAAACCGGTAAGGGCACCGGGGCTGAAAAGTCTTTAGATTTGGGAAATCTTACACACTTGTTTCCCCCCTCCCCTGTTTGCTGAATGCTGTTGACTAAATCCATCAAACTAGTCATGCTAATTAGCGTCCAGAGCAGCCTCGGTGGCGGAGCAGCGCCCAGGGCGGGCGGCCCCCGCGGACGGGAGTTTCCTTCCGGACCGGCCACCGCCCCGCGGCGGGGCGGGAGGTACCGGCGGGGCAGGGCAGGCCAGGCCGGGCCGGGCCGGGAGGTCCTGGCTGCAAGCCCGGGGGGAGCAGCGCCAGCCGCCAGCGCAGCGCTCCCGTTTGGCCGAGCGACGCTCACTGTCCCTCCGCCGCTGCAGAGAGGAAACTAAGGCACAGACGGGGGCTGAGGGCTGCCGGCTGGAGTCACTGTCACCAGCGGGACAGTCTGGCCTCGACTATTTGATTGCGGTTTGTTGTTTTTTTATCCCTAGGAGAAACCTCCCCCGGCCCCCCATGGCTCCCAAGAGCGTCACCCTTTCCCACGCCAGTCCGAGTTCTGCGCTGCCCATGAAAGAGTTCTTGACAAGTTTCACCTATCAAACTGTGTCACAAGGCAGCTTTTGGTGGATAGCGTTTCAGCTGACAATGTCAAGGAGAAAAAAAAAACAAAAACAACCAACCAACCAAACAGGAAGTGAATGTGACAATTTATTTGCTCCCTAGAGAGGGAAAAGTGGCAGTTTTAAGTTGTGGCCAGCCGAGCACCAGCCTTTTCCTGCCAGCCTCCTGCGGTGCAGAGCCACTTCCTTCGCCGGCACAACCTGCACAAAGGCACCTCCATCTCTTAAAGGCGCACCCGGCACTTCTGCAGAGAAGCTGGCCTGCAGGTTCCAGTGAAAAAAAACAGAATAGAAGCAACAAGAAAGGAGGACTTAAACAAACAAACAAACAAAAACCACTGGCTCTCCAGCAAAACTCCTTTCAGTGAAAAAAAAACAACTATGGCCTTGGCTCTCCTTGCCATGCTTACAGTCACTCAGCTGTGCTTCATAAACACCTTAGCAGTGAGAGTCTGCAACATGACAGATTGGAGCAGCAAACTATCACAGATATCAAAGAGCAGCTCTTCTCTGAAAAATGATTCCACAAAAAAGCATTGTCAGATTTCATGTTCTTTCTTTTCCCCAAAGAATCCACTTCAAACAAGTAAAAGGTATGTGTGCTTTTCACCTAACTTTCACTCCTGATGTAGGAGCTCAAGGTCAGCTTGTCAGATAGGGTTATTCCTCTCTTCTTAGCCATCAGATGAAGCAGTACTGCAAACCAAACCCTCTGTAACACTTTGGCAATCTCAGAGCTGCACAAGCCTGACTACAGCAAGGCTTCTTAACAACATGGCTGCTACAGGTGGCACAAAACACAGCACTGGGCTAGTATCCAGTCTGCTGGCATGGACTCTCACCCCAAAACGTAGTTTCCACTGCAGCTGATCAAATCTGAGAAGTACAGAACCTCAGAGAACTGTTTTTATTACCTTTCAGAGTGGATTGATGCTTTAAGGACCTGTAAATTATACAGCTAGGCTAGCAGAATAGGTAAGAGCAAGTACAACCTTTAGAGGACTGGCAAAGCAGTAAGAGAAGTAGGTCAAGAATCTCAAGATAAGCACCAAATTTCCTAACTAACATAAGTGCACTGAGTTCAGACTTGGTGGATGTGAATGAAATTTACAACAACACTACAACACTACAACACTACAGAAATTCTAGAAGGGATCAATATAAAATTTTGTGCTTGTTTCAGGTTTTACTGCATTTACAAAATTTTCACACAGTTGATAAGCTATCATGGTATTATTTCATATTTTGATTAAACATATAAAGCAACAAGAGGAACCTATGAGGCAGTTGTGAGGTCCCAAATACTGAGGCTGGCTCCTTCCTCATGCAAGCCTCAATGGGATTTTGTTCGCCGAGGAAGAAAACGTTTTTATTATTTCTGTACAGAAAACTCATATTCCCCAGTATCCTATGTTTTTCTCTCTAACTACCATCATAAGTAAGAGGATTGCCTTTTCCCCCCTCCTCTGCAATTAAATGCTCTTTCTAGTGTAACACTAAGTTTCTCTTTTAAGCTGCCTGTCTTTTCAGCGGAAGTGGTTTAGAGTAGACAAATCACTTATCTAAAAATTATGTACTTACTTCTCCTTTGACAAATCTTCAGCAGGTTTCTAATCCCACCCTGCCACTTGAAATATCACTTTCTGTGATGACATTTGAGTCACAGTTGTCAGAAGCATCAGGCTCTGTAGTTAAATGGATTAAATAACACTTCATAGCATGCAGCATTTTGAAGGAGGAGTGGTTTATCATTTGTAGAAATTAATCATAACAGTTTTTTCTCTAGGGCAAATTCCCAATAATTTCTAAAGATTACTATGTTTAAGCCCCACTGACAGCAGCATGTCAAATTACATCATAGGGAAGGTTATCTCAGGCAGTGATAACTATTAACAAGACTCACTGAAGACATCTACTACTGGAAGAAGCAGGTCCATACTGTGAAGCACCCTCTAAATGCACAGGTGGGAGAGCAGACTCATTGGCCATGCTTTGTTGGCTCTGTGAAGGCCCCAGGGATCTTGCTGTCTGGTGGTGTGCCCGGCCACTTGTGTCTTGAGTGGCCTCTTGAGTGACCGCTCTCCTGCAGGGCCAGTGAGATGCTCAGCTGGGCCACCTCTAGCTGAGTGAGGAGAGGAGCTGAAAAACTTTCAAAGAAGTCCCATTTACCTCAAAACAGGAGGCAGCATTTGTCTGTTTATTGCATGTTGTCAGTGCCAAGCAATATAACTGATCAGAGTCCTCTCAAATCTCAATCCTGCCAGTCACCGCTTGGCACAGAACAAACCACCACCAGCACATCCATATGGTACTGCTCTTTGCTCTCCATGCCAAGACACTTCTCTTTCAAGGAGTGTATTCTTAAAAAGTCAGAAGTCCATCCTTAAGTCATGATGATGCAACAGACCTGCAGGCCCATGAAAAAGCAATTTCTATGGTGAACAAAAGAATGTTGTGGCAGATCTCTATGTTCAGGTGCCCTTGATTGCTCAACAGTAATGCTTATCTTCAGATAGTTCACCTGAGGTAGCCTTTGGGTGGTAATTCTTGCTTCTTTCCCTGATTGTCCCTCTGTGGTGATGTTGCAAAAAGTGAAGCAAATGCATGAACATCTGTAATAAAGACACAGACCAGCAAGAGGGAAAGAAGAAAAGCTGCAAAGGGGCCAAGATCAAATCCCTTATTTGGATGCTTCAGTACTTAGTAGACTGTACAAGGGGCGACATTATCATGCTGTACTGTAATTTCATCATGAGAGGTGCACAGAGGAAAGAGCAGAAGTTGTTTAGAGAAAGAAAATATAAGGGGTAAAGAAATTTTCTTCAAGTAGCTGTAGTAGCAGTTATTGTCCACTGAGTCATAACATAACCCTTCAGCAATGCAAATTTTCTATGACCAAGGATTTAAAAGTTTATCTCGGGGACCAATCTTTATTCACCAGAGTTCTGCTGCACTGCTGAACACAGCAGGGTAGGTTCTTATAGCATTTGTCTAAGAGCAGGCTATTTGCCCAAGAATTAGTTCCTTCAAAATGTACGTATTTTACTATTGATTCAAAGGATTCAAAAAACTCTTTCGAAGGCTTACAATTACATAGTTGAAATACACAGAATACATGGATCAGTGGCCTTGTAGATTTTTCTTAATGCTTCAAAGTAGGTTGAGTCAGTCAAAGCTGTTAAAAATGAGAGGACTGCATCATAGTCAGAAACCAACCAGGTACTTGGGAGGGGGAAATACTTTGACTTTGCATCAAGTGTCTTTCATGCATTTTTCCAGAATCAAACCAACTCTATCTAGAGACAGGTGTGAGATGAAAACCCAGTGTAAAAAGCAAAGAAAGGCTCTTTTATGTGGTTTAGTCCTATCTTATTTAAGTGATAGACCACTACATCGCAGAGATTACTTAACACTTCAGACCCCCTCTTTGTCAAGCTTTATAAGACAAAAAGTAGGAAAGTAATAAAATATAACAACACAGCATTTCTGTTTCTCCTGCTGCCCATGAGCACTGTTTGTATGCACCAATAGTAGCTAAATGTTTTGACAGACCCTCTGATCTGGATAAAACACATGGAAACACTAGATGCTGTTTTAGCAGCACATAACAATTAGACTGAAATGCTCAAAGCCTTCGTGAGGAAGACTTTAGGTCCTATTTAACTTCAACATAAGAATGTAAATGCTCAAAATGCTCAAGGGGCAAGATGTCATCCAGAAGGACCTAGNTCCTTCAAACTTTGCGTACGCAGAGTTTTTAGATAGACCAGTAGGCACTGCAATGAAAAACACCTATGTCAATTGCCAATGTGACGCCCATCTACAGGAAGAGTAGGAAGGAGGATCTGGGGAACTACAGGCCTGTCAGCCTGACCTTGATACCAGGGAAGGTTATGGAACAGATCATTTTGAGGGCAATCACATGGCAAGCCCAGGGCAACCAAGGGATCAGGCCCCAGTCAGCATGGGTTCATTAGAGGGAGGTCCTGCTTGACTAACCTGATCTCCTTCTATGATGAGAAATCATGCTTAGTGGACAAAGGGCAAGCAGTAGATGTCATTTACTTGGATTTCAGTAAGGCCTTTGACACTGTCTCCCACCACATTCTCCTGGAGAAGCTGGCAGCACATGGTTTAGAGAGATTTACTCTTTGCTCAGCTAGAGGGCTGAGCCCAGAGAGTAGTGGTTAGTGGAGTTCATTCTAGTTGGCAGCTGGTCACCAGTGGTGTTCCCCAGGGCTCAGTGTTGGGGCAGCTCTGTTCAATGTCTTTATCAATGATCTGGATGAGGGGATCGTGTGTACCCTCAGTAAGTTTGCAGATGACACAAAAACAGGAGGGAGAGTTGACCTGCTTTTGAGGGTAGGGAGGCTCTGCAGAGGGACCTGGATAGGCTGAATCAGTGGGCTGAGGCCAACAGGATGAGCTTCAGCAAGGCCAAGTGCCAGTTCCTACACTTTGGTCACAATAACCCCATGCAACTTTATAGACTTGGGGAAGATTGCTGGATTGCTGCCTGGCTGAGAAGGACCTGGGGGTGATGGATAATAGTCAACTGAACATGAGCCAACAGTATGCCCAGGAGGCCAAGAAAGCTAATAGTATCTTGGCCTGTATCAAAAATAGTGTGACCAGTAGGACCAGAGAAGTGATCATACCCCTGTACTCAGCACTGGTGAGGCTGCATCTAGAATACTGTGTTCAGTTTTGGGCCCCTCAGTACAAGAAAGAGGTAGAAGCATTAGAGTGTGTGTCCAGAGAAGGGCAACAAGGCTAGTGAGGGATCTGGAGCACAAGTCTTATGAGGAGCAGCTGATGGAACTGGGATTGTTTAGCCTGGAAAAGAGGAGGCTCAGGGGAGACCTTATTGCTCTCTACATCTACCTGAAAGGAGGTCGTAGTGAGATGGGGTTAGGTCTCTTTTCCAGGGTTAACAGTGAGAGGATGAGAGGAAATGGCTTCAAGTTGAAGCAGGAAAGCTTTAGATTAGATATAAGGAGAAATTTCTTTTCTGAAAGGGTTATTAAGTCTTCGAATAGGCTGCCTAAGACATCCTAGGCACCAAGGCACCACCATCCCTGGAGGTGTTTAAGAAACATTTGGATGCTCTACTTAGGGACATGGTTTAGTGGTATGTTAGTGATAGGTATGGTTGGACCTGATGATCTTCGAGGTCTCTTCCAACCTTCATGATTCTGTGATTATGGAGGTCTGCCTTAAATCCACCTAATACAATGCAGTGTTGCAATTTTCTAATCTCTACTTCCTTCCTTTTTTGATTAAATGTCTTTAACACATGCAGGAAAACAAAAAGAACTATAAAATCACAATGAAGTATGGGGAAAAAAATTCCCCAGAATTAGAGTGAAGCCACATTCATCATGGTTGTATCTGTGGTTCTCTTCACAGCTATACTTTTACAGAAAACTGAGAAGCAAAAGTAAGCAAACCATGCAGAAATAAAGAATGAAGTACACTAAGGAAAAAACATACCTGTAAGGCAGGATAGCAGTCAGAATTTAAAAAACCAAAACAGAAACAACAAAACAAAAAACAAGCCACACCATTGTATGATGACAGCATCAGTTCAGAGTTGTCTCCAGCACTATTTCATCTGCAGCAGAGCTACTGCAGCTGCCCCTTCCCACCCCAACTTGTCCATCAGGCAATTCTAAAGACACAGACAGAATGTACTCCACCTGTGATACTCTGCCTTTCTTTTATTGTATTTATTTTGCTACAAATACTAATGAATATTTTTAAAACTGCTTTTCATGAAACAGCAGCTTCATTGTTTTTCCAAATTTTAGAGATGTCTTAACTTCTAGGTCCTTCCATTCAAACTCCTTGGTAAACTGCAGCATGGCACAAATTTTTTTCAGTGCTCATTTCCACTTTTAGTGCCTCTTTTGGCACCTAGGCTGAAGTTCATGACATCTGTTCTAGCAAACCAGATAGGAATAGAAATTAACTGAAGCTCTTTCCATATTAAATCAATTTTTTCCAGCAGATCGTGAAGACTTCTAGGACATCCATATTTTTCAATATTTCTCACTAACTTTTGATTAAATATTTTTTTATTAAATATTTTTATACCATGTCTTGGAACCTGCCCCATTTAGATAGTTTTAGTTTGCTACCACTGTGGGGCAATACCCAATCAACTCTTTCTTTAGATTTCCATCTAATCTTTTAGCATTCATATGTTCTGCAAAGGATTAAAAATTTTGTTATACATGAAGCAGGACTTTCAAATGCAATGAGGATTACTACCTCTCTAAGAAAGTTTACTATGCACTTTGATAAAACATTTTTCTGCTGCTTTTCAAGATGCTCAAGATTATATTTTCAGTCAAAATATGTTTTTATGGAGTATATAGCCATTTGTAGATGAAGCCACACCCCTGGCAAGGTGTGGGTTAATTACAGCTAAGCTTCCTCTCCCTGCTTAACTGTGCAAGAGGATAAGTAGACAGCTCTGAAGACAGCAACCTAATCAGGTCTCAATGAAAGAGGGCAGAGAACTATCAGGACAGCAGTTTGTGAGGCTGTGCAAGATTAAAGGAATGCGAAAGAGTAAATGAAACTGAAGCTTGGCAAGCAGAAGCCCTGCTAGGGCTCCTTGACTCTTGTCAATCCAGTTTATGATGTTTTGGCTGCTAGCAATATTTTTCAGAAATATAAATTGTATGAGTATTCAGCATTAAGATCTCAAAAGCATAAAACCTCCAGGAAAATACCCAATCTCCCAGGGACCATTGTCCTTCAATTTTTCCTTCTAGGTTATACATGCACTTCATCTCCAGCTAACATTTCTCCTTATTCCAGCCCCATCCTCAAAGTGGTCATTTGAACAGGGTTGCTCTGGCTTTCTGGGAAGTAGGCTCAACTGGAGTCATCCTCCTCTCTGCAAAATCCCTAATCCAAAAATGGCTTTGAGAAGAAACCTAGGCTATTTGCTTGTATACTTTCATTTATTACTACTTTTTAAAACCAATCCACTAAAATATGGAAGGTATCAACAGTGAGAAGGATATGATACCAACATCCAGCATGGGACATAAATGGAATAAAATAATAAAAAAAGATGTAAAGAGAAGACATGTCCTTAATTAGCCACAGCATTTACATTCTATACATAGGAAAGTTAACGACATAGCCCTTTTTATGTACTATGAGTGAACTGTGAGAGCATTAAAATGAGAAAGTTGAGGATGCAGTGTGGCTTCTTTAATAAAAAAACCTCAAACCTATGAAAACAACACAATGTCACTTTCTCCAAGACAAATGCAGAGTCTAGAAAGCATCATAAGTGCATACAGATGTTTAATGATGCTACATCTAACATATGAGTGGTTATATCAATAAACAAATAAAGTCCAAAGTTAGAAATTAAAAGTTATAAATTGGTGTCTATGCATCACTGTCTTGGAAAGCTTCCATTCTGGAATACAAAGACATTCATCATTTGGAGCCAGCTCACTCTTCTAGCTTTGTATTTAAACAAATCCATGTACCATCATCATACACTTTTTATATCAATCTGCCAGAAAGCCATACTGAGTTATTTTTAGCAGACTGTGAGATAAAGTACAGTTTAGCTTGCAAAGTAGCCTAATAAGGCAAAATGTTCTTGGTGAAGACCAAATGCAGTCACTGTCACTCTTCCCCCCATACACTGATCAATCTCTAAGAGCATCCCTTAATTTTTCCCTACTCACTGGGCATGATTACTGCATTAGCAACAGAACCGGGCGAGGATCTTTCTTTATCATTTTGTCTGTTTTGATAATGAAATGTACAGTGATTGCAGAAGAAAGGAAATGGTCTGAAAAGAAAGTGGCTTTGCTCAGTTTAGTCAAGGCAATATTTTGGTAGACAATCATTTTAAGAAGCAAGAGCTTAATATTAATTTTTGTTTTCAGAAACGGACAAACTCTGGTCTCACTCAACTCCAAATACTTCAGGCCTCATGCCTTTTCAGTGCCATGTTTCCTTCCACCATGCTGGCAGTGGAAGAAAGCTTTAAAGTGGGTATAAAGGATTCTCGGGGAATATGTGTATGCTTAAATACTAGCAAGGATCTTCTTAAAAACTAAAAATGTTCAAAAATCCACTAGATTACTTAGAATCTGAGAAAAACACTAATTTTGACATGTTTTGGGGAGGGGTTAGGGAGGAATAATTCCATAACAATTTCTGAAAACAATATTAAAACCAGCAATTAACACAGCCTTCTATCTTTAGTAATTATTCATATACCTGTTTAGCTGATTACAAGTCATAGCTCCAGGCTGTCTGCCTGCATTGCTAGGACACAGACAGCAACCTTTGCTAAATTGACTCCACTGGCTACATGCTCATGCTGCAAGAGCTGTTTTCAAGGACAGATGTACAATGTTATATTGGTAAAGAGACAGCAAATTAAAGATAGGTGTTCTGTCAGGAAAAGAACTGAAGAACTTGTGTCAGCATTTCCCTACATTAATGGGGCCTCAGATTTTTAACCCTTCACCACCTATTACTTAGATTTAAGAAGCACCTTCCTTATACAGGTAGCACAATTGTGTCTTCTCAAATAAAATAATGAGAATACAGTAGCTCAGAACAAAATACAAGGGCATGCACTATAGATAACCATACAGCTATATATAGATATAGAGGGATTCATGAAGAGCTTTTAATCCTTCTTAAACTAATTCATTTTAGAGCATCGTTGCTTGTGGGTTAAGGAAGCTGAGAACAGTAGAACATGAAGTTACCAAAAGATATTATTGCCACAAAACACAACAGTATCCTCCAATTTGAAAACATAAATAAACATTCAACACATTCCTTCCAAAAAGCTACACTCATATTTTGGATTTTTCTTTTTACCATCTTAGTTCTGCATTGTTCCTGTTTAAAGCAGTGCATAAATTTCTTTAAAGGAGCCTTCCAGTCTTTTAGACCTATGCTGCTCAGGAATATTTAGCTGTACAACCACAGAAGAGAGCTATAGTGGCAGCTCCTACCAAGCATAGACACAGTTCATACTGGCAAGAGGCTATATTTTATATTGCCTTTATTGGCTCCCCACTGAAACTAAGTTTACCATCAAGGGATTATGTGGTCTCACTAAAAAAGGGCTTCTGGTGTGCATAAAAATACATCTTATTTTACTAGAGGATTTCTAGCATAGATCTAGTCTACTCTGAGACCAATACCAAGTCTTCACCTTGCAATGACATGAACTACAAAGAGCCAGGAGCCATTGATATGCTTCCATACAGCAAGGCTGTCCTGTATTGTGACAATGACTTCAGTTCCAAGTGCCATGCAGGACTCTTACCATACCCAGGGACCATAAACCCTTCTTCTTGGCAGGGACAATTAGCTTGGGCACCTCATTATTGACTATCCCATTTCTCAATCCAGAGCTAGGTTTGTTGCTGCAGTTTCAGAGTCTACTGCATTGTGCTGTACCCCTCCTGAACTACTTTCCTTCCCTTCAAAACTCCTCTCTGTAAAAGTTTCTGTTTGATTGAGAAGAATCACGAATTGTCATGTGAGACCTGCTCCTTTTCATACAAATGCAAAATTAAAGATACTTTTCAGAAATTCACTGTGGACAATCACTTTCCAGGAAACTGTAATCTACAATGGCCCTTAGCACTGAGTGCAGTGATCAAATAAAAGAATAGTGTATTTCCAACAACTACAGCTATTGCAAAGTTTCCCAATAACTAGACAACGTAGAGGACAAAATTAGAAGGTAAAATATTATCAGTGTTTTCTCTGAAATGAAATGATGCTTATCATGACCACTGAAAATTACCCTCACTCCCTGATGTGCCACGGACAGCCACAGGAAATCTAACATAAGGAACAACCCCACACGGTGAATTTGAGAAAAGACCTAAGAAGTTTCTGTTCTTTAATGTAATTAATTTCTGCATTCACGAAGCAGCAGAGAAGCTTATTGTGGGCTTTAACCTCCACCCTAACCCTCAAAACACACTTTTCCTATAGCTGAATACAGAGAAATACTAAAGATCACACTTCCAAGATTTTTTTTATAACTTCAGCCATCTGTTAAATAATTTACACTCTGTTAGAATGTGCAGCAATAGTATAGCTATGAAAGCACACATTTCTATGACCTGAAAACCATCCATCAGTATTTAACACTATCTCGAACTCCTCTCCTGCAACACTGCATGGGAAGTTTCACAAAAGTAATGCTTTAACAATGTACAGGCACCAGAAAGGAATCTTGTCTACAAGAGATGCTGTGAAACAGCTTGATGAAGTCAAGGATCCTTCCATTTCCGCTGTGTGACAGGAACTGTCCTCTTTTCAATCAGTATGCATCAGATTAGTCTATCTATACTATATACAACATTTTGCCTTGGTAGGCTGATTGCCCACAGTCAAAAGATTGAACATTAAGAACTGAACAGTTCAAGACAAAAGCTTTAGAATGGGAGGTTTGATTCTGACCTATTTTTAATGAAGACTTCAAAATAAAACCAAGAAAATTCTGCATGTTCCCTTAAGCTGTAAATGTGGTTTTCCTTCTTGTTTCATATTTAAATCCACTGGTAAGGAAAAATTAGAGCTAAACGTATTCTTTGGAAGCTTAACCAGAAAACTGTATTTTTAAGCACTTAGTATCTTTTAATTTCTTAAAGTACCCAGAGAATACAAACTGAAGCTTCCCCCCTTTTAACTACAAAAGCTGAAATGGAAGTTCAGATGTAGGAAGAGTAACTTAAATGAGAAAGTACAATCTGGAGAAGACACTCAAAAGAAATTAAAATTTTGGATACTTTGACTTGAGAAAGTGTAATTTGATCTTATTCTCTAAAAGTGCTAAATCTCCTGCAGCTAAAAGGCAAGCATCTTTAACATATTTCCAGTTGAGCACCTAAGAACTGGGGAACCACAAGTCATCAGTCTCCTCTTAACTTCTGACCAAACAAGTCAATGTGAACTCTCCAAACTATTTACTGACTACTGCACTTTTATCATCATTTTAAATTCAAAAGTGCTGGCAGGTTATTTAAATGAGGCTTAACACACATTAGTGCTACTCTGCAGGCCACTTATCTTGGCCTGGAGGACTGCTGTCTGGAAAACGCAGTACAGTCTTTAAAATGACTCACATCAAAATCTGTCTTTAAAAGATGTAATACACTTTCATACTTGCAAACAAAAAAACCAAAGTTTTTTGAATCTACCAAAGTAGATTCAAAGCAAATTGCTTTTACCAAAGGTAGAAGAAATGATGTTACAAAACTTACATTTCTTTTTACTTTGGGAAAAGGAATTGTAGACATATTTACAGAAATATATGTCAACAGAAAAAGGAATCTTCCTTATGCTTAAAGATAGTTTCTGTCATGAGGGATTACAGAGATACTAAACCTTCAGGAAGTTGAATCTCATCAAAACCATTTCTGTTTTCTCACACATAGAATTTCCTCTCCAAATTGCCTTACTCTTGCTTTGAATCACCATTCTTCTTTGAAAGAATTCATCATTTTTTTTTCTTTGAATATATTTTTCTGGGTTCAGGCACAATCTGAAAATCACCTGGGGTCTTCTGTGGCCCCTGGTGCGATAACTGTGCCGATAGCAGAGGGAGCATTAAACTCATTGCCCACTGTAAAGTGTGGGGAGTGAAACCAATGTGCCTATAATCCTTGTATGGGCAGGATGAGCTCATTAGCCTTCTGGCAGTCATCCTAGGAGAGGGACAACTCTGATTCCAAACCCAGGCAGATGGAGCTCGTTTAGCCCTGTAAGGCCTTCCATCTAAGAGGTTAAACCTCCGTCCTAAGGACTTGGCTGCCAGCGTCCAAGCTTGCTAGGCCCTGGCAGATGACCCTTAGGACTAAAGGGTGGGTCCAGCTCTGCGCATGCTGTGTCTCACCTAAAAAAAATCCATTGCGCAGGCTTGAGAGTGCTATCCGCTATCCTCTTTTTATCAGCACACTTGGAAAAGGCACTGATGAGGAGCGTGGGTGGAGCCCGCCCTGGATCTTCATTCGCGAAGCCTAGCCATGAGGACGATGATATTTTTCTGGGTGAAGGCCTATAATTTTAATATTTATAGCCCAGACAAAGTTAGGGCTTATATTCTACTACCACCTCCATTTTCATCTGCCATCTCTTTCAGGGATTTAGTGGAAGCTCTTATTTTTCTGCTGAAGGAGTGAAGTTCAGTGAAGTCTCCTCACTTCAATCAGATCAGAATCAGAGGGGTCTGCCATAAACTCCTGTATCGAAATCAGAGCAGAGGAGATGGAAACCAGCTTTACAGAATTGGAACAGAAAAGTTAATGAGTACCCACTGCTCCTTAACAGCTTCATCATTTAGAAGACAGAAATGACTACTTCAGCAAACTGAGGAGATTTATGGTCCTGGAAGTCTTCTCATGCTCTCAGGAGTAAGGGGGGTATGACAGAGGAAAATACAAAGTCGATTCCTCACTTATTTCTTACATTGGTAGAAAGGGAAGGATGGGAGAGAGAGTCCTAGTTTCTCAATAACCCTCAATATATCACTTCTGTGCTCTAGCCCCATGCCAGACACATGCCACTGACAGTAAACCATCTCACGTCACGGCATAACCAAACTTTTTCAAGTCCACAGCACAATTTGCTTTTTTCACATGAGAAGAAGAGACTTTTTCTTAGCTTATCTATGAAAGCAACCAGATTGTCTTCAGTTTTCCCTCATTTTTGGTAGTAGTTCCTCTATGGAAAAGATTTTAGGAAAGATGGGAGTAGGTGATGACTCTTATTTCAGTTTGGGTTTTTTTTGCCTTCAGGGAAATCATATATGATAACACTTCTACCCAATTCACCTCTATTGGCCTGTGCTCTCTTCATGAGTCTCAGTATGAAAAAAAGCCCTGACACATACACACACATTCTTGTTTTTTTCTGTTTTAACTTAATTTACATTACTGGATGTGGTTTTCAAAGTTACAGATCAAGCAGGAAAAAAATGAAATGCCTTTAAATTTTGAGTTACTTAAAAACAGAAGAAGAAAGCTCATACACGTAGTTTCTATACTCTGGGAGTAAGCATACAAATTCCATCAATTTATGATGAGCAAAAAAAAAAAGAACACTGATCAAATCAACATTTTTGTTTTATCTTAAGTCTCACCACTGCCACAGGGAGACATTAGCTAAGCTGAATATATAGGGGTCCAATGTAATTACTATTTCTATGATTAATCACTATTGGCCAGAGATCCAAGAAGGAGTAGAATATCGTTGTAACAGAAATGATCAGTACTATTTGTTCATTTTTTAGCTTTAAAAAAGCAACTAAATTCTTAAGACTTTGACAATGCCTCATGTAACAGCAAGAATGATTTATGGACATTCAGCAAGAAAAAATGCATGAATCCCTATGGAACGCCACAGGAAGGCAAGTAATAACTCTAAACCTACTAAAATGTGGAACAGAATTTACATGATTCTTATAAAATATTTATGTAACTTTCAGACAAAGTATTGACAGAGATACCTGATTTTGTCAAAACCATGAAAACATTCTCTATATAATTACATCAGATTAAAGAGCTGATATTTAAGTAACAATGCTCTTTGAGGGTAGTCAACCTGCAGGAAGAGGAATGCAAAGGCAAAGAGATAAGGGTCTGGGAAAACAACACTTCTCTACTATAGTTAACAGTACTGAAGATGACTATGTCAATCAACTGTAATGCAAGCTAGCAAGTAAGATCAAACATGGATGGCAAATCTGTAGGAAAATCCATACTTTCTTTTAACTCTTGCATTTAACTGCCAGAGCAGCAAGTGGTGCCCTTGGGAGGAGCAACCAAGACAGGGGGAGGAGCCACCACTACTGCTGCCTTCTGGCAGGGCAGAGCTAGGAGACAGCAGCATGGGGAAAATAAAGCTTTCAAGACTGAGGTATGCTTTGGGGAGGCAGCCACACTGGAAATTCCCAAGTAACCTGGCATGCTTTTCATTCTGTGCTTGTATATGAAAAAAAAACAGAGATGTAGCAAAGGGGCACTGTTGCCCAGAAACTTAGGAAATAAAAGCAGTACCCAACCCCAATGAAATTGTTTGTATTTACAAAGTCAGTAAACAGAGAAGACAAAAAGAAAAGTCACTGTGTTGCCATTTGAGGCCTGTTTGGGAGGAATTCAACACATTAATGTAATCGATTATACTAGTGCGTAACAGCAAATCCACTGCTCATCTGCTATCCTCACTTCAGGGAATAAATGACCAGTGAGGGCTGCCGGTATATCCCATAGGTATGAGGTGAGGAGGTCATTTTGCTCTGAGAGGCACAGTATTAGTTATTGATACAGAGCCCTCAAGTCCCTTGTGGCAAAGCTGGCTTCTTTCTGTCACTGACTGCATTGCTCTGAACTAAGTCTCATAAAACCACCATCTTTAAACTGAAAAGTTTGGTTGAATCATTTTTCTGACTGCTTTCAGACAAGAACTCACAGTGGTAAACTCCAGTTAGTCCAAAAAGTCTTGTAATTGAGTTAACATTGTTCATTTCCACAGGAGGTTCATCACTTTTAAGAAGATTATATAAAATCCAGGAGGAAACCTCTGACCACCGTAAATTCTTTATCCTCTTTCTCCAGGAAAACAACTGCATGATCAAGGGAGTTGGGAGACTCAAGGCAGGAGCTCCCAGTTCTCTGACCAAGTTAACCCACCTCTTCCTCTCCTACCCCCTTCCCTGTCTATCTCAGCTACAAGTTCTTCAAGGAAGAACCTTCACACTGTGTGCGGAGTTTCTTAGAGCAAGTAACCTTGATCTCATATTGGACCTCTGAGAGCACTAGTGAGTAAGATCAACACTACAGCCAAGCAACACAGCATCAGGCCATCAGAAAAAACAGATTTGATTCTTTGAGAAGTTCTGCACTTTATTCTTTGGTGACTGTGGCAGATGAGGTTACTTTCTTAGGACAGAGTACTTTGACCACAGCCAGTATGTGGTATAACAAGTGTTTAGCTATCTGTTGAACAGGTTAAGGCAAAAACCAAAGGTTTTTAATAACTTGTTTTAAAAGGGAACATTAAACATTTTAAGAAGACCAGAAGTGACTTTTTTTTCCTTTAAAAAATGACATGTCATTATAATCAGGGATATGACTGTAACAGTTGAGGTCCATATTTTGTTAACTTGGTTAGGTGGACTTTTGCTATGGTTTGGGTTGCAATATGGCCTGGGTTATGTGTTACCATCAGTAGCTGTTCAGGAGCATATACCAAAGGAGCACACAGGTCACAGTTCAGCTCATGCCTATGTAGCCAAACTGGTTATCTTTAATTCAGTCTCTCTGAAATCTGCTTTAGTCAAGAAGTAAGAGACTTCAATCAGATATTGCCTGGTTAATTTGTTCAGACCTAAATTACTTTTAAAAGTTTGCTAATCTTTTATTCATGCTGCAACTGTCCACATTTCAGGAAAATTTCATACTTAGGGATTCTGCTTTGAGAAACATTAAATTTTTTGAAAACATTTCACTTTACATCTGTCATCTCATGCTTAAGCTCTTAATCAGTAGGCTGCACTCGTAAAACACTATCCCTTACCTTTAATTCGCCATGTTTTTCATTTAGTGTTTCTCTCCCCCATTAAAAATCCTTAAAATAGTTACTTAGCAGGACCAACATAGTGATGCACATCATTCTTTTACAACCCATTTGCACTTCTGTAGACTAAGATTTAAGAAAAGAAATAACACACTATAGAACATTATCAAACACCACAGTGTGTCAACAATATATACACACAAACTCTCCTCATATGTGTTTTAATTCAAGTTCATTTGTCATACAGGTTTTAACTCTATCTTAAATTGCTGAATTG
Organism: Bucco capensis; assembly: GCA_013396975.1. Classification (NCBI taxonomy): domain Eukaryota; kingdom Metazoa; phylum Chordata; class Aves; order Piciformes; family Bucconidae; genus Bucco; species Bucco capensis. Next base: position 277,488 of record VWZO01005068.1, read on the forward strand.
CCACCAGCAAATGTTTTTCTTTGCCACTGTTTGCCCTTTGTTGGTTTCTCACCGATGGAATAAAACCAAGATGACACCTTCAGAAACTCATTTCCTTTAATCTTCTGTTACCTCTATGTAACATCAGTATTTAATATTCTACTTCTGTCAAGCAAAACAAAACAAAACAACTATACCATTTTCTCCATTCTTCTCCCAGACACAGAACCATTATTACCATTGTTTATAGTCAGTTGTCCTCTTGCATACATCTACTGTGCTGCCTTTCCAGGCAAAGACCAGTAGGCATTGGGTGATGAAAAGATGAGACTGCCTACACAAGTCCTCCTTTGGTATGACAGCCATCCTGCACCCTCCAACTAAACAGTAAAGTCACCAGATCAGCTCACATCACTACTTTTGATCAAAAAAGATCCTAAGTGGGACAGCAAATAACCGTTAGATAGTGGAGCAAGTGACATCCTTGAATAAGAAACATCCAAAAAATTTACACAGGAGATCAACAAGCAGCAGCATGTTTTTAAATGCATACTTAAAACTCGCACTCAAGTCTCCTCCATCATGTTCAATAAGCAGAACAATTTTTCACCATCTGTGCATTAAAACCCAAGGCAAGGGAAAAAGTTTCTGTTATATCTACTAACAAAAAAATGTTTGTGCATATATTGTCCTTTCAAATACATGTGATCTTATGCTTTGCCACTTCAGAGCAGATGATTAATTGAGAAGAAATTATTTTAAACATCTGTAGCCAACATCTGAAGCTAGATGAAGACCACACAGAGCCTTGAGGAAATTAAAAGTGTATGCAATTATGTCACTTCCTAGACTGTGTATTTAGGAGAATTTAAAAGAATAAACTAAACCAGAAGTTTCAAGAGTGAACCTTCTTCAAAATTCTTCCTCTCACCTTATTTGCCTTCCTATTTGCCTTAGGAAAAAAAATTGGTACTTTAGGACATATAAAGTCCTAAAAGATCAACCAAGGTCTGACCAACAAGAGATACTGCATTCCCCAAAGGAAAAAAAGAGGGAATAAAAACCAATTTATTACCAAGCCTTTAATCCCTTAGGGAAACAAAGCAAAACAGAGTAAATATTTAGAAGATGAAACATTACTCATTAGTGGGTCTCAGGTGTATTGCAGTAACTCAGGTTTAGTGAATCCACCTGCAGCACATACAACAGCAGAGGTCTTCCACTGAGGAGAGCCAGGGGACAAGCTCTCCAGAATCCAAGAATCTCTGTTGTGCAACAGCACTGTTCGTGTTACTCCCCAGACCTGAGCAACTGGGTTGCCTCCCTATTTCTAGTTACATCTTTCAGAAGCCAGGTTCTTTACTTCACAGAAGAGCCTAAGTAAGAGATTATTCAGTTAAGATTTTTCCGCTTGGATAGCTGCTACAGTGAGGGAGGAAAACAGAAAATGAGATGCCAAACCAATCAGTTCCCATGAACTCTGGGGAGATGGCCGTAAGATTTGGTTCCAAGGATCATTTGGTGAGACTTGCGTTTTTCAAAACTGTTTTGCTTAAAGAGAAAATCATCTACAGAAATCCAAGGGTTTCTAAATTTCTAAAATTCTAATTTTACACTGCAAACTTTAACAAAATTGAGAGCATGTTTAAATAAAATTACAGATGTAGATTGGTTTTGCTTCCCTTCTTTTTAGATTTATTAGTGTGCCACACACAGGTAGCATTCTATTTCCCAACTTAAAGGTAAAATTGGGGACTTTTGCATTATCAAATATGTAAAAAATATATGTTACTTCCCTAGGAAGATTACTATTTGAAAACTTTAATTAGGATCAAGACAACAAAATGCTAATAGCTCAGCTCATACAAGGTTTGTACAACAAAAAGAAAATCACAAGGTTTCACAAAAATTGTAAGTGATCAATAAATATTTTTCTAAGTCCACAAGATTGATCTCTAAAAATGTTTAAAACCTGCCAGAGTGGCTCCATGGCAAAAGTGAAAGACTAGAGGCCAGTATGGTGTCTTTTGCCATCATACATCCACTTACGCAGCTGACATGCTTTGCCTCAGTAGTAAAAATCTTTTGATCTAAACTACAAACTACAGTAGCTCAGAATAGGAAGAGGCTATTTTACAACATGCACTGGGGAAGGTAAAACTCCATACTGTTTGCAAGTCCCCTGGTCTTGTGCCTTCTACGGAAGGCATCTGTTCCTCTGGAACAGCAGACAGCACAGCTGATGCTGACAGCTGTATTAGAGGTCACAGAATCACAGAATATCCCGAGTTGGAAGGGACCCAAAAGAATCATCAAGTCCAATTCCTATTTAGGCACAGGACAACCCCAAAGTCACACTATATGTCTAAGAGTATTGTTCAAGTGCATCTTAAACTCCACGAGAGTTGGTGCCATGACTGCCTCTCTGGGGAGCCTGTTCCAATGCTCCACCTCTCTCTGGGTAAAGAACCTCTTCCTAACATCCAACCTGAGCCTCCCCTAGCACACCTTCATGCCATTCCCCCAGGTTCTGTTGCTGGTCACTAGAGAGAAGAGGTCAGCACCCACCCCTCCCTCTCTGGTAAGGAAGTTATAAACCGCAATGAGGTCCCAGTCTCCTCTTCTCCAGGCTGAACAGACCAAATGGTTTCAGCCTTTCCTCACACAACTTCCCCTCCAAGCCCCTAACCATCCTTGTGGCCCTCCTCTGGACGCTCTCCAACAACGTCATGTCCCTCATGGTCTCTGGACCATGAGATTGTCTAGAAACATCTCTGTACAAATCCATGTGTATAGAGACTGCCAAACTTGCACATCCTGACCATCAAAGCCACATAGCATTTCAAAGTATTGTGGTATTATAACTGGAACATGGTCTTCCCCTCCAGGGAACAAACCCAAATGCAAGTAGCAAAATTTCTGAGGGAGAGAAAAAATCCCTCTGATATTGTTAAAACTTCTGTGGAAAATTTCCAATTTTGTCCTACATGAAAATGATGCGTTATCTCAATCTGTAACACACAGAGATCTTTTAAAGAAGTAAAAAAACCCCACCAACCTTAAATGAATTAATTGCTATTAACAAGCAGCCAAAGACAGAGAAACAAGCATACTCTTTCATCTCCAATGAGTTATGATGGCCCACTCAAAGCTGACTCAGGAACTAATAGTTGTTTCAAGAAACAAAATAGCAAAAGATTCAATCTTTGGCAGTTTTTAAACCATCTGTTCCACACTACTTTCATCACTTCTGCTCAGTACAGAGATTATAGGTTTCGGTTCATTTGTGGTGGAAAAACAAAGAATGCTGCATTTTTGGAGTGCGTAGGGGGAAATCCAGAATCCTCCCAACTACTCTGAAACCAAGGTATTTAAAGAAAGCAAAAGGCTTACTGCTTGCACACTCCAGCATGATAAAACAACCCTCCCCCTCCATGAGGGATTCCTCCTGTGCCTTGAAGCAAGCACAAATTGGAATGTGCCATACTGACCTGAAAAAAGGGGGATGCGGGGAAAGAGTTTTCCTATTAGCCATTTTATTATGGCAAAACAATTAGTATCATTCTTTCCAATGGAAGAATCCAGAAGTTCCCATTACTATTTGTTGTGGGAAACTGCTTATTAATGTGAAGAATGTGCTTCCTCAGCTCAAAAGTTACAGACTTTCCATGGCTTTCTTGTAGTACTAAAAGGTCAGTGGAGTAGAAGCAGTAGGTGGTTTGAAGTGATGAGCACATCTTCTCTGTAACACAGTGACTTCTCCTCCCTTCTCTCCATCCCCAAAAGAAGAAAAATAATTCTCTAGGATGACAAGCAAACAGAAAAGGTTAGGCCCATAATTAATTTGAATAGATCAACTAAAAGTGTCCTCTGTGCAGATGACTGTTGGACCAACACAAGCACTTGTGTTTATCTGCTGGAGATATACAAGTGACTATTTCCCTATATCATTTTCACCTTCCCCATGGAACTGTACTGTTAGTTTCCACTTCCCACTGTGTCTTCTTAGCACTTCTAAGGGGATCTGACACAGCTCTCTGTGCTGCTGTAAACTGAAATGGCATGCCAGTTCTTTCCCAGGGAAATATGAAGGGAAACATGTCTTCCCCAACATCAAAAGCCAATCCAGCCTTCTTGAAAACACTAAAAGACTGATCAGAACCTCAAATGATTTAGCCTGTGATCTAAGATGTAGGTAGGCAAACAAATTTAGTGAGAGGGAACTTGATCTCTATCTAACTATGTCAGCTTGCCCAAGATGAATGTCCCATTGAAAAGGAGACTTTTCTGCTGTAAGATTAATTCTCAGTATTTCCATAATCAATAACTCCCATATGTTATCATTTAATAACAGTATCAAAGGGACAAATCAATTATATGAAGGTCAGCATGGATTTGGCTGAACAGGATTGATATGTTTGTTTGCATGGCCTTGGATAAGTAACACTTTGTTGAAAAATAAATAAATAAAATGCTTTATGAAATTTTTCATTTTAACATTTTTCAGTAATTCCAGCATAAACTCACACTGAGTGCCCTTCACACTCATCAAAACTAGCAAGAAATAGAACGTATGGATGAAAATGCTTGATGTTTGCATGTAGACAAAGCATGTGCAAAAATAAAAATCTTATCAACTGTTCATCTGAAGTATAAAAGACATCCAAAGAATATGAGTGGTGTCAGTAACTAGCTATTTTATATGCTTAAAATGCTGACACTAAGTGCTATTAAGCTATGACATTTGTTATGGTACAGAATAAACCCAAATGCTTATAACTAAGAAAACAGTAACTCTTAACTATGTAAAAATTGAGGAGATAGAACAGATCTCTTGGTTTACACAGATTTGTGCAGCCACTTTCCATTGATGAGGGACCCACTAAATGGATTAATAATCTCTGATCTCAGCATACACAGATTAAACTAAATATTTCCACAGGAAGTATTTTCTGTCCCACAGCAAATGAAAACACAGCAAGGTACTTTCCTTCCTCTTTTTTTCACCTTATTGGCCCAATCTGGGGGCTTTAGCATTCCATCTGGCATATCCAAAACCTCTGAAAATCAGAGCCTGAGTGAGTATTATACACCCGTAGAGGGTGCCAGTCTGAACCAGAAAAGGATTGTAGCAGTCTATTTTTAGGACAGAAATGTCACAGTCAATAGTGAGGCACACATCCTGCCTCACTCTGCCCTGGAGGTAACAGCTTTAAAGGTCAGAAAGCAACCCTTACTGGAGATACTCTGCTTTAGCTTCTCTAATAAGAAAGTGCAATTAGCCTTTTGAATGAGAAAGTTATTTACCGATAGTGGGAGTACTTCAAACTGCACAGACCCTGCATATCCATACACTTCAGATGGTTGTTTGCCTCAAGCACTTAAGATGTGATTTGCATTGTTTCTTAGAATCCATGGGTTGCCTCATGCTCTTGCTCTCTGTAATGTATGAAAAACAGATTGTACCACTTGTTCTTCACTCTCCCTTAACAGCAACCCAAGGGGGGAAAGAAAAAAACAAACCAAAAAGAGATTAAAAGGAAATAACAAAGAGTGGGAAATAAATTTGCTGCTCAAAGAACTGTCTCTAGTGGTCACCAAATGATTTTTTTCTCTCTTCAGTTGACTTTTTTAATACAGTCTCAAATAATTATTTTTGAGATTATTTCAAGTCCCCATGCAAACAAGAGATTGCACTCTTTCTAGCCCTCTGAAGCATCTAGGGTAACTGACAATGGAAATCCAGTTAGCTGGCTGTGAAGAAAAATAGACAAGACTTTAGTAAAGCCCCAGTTGTAACTCAAGATCTCTGGTAGTATGCTCTAGTCATAACTAAATCTGACCACTGAAGTGATTTTTATTACAGGTTCTACTGTAACCTGTTATCTATTTAGACAACTTCTATGAATAAAATTACTGCACCCACACTTTGATCCTTCTGTTATCATGATGAGTGTTTTGGATATAGTTTGACACTTTAATCCTGTTTAGTATGCAAAACATGGGAAAAAATCTAAGAAAATTGGTAAAAGGATATCCTTCAAATTAATTAAAACTTCATCTTAGGGAGACATATGGGATGCAGTCAAGGAATACTCTACAAAAAAGATGGTTAAAAATTCCACCATTCAGGCCTAAGCTTTTCTTCTGCTTTGCTGGCTGAGATGTCCAGCAAAAAAGAGAATTCATAGCATATCCATGAGAAAGGCTTTGTGCATGATAGGCTGCTTCCTTTTTCTAACTTCATGCACACAACTTCAGCAGTTGCAGTAGCTCCTATATACTCCTGAGCTGCAGCAGCTGCTATGGGGAAAAGGAGGTTAACGTGGGAGATACCCAACAGAAGAAAGTTGATGCTTTGTCACTGACAGTAGCCCAGCTCTCTCATTAGAGAACCATCTCTCATGGACAGTTCAAACAGCTGCTGCCTCTCTCATTATTTCACCTTACCTAGCAAAGGGAACCAAGTAAAACCAAAGCTCTGATTTGTCTTACAAGCCACCTGTTAGACCATGCTACCCTAGACTGTGAATACAGCTGCTAACTGGCATGAAATACATTATATGATACAGACAAATACTGACTACAAGGTTTGTCTGTCAAGGCAGCTTGCACAGGTAATGGAGCACTTTCCCAAAAGCAGCAGCTTTCAGTCACTACTGGTGAAACTGATGCAGAAGCTATCAGGACAGAAGGTTGGGGTTTTGTTGTTTTGTTCTTGTTTGTTGTTGTTTTTTTTTTAAACCACAGAGATACGAATCCATAAATGAATACATGTCATTTTCTGGTATCTAAAGGAAGATGATTAAAGTTAAGCTTTAGAAAGGGAATAGTGATTAGTAGGTAACATACACATGAACAGAATTGTACCTTTTCAAACACAAGTCTAGATTTATTTAGCTCTCTTACCTCTTATTGCTGTTGATAACTTTATTAACTTCCTTTGCAGCCCCTAAGTCCCCATGGTGTGCATTTTACCAAGTGGAAGAAATCCAATCTTTTGCAGTGTACCTCCCTGATTAATCCCTTGCTAGTACATCAGGGCAACTTTATGGTGTTACTTAGGCAAGAAGCATAGTTAGAAGCTCACTACCAGCCCCAGCTCATTTATAAAACGTGGCTGAAATTCCCCTATGTGTGTTTCTATTTAAGAAGTATCATGTTGTCATTTGTATTCCTACAGGGAATATTCTTACTACACCCTTAATGATAAAAGGCCAACAAATAATGGGCTATTTATTTATGACATCAATACTAAAATAACACATGAAACCAAAGGAACTAAAGCTTCTTCTGTATGGCAGACATTCCTCACTTAACACTTCTGTCTAGATGTTTTCTTCATTTATGGTTTTGTTATGAAAATGAATTAGTAATTTGGTTTTCAGAGACTGGACAAAGGGATTCACTTTGTAAGACTGGCATTAGGAAAAACAAAGCTGAAAAGATTACTGCTTTGGGCACAGTCATGCCATAATGCATATCATACTGCATGGAGGAAAGGTGCCTTAAAAACACAAGAGATCCAACTGAGGTATTGTTAGTAAACACTCCAAGAAACTTTAACATATTGACATATCTCTTCACTACTGCAACGCAAATAAAATACAAGCAGGCAGACCTCAGAAGAACTGACAGACAAAGTGGGGGGGAGGGTTTTCAAACTCCTTCCCATCCACAAAATCATGTGTTGGACCAGTAATGCTGTCCTATTATCCACTGGCTCAAAAATACTGATTCAGCAAAGAATTTAAGCATGTGCCTAAATTTAAGCAGTTTAATTAACTTTGACGTCAGTGAGCCTACTTGTGTGCTTATAATTAGATATGCGCTTGCTGAGGCAGAGCCCATCTGAATAGAATCTCGTTGATTTTAATTTGGCCCTTTGTCTTTGCCCATCATTTATTCTTTGCAGTGACTGAAGGATTAGTGCTAAGGTTCTGATTCAGGAATGCACTTAAACAACTCATCTTTACTCACAACATGCAAAAAGAGGCTAAGCATGTCTCAAAAATAAGCATAGACTTAAGTGCTTTCCTGAATAATGGCAATTTCATGATTGAAGTATGAGAAAGGAGACTTATTTCACTCAAACTTCAAATTGGGTGATCCAGTCTTTGTTTTTCTAAGTCAGATTTTTTTTAAAAATATAAAATGTTTTCCATTTCTGTAAATAAAGAGCAAGAAGTTGTGCTTCGCATACCATGAACAAAAATTCACAACTAACCAGCTACTTCATAGAGAAATTAATTTTATATAGGTATCATTTTTCACTGTTGTTAGCTCCTGCAGCATGGAGGAGCCTGCTGTAATTGTCTTATTTGATCATCTGAATGATAGAGCTTAGGTCCCAATATCTGCAGTATTTTGAAGTAATGTAAAAACAAACAGAAAATAATAAAGCACTAAATGGGAAAAAAATCAGAAAAAAGAAAACTGCATGAAGAATGCCAAGAACATGAACACCACTTATCCAGACAACAGAAATAACAGCTCAAGTCCCAGAGGTCAAAAGACAGCGAGGTGCCTCCATAGCACACACACCAGAGCAAAGCAGCAAGATCAAAGCCCCAACTCCTGCCAGGCTGTTCTGCTAAATTTCTCTAGAAGAAAATCTGATGTCTTTTAACATGCCCATGCAATTGTATTCAGCACACAGATAGCATCTTGAACAAGTCTTTTAACTCAGATGTTTCAACTGATTCTTCTGTGTTTATGGCCTTTTCAAACCTGGAATACATGACAGCCATTATTAACTGCAGACATGCTAAGGGTGGATTTGGAGGACACAGGAGTGAAGAAGAAAATAGAAGGAACACCAAAAAAATGAGTTCACTATGGAAAACACTACAGAAAGAGTTACTCAAAATAAACAAGGAACCCTGAAGAGTACTTCTTCTGAAGACACTCTGCTGCCTATTGCAATCCTCACCTACAAAGCTCCCTGATCCTCTGTACCAAGATGCTACAACACAGAGCGGGATGACTGAACTACTCCAGGACACACTGCTAACAGAAGGACTCTCAGGTGCCTGAGCTGTGCCAAGCAACTGGGACAGCAAAGGATTTGTTATGCAGTTTGCATTAATTGTGCTGGTAAATACACAGCTAAAATGCCAAATGTGTTCGAAAAATATCCATCAGAAACCCTATTTACCACTATGTGCATACAAAGACATGGCTAGTCCTCCATTTGCTCAAAAACTGTTGCCACATACCTAAAGTTCTGCTTTCAAAAGAACATCAGAAAAAAGGTTTTAAATGTCCAGCCTCAAACTACACTGAAGAGAAAGCTGATGGTATAAAGAAATCAGCTATCCATCTATTTCATGAGTGCATCTGGAGACATAAGAAGAGAGTAAGAGCATGGCAGTTGGATTATTAAAGCAATATGCTTTAAATGACAGAACTAATACAAGTCTTTTAAAGCTGTTTAGTTTGTTAAGATTGGTTGACATATTGGGGTTGAAGGAGATGTAGGAAAAAAATTCATTTAGCTAGTAATTTTAGTTATGGGAGTAGTATTTGCTTATTAACTTGCACATGCCATAATGGGAACCACATTAATACCTACAGATCTCATAAAACTTCATTACCCCATTCCCACTACTTTGGATTTTGCATAACCATATGATTGGGTTTCCCTGGACACATCTAGATTTTTCTTTCTAAAATTTCTGTTTTTAACCTAAGATTCAGGCTCTCCCACATTAACTCATTTGTCTAGAATTTGCCAGCTTTGCAGGAGGAGCAGGCATATGCTCTCCTTTTCCTCTACTCACATATCATAGAATCATACTGTGGCTTCTTACTTCTCTGCTCTATCTTTTTTGCTGCATCAGTAAAAGGAATAGACCTAGTTCAACCATCATCTCTACACTTCTACCGTTTTGAACACTTAGAAACAGCTGCCAAAAGAATGCTACTGTTTGGTGTTTTGTCTGGGCACAATGAAAACATCAAACCTACAAATTTGAACCATCCTGTGCAGCCAGCAATCAAGGCTTTCTCTTCAGAGAAGGCGCAACTTGGAGCTCAGAAAAGGTATCACTAACAAATAATGATCTGGACATGGAACCTTACAAGGTAATTCCAACACTGCTACAGATGACAGTTATTTCTGATATTTCAGTTATACATGAGCTTTCTCAGGCATACTTTTATATTTTCAATCTCTTTGTGACCTTTATAGCTTTATAGACCCCATGATAAGTAAAGAGTTTCGGACAGAGAGATGAAATATCACCTATGCAAACAAATACAACAATAGAACAATGATCCTTTACAGACTTCTTTTCACCTTGTGGACTAAATGGCACCTGCAGAATAAATGGTTTCCTTTCATGGGGCAACACACTTAATATCTGTCTATTCCAAGTTTCCAGTACGCTTTCAAACCACAGCTCAAACATATTTACTTCACAACAGGTGCACAGAGATGTTCACATTCCTTCCAGATCTTCAGTTCAGTTTAATTTTCTCCACAAAATTCCCCTCCAGAATGATTCATACCATGCATACTGTCAACCATTTATCAGTGCTAGCTTTCTGAAGACTATTCAGGTCATCATCATCCTTTCATAGAGTTTAAGACTACCTGATTGATCAGTTTATGATTTAATTAAATGTGGGGCCAGTTTGAAAATATAATCCTACCTGGAAAGTTGGAGACTCTGGCTCTTCCACTCCTTCTGAGTGAAAGCATAACATTTATCACAGACACACAAAGATCAAGAAAATATGAGGAACACAGAACATAACCTTCAACCGCAAAAATCTGGCAGTCTATAGTGCTGACTGAACCAAAGGGGACTGTGTCAAGGCAGACATGACAGTTTGGATTTCCCCTCTGTTTTTCTAACATCATCTTTAATGTCTGATACACTACACATTACAATCAAAGAAAAAAATGCTCAAATATCTCTGAATATGTAGCTGTTCTAAAAGGGATGCTGAAAACCACTCTGCTAGCCTTCATAAAGACAGAGGTCTGTTTGAAGCCTAGCTCCTACAAAGGACTCTACAGGAAGACCAGCTGCTAACTCTGCTCAGCTGACTCTTTTGCCCTGACACATGGTTTGGGTTCTCATATTAGCAATACTTTCACTCAGCTTGAACTGTTTGAATTTTGGTGTAAGAGATATCTTAATAACCATTATTCTTATGAAGGAAGGCTGAGAGAATTGGGGTTGTTCAGCCTGGAGAAGAGAAGGCTCCAGGAAGACCTTACTGCAGCCTTTCGGTACTTAAAGAGACATCTTAAAGGGGGCCTACAGGAAGGATGAGGACAGTCTTTTTAGCAGGGCCTGTTGTGATAGGACAAGGGTTTAATGGTTTTAAAGTAAAACAGGGGAGACTTAGACTAGACACAAGAAAGAAATTTTTTACAATGAGGGTGGTGAAGCACTGGCATGGGCTGCCCAGAGAGGGTGGTAGATGTCTCATCCCTGGAAACATTCAAAGTCAGGTTGGACAGGGCTCTGAGCAACCTGATCTAGTAAAAGATGTTCCTGCTCACTGCAGTGGGGTTGGACTAGGTGACCTCTAAAGGATTCCATTAAGCCTCCAGCAGTGGTTTGATGATCCACCAGCTTTGTGTCACAAGCTTGAGTTTGCTCACAGACATTATTCTTGTTTCTCATCATAGCTTTCTACCGTTTTAGAGGCACCGAATGATTCTGCATGGGGGCCGATCCCACTTACACAAAAGGGGCAACATAACACTTCTTTCCACTCCTTTATCAAGATTCTCTGAAATGCAGATCAGTCTCCTGAACTGATGCCAAGCACAGAGATTCACACAATTGTTTTCCTAGAACTCTCCTGTAAAGCATGCTAGATGTTTTAACAAAACAGAGAAAGGAGGCTTATACAGTTTTGGTTCTAACGAAAATTTACCTCAAGTCTCTACTTTTGCTCTCAAGACAGCACAACACTGACAGAACTGCAGTACCTTGTTGCTTTTCTAGTCAAGTCACAGTTACTGTAGTTACTGCTTATTGAAACAAACATTTGGCTGGAATACTAGAGGATCTCTAAAGCAAAATCCACTTACTGCTTGCAGTGGTATCTGGCTTTTCAAGGACCACTCCAACACACCCAGTGGGAAACAGCAACTGTTATAAATTTCCAACAATTTACATCTCCCAATCTCATTTTAGATGAGCAGCGAGTCATTCTTCACACTGAGAACCTAGAGGTCTTTCTGGTTCTTTACCTTAATTGAAATTGCTTCTGTAGTACATACACTAAATAATTTCATTTGCTTTTTCTATGATGGAAAGACAGTATCTTCCAGAGTGAGCATGATTAATGGCATTTGGGTCTGACCAGACAATCAGAGGGGAGACTGTCATACAAGAAACAAATACTCTGCTTTATACACAGATGTTCAGTGTTCAATTTATCTCTTCAGGAGCAGTCTCTGTTCAGTCTTTTGTTATTGAGTTCAATGCCAAGTCAGTAATATTTGCCTTTAAAAATGTTTAAATTTATGTTTTCTGTCAGACCTTGCTTTAGAAGATACACATTTAAAACCAGTCTGTGAACCTGAAACTAGGGATTGGTGTCTGTGTCTGCAGAGCTACAGAAGCCTAAATAGGGCTTTGGGAAACAACACAGGCAGGCAGAACGTAAAAATCTGTAACTTCACAGAATCATAGAATGTCTTGAGTTGGAAGGGACACACAAGGATCATTCAGTCCAGCTCCTGTCTACCCATAGGGCAATCCCAAAAGTCACTTGTTCCGTCCACTAAAATTAGTAACGCCAGCACACTTTAAATGCAGGCATTTTCAAAAGGAAGAAGGAATATATTCAAGAGGGTTGTGTTTAACCATCACTTGATCATATAATCTATATAAGCTAAATTTCTACTCCTTTCAGTTTTGCTGAGAGTCAGTCTCTGAAGTCAAGCAGATACTTCATTCATACAAAACACAAAGAAACACTGGTTCTTTGTAACAGTGCATGGAAGAAATAGAGATTCAGAACAATAAAGCACAGGTACAACAGAGATGCCTGCTATACAGACAGATAAAAGGGTCAAAGATTTGCTTAGGACTGTGCAACATCTGGGCATGAACACCTGATAATTTTTTACCTTCCAGCACACTAGGAAATCCTGTCTATGAGCCCTGGCCAGAACAACAGCTACGTCTACAGAGACATCTTAGAGAAGCAGAGACACATTCACCACCATTGACTCATTTCTTGGACTTCACATTCAGACTTTCCTAAAAGCCTGGTTTAAGTCACAGAAATAAGATTCAGAACAACTTCAGTTTATAGTTTCAGAGTCACACATTTAGGGTTTTATTATTGTTAAGCTACTATACTTCATGACTTTTTTTTAATTGTATTTCTTCCATTTATTCCTCAAGTTAGTATCAGTTACTGATAGCTGCTACAAAGCATAATTTAGCATATACAGATGTGTCTGGATTGAATAGGATATTCATAAAAGTTCACAATGAGGCACAAATATCCTTGCAGGTTGAATGGGACTATCAAAAAATAAAAATGGAGTATTTACCTTGTCATCCATAAAACCTGTAGAGCAGAGTCAATTTGATGGTTTTCATCATTTATGTGTGTTACTGAAACTGAAGTAAGATGAGACAAAAAGAATCCATAAAATGGAAACAGTCCAGAAGCCTTATCAAATATGAACATATAAACCTCTGCTGAACTTCTCAGAAAAACAGCACACATTGTAAGGAACAATGTTGCATTTGTTTTGGGAATACATTACTTAACAGCTCTCTTCAAATCCATTTTTTGTTACTCTGTGGTCTTTCTCCTTGAATTACCTCTCGTGAAGAGGCACAGAGGCTAATACAAATTAAAATCATCTATGATGCTGAATCCTTCTGATTCTTTGATTATTCTTTAACTGATATTTAAATGAATGTATTTTATCACATAGCACTTATGTAAATACCTTGCCACTGCCATACTTTAACAGTTGTACTTGAACATGAGCATCACGAAAGATGAAACACTCAAACTTATTCAGTAGGATTTCTCAGTATGAAGTACCTCTTTTTAGAAGAGAAAGACCACATACAGTGTCTTGTCTGCTAAGCAGAGTTTTTCACAGAGTGTCATCTCTAGAGTACTCAGAGCAAGAGCTTTCTGGCTGACCACATGCTGCAGATGAACCTGCAGGATTTAGGAACAGATCTGAAATTTTAACCAGTGGAATCTCAATTGTATTTAGGAAGTGAACTTGCTGTTCTGGACCTTGATGATCTAATCTATTTGCATAGTTCATGGTTTTGGTCGTTCAGCCCTCCAGCAGCAAAAAAAGCTACCAATCCCTGTGGAAGTTGCTATGTTACTATTCTCATAACTGGACTCCTCATGAACTCCTTTGAATGTCTTCAAGACATTCAAAGAAAGACATAAAAAAGCACTGACAGTGAGGTACATTTGAATGCACTGCAGCTCAAAAGGGAACACATATAGGACTGCATGCTGTAAGCTGAGAAAAGGTAACTTGTAAAGGGCAAATGCCATTCTGAAGAGTTTGCTTTCTTGTCTCCCATGAATATATGTATGTTTTCACAGCTGCCTCCCTTCTTAATTTCCATTTGTGCCTTACCTCATGTTCAGAGGGACAGATATGCCACTCAAAACAACAATAGAAAAGAAAATATCAAAATTCATACTGAGATGAAGCTCTAGTCTGTCTCTATCACCAAATTTTCAGCTGCTCTCAGCACATATGGGAACCTTGAAGTAGAAGACAGAAAACAGTGACAGAAATCAAAAGAAAACCTCTCTGGAGAATGCCAGTTCCAGTCTAAATGAAAGTATATTGTGCACACTAGGAATAGATACTGCCCAGGAATTGCATGATGAGCTAATTCACTATACACTTCAAATTCACAGCACAGTGAGCGTTCAGGTAAGTATCAGTCTCATGAAAATCCAAGGCACAGTCTAAGAAAACAGCAGAGCTAGGTTGTTGCTGCAACTCTGCAATTTCCTAAGTGCTACAGTAAAGGCATTAGCGCAAAAATGTTCCAACCTGGCAACAGAGTTTTACTGCTACATCTCTCAAAGTCAGAACTGGTACCATGGTAACAACAACCTGTTAAATGTCAAAATGAACAGGCCGGATATACCACCTGATATCTTGGCTATACTGAATAAAGTAGCAGAAGTTCAGCTGGGCAACCTCCTTTATAAAGATAGGTGTGTTCAAGTGCACAACAGAGAAGTGAATGTCAAAAAGGAAGAAAACTTCCATTCCAGCAAAATAATACCTGTCTACATAGACAGGTCATGAGGCCCTAAAATTCACACTAAAGATGAATTTTGCCAACCTGAAAATAACAGAAGTCTGACACAAGTATGATTTCTAAGAGTAGAAGGCAGACCAAATGCATTAGCAGCAGACATCTCAAAGGAAGGGAACAGGAACAGCTTGAACAAGTAAGGCCCAGTGGGGAAGAGCATCTCTCATTCTGCTGGCTCTTCAGATGCTCCCTCTCAAGATGACAAGTCTGACAAGTCTGCTGCATGCCAAGACAACCTCAGAGAGGCTTAAGACACAGCACAGAATTTCCCAAACTGCATGTCTTTCAGAGTTTTGTTTCAGGTAAACTCAGGGGCAAGACAAATGGGAAAAGTGCACGGTGACTTCCTTGTAATTCCCTTTTCTGCAGTATAAACGTGGCTGATTCACACTAGAGACATAAATTAGCGCTGCTTGCCACTAAGCAACAGTTTTGACTGTGCCTCCTTTTGGTTGAAGGGAGGTCCCAGCTTCATTGTCAGAAACTAATGAAACTAACCCTATAATTGGAATGAATTAAGAATTAATGACTCATTTATTTGTAGTATTCATACTATACATGTTTAGGAAGGAGAGCCTTAGTTGTAACAAAGGTATATCATGCCAGTGTATGTTCCAGAACAGAATTATTTTATCTATACGATAACAAAGCATAAGTGCCCCAGCTGAAACCATGGCTCCACTGCACTGGATACACACCTACAGGAGAAGAGGTAGTTTCTGTCCTGCATACTATTGGATTTAATTAAACCAGACAAATCAAAGCGAGATAGAAGATGTATTATTATCCTTGCTGCAAAATATATAAAACTACAAAATAGAGAGCAAAGCAGCCAAGGGCACACAGTTAGAATCTGTGCTAAGAGCTGGAAAGTGAACCTAGAGATCACCTGAAATATAGCATCAAAAGCTATTTCAGAAGGTAACAGATAAAAGAAAATGATGCCTTTATTTTAATTATGAGTGTCAAGTGGACAGTTTTAGGATGCTATCTCCATATACCAATGGACAGCTGCATGAAAAAGTAGCAAGTACTCAGGAATACACAGGTAAATGGTTCTTAACCAGCTTACAACTTTCAAGAACCACATTACATAGCCAGTTTGATGTTTATTGACTTTTATCTTTAAAAAGGCAATTTGATTTTCCATTTTACTTTCCTCTGTTCCCTCCCTCGCTGCAGTCATTTTAACCAAAAACCTTTTCCAAATGCAACTGCCCTAATAGTCCAGAATTCCCCCCTTATTTCAATGATTTATTCAATTCACACCTGTATGGTTTTGTGCTGACACTGTCCTGTAGCTTCATAGCTCTTCTTGTTTTAAGTTGTTTATTTGTTAGTATTTACATACTTTTCATAACTCTGCTCAGCTTCCATTTCATGAACAACCCAAGTGAAGTTCTACTCTGCTCTCATAAAGCTGCCTACTCATTCTTCTTATCAGCCACTTCCCTAAAGTACAGGTACAGCATTAGTATTTCTTCTCCAGTCACGAGACCATTTTGACTTCACTGATTTGCTGAAAATCTTTGGTGTGAGGCACAAGACTGACAATTCACATGCTATTTCTTTCCAAATGCAGCCGTGTCAATCATTTGGTCCCTTCAAGCTGGCAGGATGCCATCAGCCTTGGCTGTAGTAAATTCCATTCTATATTTGTAATCCTTTTAGCCATGTTGCTTTGCCTTGTCTCCACAGATGATGTGAGTATAATTATTGGAAACTTAAGCAAAGTGTTCATCTCGGCTTACAGTCCCCCACAATTTAGAGGTTATCCGTACTTTCTACCTTTTTCTCATTCACACTGCAGCCTCAGTTCTTTTTTTCTCTCATATCTGTAAGTTTGATTTCATGATACATCAAAATACACTTTAGCCAATGTATACTATTGCTTTGAAACAAGGCAGTAAAACATATTAGATGATCTACTGATCAGGACATAGCTTAGGTCTCAGTATCTTGTCTAGTGATGTTTTAACACCACCATTTCCCAGCACTCTCACTGCACATACCTTTGTTAACCCGGGGTCCAATTTATTCTCAGCTTTGGTATCATATCCACTAAGAAAGGCCTTATTATTCTACAGCTATATTGCAATGATTAAAGCTAAAGAAACAAAACATAATGTAAAATCCTCAAGTACCATAAAGTTTTAGTTTATGCTTCCTATAAAATAAAGCTTATTAAGTAATGATGCTCTTGAACATTAAAATCAAAAGCACACCAGGCAGAACCTAAGGGACTGAAAACAAAGCAGTATCAAAAAGGGGTTGCTATCTCTGCTATCAAACATCTAACACTTAGCTGCCCATCCAAGCTATCACAGCATTTGTTTGTTGTAGCTTCTCAGTGATGGCAAAAGAACCTTTTCTGCACAGTACTGCCCTCAGGCTCTTTCCTTCTTCTCTCTCTTTGCAGAGATACTGAACACTGCCCTTTCCTGACAAAGCTCCCTGTATGATCTCATCCTGTCGTCCCCTTGTCTGGCCTCAGCTTGGCCTCCTGACAAAAGCAAAAGTATCTACAAGAGCAATGAAGTTCAGTAGCTCGATAAAGTATCTTCTAAAAAACATTTCAGAACAGAAACAGAAAATTATTCCCTCTCTTTTTTCTTTTGCCTGTTTATTTTTTTAAATACATACTCTGATTGGTGAACTCTGTTTTACTGGACCTTAAAATAAAGCTACCAAGTCACTTAAAATATTCTACAGGAAGGGCAAAAGCAGCAGATATTATGCTCAGAAAATGCCCAAGCAAGCACTATTCAGAAAGAAGGCCTTCAGGCTTAAGGAAGAAAAAGGGGAATACACAAACACCCCTGTGCTCACATACTAAAGCAACCGAGGTTGCTGCAGTTTCAAAGCAAATGAGCAGGCAGCTAACCTGCTGGGCTATTCCCTATAGGTGTCACAACAAGGCAAAGGAATTTGCCGCGGAAGGTTTGGGGAGCAGCTGTCACCAAAAGAGACACATATATTTTTAAAGACTTTGTCATTTGTCTTCAGGGTGGGAAGCGTTGTATTTGACCTCCTGCTGAGGCAGCAGCCCAGATGCAGCAGCATGGGCAAAAAGAATAAAAGGAGGCACAGCTATTATTTCAGGTACAAACACCAGCAAGAGGAGACAAAAGGCAGAGTCATTAAATCATCACTACTATTTAAAAGCACATATGACGACTTTCTAATACTTTTCAGGCCACATGAGCCTTCCCTCAAGGCATTCTTCAAAACAATCTGTATTAGCTAATTGTTAATTATCTAAATGGTCAAGTAAAACAAGATAAAAAAGCGTATCAAACACTGTCTGGGCAACACCCAACGGTTCTGGATGGGAAATGCTACGGAGCTGACACCTCCTGGCCTGTTCCTCTGCTGTTCCCTGGCTGAGGCTGTGCCACTTGTGAAGGTTGTGCCCCACCTGGCTCCAGCCTCTCAACCTTCCCTGCTTCTCCCTACGCTTGCCTTTACTCTGCCATCCGCAACTCCTGTAATCGCTCCTCAATCTCTTCAGTTTAGCAGGGAGCTACCACCAAAACGGTTTATACCAACTGGGATAAAACACCATGGGGTCAATTGCATGAGCCAGGGGTGGGTTTCCCATAGAGTTGAGCCAGTTAGTCAGCTGGCTGTTCTGCCCTCTAGCCTCAGACTCCAGTTCTCTTCCATCAGGGTTAACTGAGACCCTTGGGCACTGCCACGAGGACCTCCACACCCTTGTGGAAAGCCAGCTCAGGAAGTCAGTCAAACAGAAAACAAGTTGTACCAGCAAAAGCTCTTCTGTCAGTACAGGTCCCTGAGCAAGCTCAGGCAGGGAACTGATGGAAAACAGGAGCAGGACTATCAATTGCACCAGTTCAGCTGCCTCTGCAAACCAGAAGACCTTGAGGGACATCAGGCTGGGGTTGTCCACCAGCTCCACACAGCAAAGCTGCAGACCCTCCCAGCCACAGCTGCCAGGCCACTCCAGGCATCCCAGCCTGCAGGACATCAGTCAACAAGCTTTGTCCTAAGCTGTAAAGAGTACTAATAGTGGATGGCTCCTGAAAGGATTTTCTGCAAATATTTCCCCTCCGTGTTTGCCTTACTCAAATGTATTTTAATTAGAAAAGGTTTTCTATTAAAACACTTCAGAATGTTAGACCCTGAACAATATGGATTAAAAATGTTTCCAGAGCAATCCCTTTGGCAGCATTCAATTCAAACTTGGAGGAATGAATTCAAACCATTGTAAATTCCCCTTAAGCATATTAAAAATAATGCCATTTGATACCTACATCGGGGACTTGTTTAGGAAAGTGACTAAAGTGTTGAAGGTGTCTTTCAATAGACGTATCAGAAAAAAGAATGAGTTACACAAAATATGCAAGCATCCTTGACAACAACTTCAGCAAATGATGAAAGGCAGCTTTCAATGAGGCACACTGGTTACAAAAAAAAAAAAAAAAGGCAAAGGACAACCTCAAGATTTTTACAAGAACTGAATGAGGGAGAAGAGACACTGTTGCTTTAGAAATCAGGAAAATGTTACTGCACTCAGATGTGGAAATTAACCCTTTCCAGAAAGTCAGGACGATTTGAAATGACCTTGCATTTGTAGTCCCACACCTTCAGTCTTTCAAATTGCCCATTCAATGATGTAGTTCTAAAACTAAATATAGGCACAGTCTGAAAATCACTTGGGGTCTTCTGTGGCCCCTGGTGCGATAACTGTGCCGACAGCAGAGGGAGCATTAAACTCATTGCCCACGGTAAAGTGTGGGGAGTGAAACCAATATAATCCTTGTATGGGTAGGATGAGCTCATTAGCCTTCTGGCAGTCATCCTAGGAGAGGGACAACTCTAATTCCAAACCCAGGCAGATGGAGCTTGTTTAGCCGTGTAAGGCCTTCCATCTAAGAGGTTAAACCTCCATACTAAGGACTTCGCTGCCAGCGTCCAAGCTTGCTAGGCCCTGGCAGATGAACCTCTTTTTATCAGCGCGCTTGTAAAAGGCGCTGATGAGGAGCATGGATAGAGCCCTCCCTGGATCTTCGCTCGTGAAGCCTAGCCATACATACATACAAAACTAAATATCTAAGATCACTGCAAATAAATTAGTTGTATATGCAGCTGGGAAACAGGAAGCAAAGACTGAGAAGGTTTTTAGAATACAGTGAAAGAAGAACACATGTTTCAATACCAGCTTTCCTGGTATTTTACCATTTAACAACTGGAAGACTAAAATCTGTATAGATTGCTGGGGTAATGTGTTGAAAAAAGAACATATATTCCCCCCCAAAGTAATTACAGGTAGAAATCAAATATTGACACTTGGCTGTTCTAGGATGTGATGACTGACCAGCAGTTTTTCAAGACTATCTCCTCATCCAAGCCCTAAAGGAAAAGGACTAGAACATGAAAATATCCAGAGACCTACAACCTCACCTTCAATGGCACACTGATAGAGACAAACCTCAGGAAGAACTGGTAAGAAAGACAGTAACCACTTTCACTAAGTATATTTTCAAAGGAAGGGAAACATCAAAACTTTAATGTACTCCTAGCTGAAAATCCTGCTTTGACAAGCTTTATAAAAAAAAAAAAAAATCAAGAAGAGATGTGATAGCTAACTACTGGAGAAATTTACCAGAAACTCAAAAAAAAGTGAGATTGTGCCTAATGAACCAAATGTTTTATCTTCTACACAGTTTTCCCAGATAAAGATCAGATGGTTTATTCAACATTTGGTAAAATTAATGATCCCTTCCCATGCAAAAAATAAATCAGTAAGCCCAGTGAACATGCCTTGGTGTGAAAGCCACTTTTGCATAAAGAACTGCTTA
Organism: Bucco capensis; assembly: GCA_013396975.1. NCBI lineage: Eukaryota > Metazoa > Chordata > Aves > Piciformes > Bucconidae > Bucco > Bucco capensis. The sequence goes on from VWZO01005068.1 coordinate 298,594, forward strand.
GATCATTTAGGACAAAAGGTAGACAGGAGTAAAGAAGTTTGGAACTGATAAAGCCTGAGAAGGAACATGAGAAAAAATGTTAACACCCAATCAGTTGACTATGAATTACTGTTTTGGAAGAAGGTAGCCTTTTCTGATGTTCTGAAATCAGGACTGCATAGCAGTTTAGTGCTAATCAGGGAAGTTACCCATGCTCAGTCTGGAATGGAACAGTTATCTGCCTGTTTTCCAAGCCAGTGCACATTATGTTGACATTCATCAGCTAAGGAAAGTAGAACCAGAATTAAATGCTCCAGTTAAATCAAACATGTGAGAAGCAGAAAAACCCTGAAGTGTATTGTCTACTGTGACCATACAAAGAAACAACGGCAATACATCATGATCAAATACTGCTACTTGATCAGAGCCCTATAACAGATTATTCCTGTAAAATACTAGGAAAATGACTACTTACTACTATAATAACAGCATTGGCACTTACTCTCTGCTCAAAATTTTAAAGCTGATGACTAGACATATGAGAAACCACAGTATCTGTTTGCACAGACATACACAGTCAAGGAATAAAAGTTTGGCAATAGATGTATCAGGAAGTGCAGAATGAGTGAAGGATTTAGAGGTTGACACATGACAGAAAATCAATGGTCTACCAAGATGGAGGGGCCTGAGTGCATTCATTCCCACCATGAAATTACTGAACATCTGTGTTTCTGGAAATAACATTTCATCTATAAGATCAAGCAAGGCAACGCATTTCCAAAGCACGTATGCGCAGAGCAGAATGGCACTGAAAAGCTAAAGCAGCAGCACTATTACCACCAAACGTGTGTTTGATTTGGGTTTGTTTTTTAACAAATGCAAGGCAGTGGCAGGTAGCATTTATTCAGGACACGACCATCCAAGAATCAGTAACATAACAAGAAAAGGCTTCTCCTACCAGCTGATTTTGGAGTGAATTTGTCCCTGTTGGCTGCACATACTGCCAGTAGCCTGTATCCAAGATCCAAGTCAAATCCTTGCTGAGCTGCCACTCGACTGACCACCTGCAAAGGGAAAGAGAGAAAGCTTTATTAGGGGTTACTCGAGCTCTTTGCAAGATTACATTAACCTGCTTATCAGCACTGATGTTAGGCAATTTAATCTGCTGTGATAGCCACAGTACAAACACGGTATAAGACATTGCTCTTCAGCAGTTTCTAGTACAAGCACAACAAACTGACCATAGGAGTCTTCTGGTGATCTGGTTATTTGACTACTCGCCAGAAGAAAGGCCTGGTAGTTCCATAAAAGTAGGAGAGACAAAGCTTTTCCAGAAGAAATAATGCCAGGAAATGTATGCAAAGATTGTACACAATACATTTGGCTGTACTTGAGAGGTCAGGACAAGAAGTCCCAAAGTCTCTGTTGCCGCGACACAAGCAGTTCCTTGCCCTGTTCTCGAGAGCAGTGCCCAAGTCTTTTAGGTTAAAATGCCCTCCTCCACACTGATGGGCACTGTCCTCCTATGCTGTGATCTGTGTCACAGTTGCTGCATTTCAACAATGCTATATTGGGAAACACAGTTACTACAGTTTTAGAATAAATAGGCCTGTACAAGAAGCATTTGGCAAACACATCAAATAGGGAAGGAAGATTTTTACTTTTTTTTTTTTTTTACTAATCTAGGACTAGCAAATCTAGGCAAACCAAAGGCTAGGGTTAAGGATGAAAAGCAGTCAGCTGCTTCTCCAGGCCAGCAACTCAGCTGTCAGCCAAGAATGTATCCTCATGAAAATCTCCATAGTATAAACACAATACTGCAGTCATTCTGGCAAACTATACTGAAGTTATACATAGCAGAGCTTTTATATTGCCTTCTAGTGGTACAGGATGACTTTAGACTCAGAGGTATAGATAAAACAGATTCTTCTTAACATTGCCATTACTGCTTTGCATTAAAACAACCAAGGAACTCCACAAGACACAGAACATCATTTCCTTGGGTGAAGCAAAAAATTTTAAGTCCCTATCCTAAATAGCTTACAATACAAGAAAGTATCCTTTTCCCATCCCTATCTCCACCTGAAAGCTTCCTTCTAAATTAATGACACTGCAATTATCTGTGTCCAGGCCTGGTTCCCCCACAAAAAGCAACTGCATAGAATGGAGTAAAGAACAAATATATGTGATAACCTACAATTTGTAAATAAATTCTGCCCTACTAAAACTACTACATGAATCATCTTATTCTGAACTTTTCCAATAGCCACTTTCCCTAACAGCAATTAAGAAACACATTTCTTTAAGAAAGAATTAGTATGGATAAAGCTCCCAAGTAGATTCTTGTTGTTTCTGTTGTTCTTATTAATTTAAGAATTTATCAGGTAGGAGTGTCCTCTCCCCAGTTTTTTTTTAACCCTCCCAATCTCAACACTGAATAGAGAGCTTCAGGTAATGAAATGAGAATCTGGGATAATCAGTACAATAATATACAACCCTAGAACAACACCTACTGTTTTATTTTATGTTTCTCTTTACAATTTTACGTTTTACACAGGAAAGAAAAAATAATTTGTGAGAAAGACTGCAACTGTTTTTGATAAATCAAAAAACACTTCTGACTAGGAAATCATTTACAGTTAAAAGTCTGACTCTTGTTAATATCCTGGCTAAGACTCTGGGTCCAAACTTGCAAAAATAAGATAAAATAAGAAAAACATGAGCAGAAGAACAGCAGTAGAACAACAAGATGGTGAAGGGTCTAGAGGGGAAGCCATATGAGAAATGGCTATAGTCATTTGGTTTGTTCAGTCTGGAGAAGAGAAGACTGAGGAGAGACCTTATCACAGTCTATAACTTCCTTATGAGGGGACATGGAAGGGCAGGAGCTGATCTCTTCTCTCTGGTGACCACTGATCAGACCTGAGGTAATGGCATGAAGTTCTGCCAGGGGAGGTTTAGGTTGGATACTAGGAAAAATGTTCTTCACCCACAGGGTGGTGGAGCACTGGAACAGTCTCCCTAGGGAGTAGTCATGATGCCAAACCTGACAGAATTCAAAAAGCATTTGGACAACACCCTCAGGGGAATGGTGCAATTTTTGAAGTTGTCCTGTGCACAGGCAGGAGATGGACTTTTATGATCTCCTCCAACTCAGAATGTTCTATGATTCTGTGATTCTAAAATAACTCATATCTCATGCTAAGTTAGCAAAAGGAGTGAAGACTGGTGGGCTGCTACAAGATCTGGAAGAAACACACTTGGAAATCTAACTGCCCCCCTTTTCTACTTCCAGTATCACCACAGTTCAGCCACTGACAGCTACATGTTAGGGATCGGATCAGTAGGCAGTAGACAGAAAGCTCCTTTAAAAAAACCATCTTGTTGAAGGCTCCTGAGGGCTCCTGTCTCATTAATGTATAAACACTATTTAAAGTCCTTTAGGCATCATCTACTGTACCATCACAGTGGAACACATTTCAGAGTGCTAATCAGGTCTGTAAAATAAAGGAGAAAGAGCCTTCCCACTTACTGTTTTGAAAAAACACATTATCATTAAACTATTTCTTTTGAATCTGGACAGGAATGAAGGCAGATACACCTGCTTATCAGTGAGTACACAGTAACTTAAGAAATGCATTATCTGCTTATTTGCTTAGTTCATTTTAAAACATAAAGCTGCAAATAGTGAGACCCTGCTGGCCAGAGGCCAAATCACTACTCTCAACTGGTATCTTGCTAATCAGAGGGAAAATTCTACAAGGTAATGCAGGAAATACAGAGAATCGTAAATCCCTGAGCCTATGAAAGCCAGTCTATGATGGCAATGTCTTCACTGAATAGATTTGCAAAGTCTGGGTCAGTCTGAGTCCTAAGAACAGGCTGAGGCTAGTCTGTTTCTCTCATTTGACATCAGTTTCCTTTCTCTGCCAGCAAAAGCTCTGCTCTGTATCTCACCTTGGCCAAAAGCAGAGCTTCCAGATAGCAGCATGTGCAGCCCCAACACTGACTGCTCCTTGATGGCCGTGGCATTGTCCTGCTAAGGCCTACTTCAAAGTGGGTGAAGATATGCCTTAACAAGTACTGAAAGCAGAAGACTAAGCATGAGAAGGCAGAATCTGAGCTTGCAAGTCTAGAGAAGTCAGTCAGCCAAACTGGCTGGTTTACACAGCATCAGGCCTGCTGGTGACAGATGGGGTTCACCTGTCTCAAAGAGGGAAAGGATTCTAGACAAGGAGTTGGTGGGGCTGATTTAGAGGGCTTGAATCTAAGTTTGAAAGGGGAAAGGGACAAAACCAGGCTTGCTAGAGATGAGCCTAGGGACAGTATGCTAGTGTTGGAGGTGAGCTTGGATAGCCCAACTGAAGTGCATCTACACTAATGTTAGCAGCATGGGCAACAAACAAGAAGACAAGCTATGACATAGTTCCCATCACGGCAACAAGGTGTGATGATTCTTGTGATTGGAGTGTTGCAATGGATGGCTATAAGCTCTTCAGAAGGGAGAAGCAAGGAAGGAGAAACAGTAGGGTGGCTCTGTACGTTAGGGAGTGCTTTCATTGTATAGAGCTCAATGATGGTGATACAGTCAAGTGCTTATGGATAAGGATCAGGAGGAAGGCCAACAAGGCAGATAACCTGGTAGGAGTCCACTATAGACCTATGAGGGACTTCTACTTACCAGATGTCTGCTGGAAATACAACATAGTAGACAGGAAACAGTCTAGGAGGTTCCTGGAGTGGAAGATAACTTCCTGGCACAGCTGGTAAGTGAGCCTACCAGGGAAGTGTCCCATTGGACCTGCTGTTTATGAACAGAGATGGACTGGTGGAAGATGTCATGGAGACCATCTTGGACATAGCCACCATGAAATGATAGAGTTTTCAATTCTTCGTGAAGTAAGAGGGGGTGGGGGGGTTAGCAAAACTACTGGCTTGAATTTCCAGAGGGCAGACTGGCCTGTTCAGGACACTGAATGAGCGAGTCCCCTGGGGTGACAGTCGTTAAGGGCAAATAGGTCCAGGAAGGCTGGACATTCTTCAAGATGGAAATCTTAAAGGCACAGAAACAGGCTGTCCCTATGTGCTGTAAGATGAGTCAGGGAAGAAGACCAGCCTGGATCAACAGGGAACTTTGGCTGGGACGCAGGGGAAAAAACAATAAAAAATAGTTTTCCACCTTTGGAAGAAGGGGCAGACAACTCGGGGAGAGTATAAGGACAAGACATGCATTAGGGCACGCAGAGAAAAAGCTGATAAGGTGAAAGCTCAGCTAGAACTCAATCTTGCCACTGTTGTAAAAGATAAAAAAAGTTTTTACAAATATATTAACAGCAAAAGGAGGGCCAAGGACAATCTCCATCCTTTATTGGATGGAGAAGCGAAACATTTCCACCAAGGATGAGGAAAAGGCTGAGGTACTACTTAATGCTTTCTTTGCCTCAGTCTTTAATAGTCAGACAAGTTATCCTCAGGGTACTCAGCTCCCTGAGCTGGAAGACACGGATGGGGAACAAAATACACCCCCCATAATCCAGGAAGAAGCAGTTAGCAACCTGCTACTCCACCTCTCACAAATCTATGGGTCCAGAGGGGTTCTATCCATGGGTACTAAGAGAGCTGGTAGAAGAGCTCACCAAGCCACTCTCCATCATTTATCAGCAGCTGGCCAACTGGGGAAGTCTCATACAACTGGAGGCTAGCCAGTGTGATGTCCACCTATAAGAAGAGTCAGAAAGAGGATCCAGGGCACTACAGACCTATCAGACTGCCTCAGTATTGCAAAGGTTATGAAGTAGATCATCTTGAGTGCCATCACATGGCATGTGCAGGACAACCAGGGGATCAGGCACAGTCAGCATGGGTTCCTGAAAAGCAGGTCCTGCTTGACCAACCTGATCTCCGTCTATGATCAGGTGACTCACCTACTGGATGGGGGAAAGGCTGTGGATATTGTCTACCTAGACTTCAGTAAAGCTTTTGACACTTTCTTCCACAGCATTCTCCTGGAGAATCTGGAAGTTCATGGTTTGGACAGGTGTACTCTTTGCCAGGTAAAAAAACTGGCGAGGTGGCCAAGCCCACAGAGTCGTGAAGGAGGTAAATCTAGCTGGTGGCCAGTTACAAGTGGTGTTCCCCAGAGCTCAGTTTTGGGGCCAGTTGTGTTTAATATCTTCATGAATAATCTGGATGAGGGGATTGAGTGCACCCCCCGTAAGTTTGCAGACAACACTGAGTTGGGGAGCCCTGTTGATCTGCTTGAGAACAGGGAGACTCTGCAGAGGGATCTGGAGAGGCTGGATTGATGGGCCAAGGCCAGTGGGATGCAGTTCAATAAGGCCAAGTGCCAGGTCTTGCACTTGGGTCACAACAACCCCATGCAACACTACAGGCTTGGGGCAGAGTGGCTGGAAAGCTGCCTGGTGGAAAAGGACTTGGAAACAGATCCCATTTCAGGTTGCCTACGACTGAAGTCAGACTTGGTACTTGAAAGGCTTTCTTCCAGTGAACTTGTATGCAAAAGATCTCCTGCCCTTTTAAATAAACACTGAGATTTCTCAGAAGTAAGACAGCAAATGCATCATAAGATTATGATCCAGAAAGTACAAAAGAGTAACTAGAAGACTTTTGGTAAGTTTAATATATTCAAGTCAGCAGACCGTGCTGAAATTTATCTTAGAGTGACTCAAAGGAACTAGCCCAGGCAAATCTTGTAACTGCTAATGATTATCTTCAGGAATTCATTCAAGACAGGAACCTAAGAGGCACACCAAAACTCTGGTTTTACAATGGTAAAATGGCGAATCTCAGAAATTACAGGTACCCAGACAGATAACAAAACCAAATAACTAAATAAACATTAGGTAACTGAAACAGAATATCACCATGAATCTTTCAGCAGAGTGCAGTTTTCTTCTTTGAATACTGTGTACCTGGCTGTGTCAATGTAAGGAAGACACTGGATGTAATGTATCTCAATTCTAATATGCCTTTTGACATTGCCCTGTATGACACTATCATAACAGAGGAGCATAGCCCAGATGACAGTAGTACAGATTTTACTCAGATTATTAATTAAGATTCTTCTGTCAAATCATAATTTGTCCTGGATACAGGTCATTTCTATGTATTCAGTCATGACTTGTGCAATGAAACAGGGTAAACTGCAAAATTTCTAGACTGTAACAGGCAGAAGAGTCTGAAAATACTTGAAAGGAATGGATAAGAGTTTAAAATATTCCTTCTAAACTGGAAAAATGTTCCAAAACCCAGGCCAAAGACACATATGAAATACGGGAAAGAAAAATCAAATGCCCAAACAGAAAATTAGCAACACACAGCAGAATTTATCTGCTCACTGTACAAGTGCCTGAGGATACACACTAAGTAAATGCTCTAAGTATTAAAGGTCATCAAGCATTGGAAAAGGCTACCTATCCATCCCTGGAATTAGGGGGTAAAGGGATTTATAGTAGGCATGACAATATCTGTATAACATCCCAACTTGGGGAAAAAAAGTAGACATCATTTAACTTCAAGCCGTATCTCAGCAATTCCAGACACCTGCTGCTGACTGGAGTCACTCAGCTCAGTCTGAATCCTATTCCAGGAACTCTCTCACATAACAATGCTGATCATATGGGACTATGTTAACAGAGTTTCAATTGTCCATTCAGTGTTATGGTTAAGTGATATGATGCCACTTGCAAACATACTCAGGTTTTCTCTAACTGCTAATTCAAGTTGAGCACAACGGCAGCAATACAGACAACATGCAGATGGCACCATGTGTTCAACCACAGCTTCATTCTGCAACGCTGCAAACATGTCTTAGTTGACCTAAGCATATATGCCATAAAAGTAGTGCTTTAAAAAAATAGCCCAGACGCAGTTGTCACAATCATAAACTGAGATCATCATCCTTTATCACATTTGAGAGAGATGCTTAGCCACCCCAAGTTTCAACACAGTATTTCTCAGTGTTATTTTACAATAACAGTTGGGACACTTAGACCTTATAAAAGCTAGCCTATTATTTCCTATACACACTTGCAACACCTAGCTTTTATTTTAACTTAGATATGGTGCTGACAACTATTTTAAGTTGTGTCTTTAAAGGAACACTTTTATTTACAAACAACTATTATTGTAACATATCACCTCAAACCTTTGAAATCTTTAATTTGAATAATATGGCATTCAAAACTGAGACATTCCATTTACTGCCTGTGGCACAGCTCTGCAGAGCTCCAGATGCCTGAACTCTCAGGGTCATTGACAGTAAGGGGAAAATGATGAGAACAAGGTTTAACTAACATGAAAAGCATAGAAATTTGACTTCTTTTCTCCTTGTTGAAATTAACTGCAATACTTTTGTTTTTTCTTTTTCTACTTTTGCAAGGCTAAGGAGCTATGCCATGGCAAAGCTCCACTCCCTGCCTTTCTTGTCATCACACCACAAAGTACTGGAACAATGCACCTCTTAACCTAACAGGCCTGTTAATCAAGAGAGCTGTATGACTGCTTATTACGAAACTCCCTTCCCATTATGTTGCACTTTCAATGGATCTCTTAACTACTGGCAGTCAAGAGGACACCCACCCTCCCATCCACCCCCCCTGCTGGCATCAGAATGAATTTTACCAATTCAATTTGCTGGCTGCTCAAAACTAAAAATGCCAGCTGATTGCTAGTTCAGACAGCTCTGTGTTCAGCCACTTGTGCATACTTGAAATTATCTGAATGCAGTTTGAAGACTACAGCAGAAATTTTGTAATTAGAATTCTGCAATGTAGATGGTAATTTTTCCCCCTCACTAACACACAAAGATCAGATAAACAGGAAGCAAATTGAAGAATTTTGTAACATGAATAGTGATCTGCCTCAAACAGAAAAAAAAAGGGGGGGGGGGGGGGAGGAAGAAATATTTGTGATCTGAAGCCCTAGTCTGATGAGACTCTTACACTGCAGTTGCAGAAAGACTGCCTCAACAATACAGACAATGAAGGTGAGTAAAGTTGTATATCATTAACTAGTTTCTTGCCTTGGATGCTTGAAAACAGACATTAAGTAGATTCTGCAAAAGTAAGAGACTCTACAGAGCCTCTGTATTCACACTAAATATATTTCCTACCCCATCAGGTGGATAAGGACCACATATTTTCAAAACAAAATAAATCAGTGTCCCTGTAATCTACTACTTTTCTTGACACTTCTTGCAATAGCGAAGTAAACCATGCAGAATATGGCTACCTCCTCCTTTACATCCTCTTCCTCTCCTCTGCATGTCTCTAACATCCATAAACATAAAAGAGAAGGTCACTATACTCAACCCTCTCCATCTGAGATTTTCTCCCAGAGGGAAAGATGCAGGGATTTTGCTTTAATTAAGTCAGCTGATCACTGTGTCACTGCAATACTGTTGCCAACTGAGCCCTGGCAGACTTTGAACAATAATACAGATGAAACACGCAGCAATCATATGAAGAAAATGATAAAGGAATTCCAAAAGCATTATAATTTGGACAGCAATACATCTCAAATATTATAAAGTTGTAAAATTACCATTGTCTTGACTAATGAAATTTAAGTTAAAAAAAGGACACCGTGAGGTCACATGACAGGCAGTAATACTGAGTTATTTGTTAGCATTATGAGCTGCTCTGAAGCAGAGTGTTCTGTGCTTGCTGGCTGTACTTTGATGGTACAGCACGTACACAGCCCTGAAGTGCTGTGATGTACTGCAAACACACAAAACTGTGCTTAACAAACACAGAGAGATGACGATGGAAGCACAATTTCTTCCACGTGAATTTTTTGCTCTGGAAGTCTTGGATACAAAGACTAAATACAACATTTCTAGGGCTTTAATGGGTAGATGTATCCAGCCATTTTCTGGGTATAGGTATGTTGAACCAACTCTTTCATCTGGAATTAATCACATTCAGATCCTAACCTGATTTGAAATCTGATGTTTTGAATCTTTGATTTTTGATTATATACTTTTCTCCATTAAATAGAATGAACCCAGCCAGGTGTGAAGTCAGTGTCACAGCAGATACTTTCTGAACACATTAGCATTAGCTTGACTGTGTTGTTTTTGCTGTCTGAGGCATCCTGTTGTAGCAACTTGGCATTATTCAATGATATCATGTTGTCTTTGTAACATGTAAATATATATGTTCTTAAAATCAATTATATTTTTCATTACATATCAGATGAGCTAAAAGAGATTTCTGTATCATGAAGCTGAGAGCAGCTATTTGTTTTTTTCCTTAAGATGACCTAAAAAGATCTCTCAACAGTCTCAATTCTAGGATTTTCCAAACAGAAACACAACTCAAAAGATGACTGTACCATGCATCATTACCACTAAAGCATGAACCTATAGCAGATACTTCCACTGGTTTCACACAGGTGCCTGTCATTTCAGCAACTCTGCTCAGCAGTACAGAGATCTAGCAAGAGCTACATGCAGCTACAACGTTCAGATGGAGAACAACTAGGACCACAGCTTTGTGTGTTTGTTTTTTTTTAAATAGCAGTGTTTCTTAAATAAACATGGGTGAGTTTCACACATCTGATGACTAACGTAGACCCAACATTGGAGAGGAAGTCTAGAACATTAAGATAGTGAGGGGGAAACAGGCATTTTTAATGACTATTTCAGCATAGCTTTTTGTGGACAAACTAGGTGTCCTGGTTTGGGCTGGAGCAGAATTAATTCTGCTAAGATGGTATTGCTTCTAGCCAGGGTTCCTTTAAAAGTGACTGTATTCCTCTGAAAGCTGGCAGTATGTTTTCAAAACACANTCTGGATGGAAAGAGAGACCTAGGTCCTAATCACAGTGTCCAGAGACCCCAGTTTTCACTAGAGAAGCTCTGTTACATTCAGTGCTTTGGCTAGTGCCAGCTCAGGGACACCACTGTAAGTACACCCTGCTCACCTGAATTCCTCCTACTGTCTAAAATCACTGTGCTGGACTTTAATTTCTTAGACTAAGCCTCTAGGTACAGTTCCAGAGTAACTGCACACAGTTGTGCTTCTCTCACCATTTTATTTTGGTTTCGGACACACTGCAGAGCCCTGAAGAGTGATGAACTTGGAGCCCAAGTGCTGAAATGCAGTAAGAGAACTAAGTCGTGCCTTTATCACCCTTTGCTGAAGACAAGACTGCATATGAGTCCATTTGGTCTCAGCTTTCCCTTTGTTTCCATTTTTACTGCAGCACCAACACAGAAGATAGCCAGTGCCCTCAGTAAGATCATTTACATGTTAAACTGCTTGGCAAGAGCAGACCCTATGGGATGAGACTAGAGTGGATTTGAGAAAAGGCAGAAAACAGTAAGACAGCCTTGTCCAGTCAAACTAGGGTGGTTTTTTTTTAAACTGTTCTTTAGTAACGGAAGCCATTTCTGTCAGAAGACAGTAAAGTAAAGCCATATACAGCACGTCTTTAAAGAATCATATTCTTGGTTTTATCAAGAATATTATAACCTGGCTGGCAGCTAAAAACCACAGTGCTGTTCTCTTGCTCTCCCTCAGAGGGATGGGGGAGAGAATTAGGAAAAAAGGTAAAAGTCACAGATTGAAATGAAGACAGTTTAACAGAACAGAAAAGGAAGGGAAGATTACAATACAAGTGCTCACCACCCACTGACCAATGCCCAGCCAGTCCCAGAGCAACTGGCTGCCATCTCCTGGCCAACCCCTCCTAGTTTTATTGTTCAGCATGACATCATATGGTATGGAATATTCCTTTGGCCAGTTTGGGTTGTCTGTCCTGGCTATGTCCCCTCCACAGTGTATTGGGTTTGGCTGAGATGTAGTTAACCCTTTTATCCCTGAGCTGACGTCATATGGTATGGAATAGCCCTTTGGTCAGTTTGGGTCAGCTGTCCCGGTTGTGGCCCCTCCCAAGATCTTGTCCACCCCATCGCCTTGATGCTGTGCCAGCCTTGCAGCAGTCACAACATCACAGGTTATCTTCAAGTCAAGGCACAGCACTTCTGAGGACTGCTATGGGCCATTAACTCCATCTCAGCCAAACCCAATACACACAACCTCCTCACTGGCAGGGCAGTATGAGGAACTGAAAAATCCTTGACTTAGTAGTGTAAGCACTGCTCAGCAACAACTAAAACATCAGTGTGTTATCAGCAATATTCTCGGCCTAAATCCAAAACACAGCACTGTACTACCTACTAGGAAGAAAATTAACTCTACCCCAGCCAGAACCAGGACACCTTACCATAATACAATCTCATTCCAAAGTGCTTTATAAACTATGAACACTAGCATCAGAAACTCTTTCAATAATAATAAAAACATAGCTGCATCTAGTTTGTGGAAAGTGGAGGTTACTTTAATCAGCTGTCTGTAACACTATGCAAGAAATAACGTCACATACCATAGAACACTGTATCCATTCTACAGACATATCTATTTGATTTGAAAATAACTACTGCTGAAAAATAACACCTCACTTTCCATGGTAAGTTAGAAGAGAGTTTGTCTCTGAGAAAGATGAAAATTTGTTTGCATGAGTTCCGTCTAAGCTGTGTAAGGGAATCTTTCCGTAGCCTGTATCTGGAAAGGAAGAAAACAGATTCAAAACTTACCCTTCCCTCCTTACTTTTTATTCATCTGTTCAAATGCATTTTCTCTACAGACTTCTATTACCCACTCCCTTTGATGACTTTCTAGAGTGGGTGAGCACCAAAAGGCACGCTCTAGAATTAGTGACTGCCAGAACTGTTTGAGCATAACAGCAGTGCAGGCGCAGTCACACACTTTTATGTTAGAAGTAGCATAGCTGGAATACTGAGTCTGAGGCCCTCAGCACAGGAGAGGTGTGGACCTTTTAGAGGAGGTCCAGATGAGGGCCATCAAGATCATCAGGAGGCTAGGGCAGAAGACAGGCTGAGAGACTAGGAGTTGCTCAGTTTGGAGAAGAGAAGGCTCTGGGGAGGCCTTGTCCAGTCAAACTAGGGTGGGTTTGGTATAGGGTCTGAGAGGAAGCTTATGAAAAAGACAAGAGACTTTCTACACAGGAAGATAGTGATAGGTCATGGGGGAATACTTTTAAACTGAAAGGGGAGATTTAGACTAGACATGAGGAAGAACTTCTATACTGTGAGGGTGATAAGGCTTTAGAACAGGCTACCCCAAAAAGCTGTAGATGTCCCATCCTTAGTACTGTTCAAGGCCAGGTTGGATGGGGTCCTGAACAACCTGGTCTAGTGAGTGACATCCCTGCCCGTGGCACTGGACTTGGAAATAGATGATCTTTAAGGTCCCTTCCAACCCTAGCCATTCTATGATTAACAGGATTAAATCTAATTGGTTACTTTTTGTAAAAATATTCTGGATAAAACTTAAATGATGCAAAGAATCTGTAATAACAGAGGTACCTTTAAATTGGCTAGTTGTAATACAACAGATCTTTTTTGATGCTCTGTCTTCACATCTGATGCATTTAAACTTCGCAGGGCATGAATGGATGGTTTGCTCATTTCTGAGAGAGCTTGCCCTTCTGCAGTCATGACATATTAATATGTTTCAATCTGGATTACTAAATACCATGTTATCCTCTAGTAGGATATGATTACTTCATGTCCCATGATGGTTCCAGAACAGTATACGACACCTTCCCTGGTCAGAGAGTTATCAGAATAGAATGTTATAAAGGAAAACAATCCTTCTGTGCACTACAGAGAAGGAGCTTTATAAGCAAGCAAGCATTTTTAATATCGGTGGAATTTCTAGATTAAATGCACTTTCCTTTAAGAATGCACCCAGTTCAAATGTTGCAATGATGATAGAGACTACCTACTTTAAAAAGCATATCCAAAAATATGGAAGTTGTAAGGGATATTGGTTTTGACGGTCATTTTAAAGACTAACAAAATAAAACAATAATCTTGTTTTGGTGGTTAAGCAGACTCCACACTGTTTTTTCATTTTTCTTTTAGCACAATCCTCACAAACAAGAACACTGATAAACTTTGTCACCATTAAGAAAAACTGGCTCCTGACAGTACAGAACATGGACCTAAGCAAGTTAATGTTAAATTTACTCCTGATATTCCAGTCTCTCAGCTGCCTTTCACTCACTTGCAACTTTCTGAATAGTTTTCCTGGAAACAGACATAAATTCTACCATGTTTGTTACACTAAAGTAGATTAGCACATTTTCCTGTAAGAGGGTAGCAAGCCTCAACGTGCATCTTTGCTAAATTCTGGAGAAGAAAATATTATTTAGAAAGAAGTTATATATGAGCAATCTGAGATAGAAAGAAGTTTTGTTAGAAGGAAAGAAAAAAAGGAGACCTTGCCCACTGTACTGCTATGTATTAGGAAGATGAAGGAAGTATTAACACTTCCTGGGATACAACCACATAGTTAAGCCTGTTTAATAGGAAGCAGGAAGAGAGATGTACACAGTGAGAAATTAAAGCTTACCTTCCTTAGAGGGATTTTAAAATGAGGAACAAGAAATATAGCAGTTTATATGCATCCTGCAAATCCTGTGTACTTTCTAACACAGACCGAGCCAACTGGTTAAATTCCTATGTTTTTTTCCTTATTTGGAATACAATGAGATTACAACATGTGATAAAGATGCTGCTGCCAGTCAGTCCTACACTGCAGAACCTATGGTCTCCCATAACAAGTTTGGGAAAGGGTGATTTCATGCCACTCTATTCAGATTTCAGGGAGGAGTAAGAAGCAAAGCAGTACATACTATTCAACCCTTCACAGACCTTAAGATGATAAGGACTTCTTCTTTCTTTCTTTCTTGTCAGAAGAAGGATAGCATTTTCATTTCAAGAAACTCTGATAAGCAGTTATTGTATGTTTTACCTCTCATTTTCCCTATGTTCTGTGAAGACAGTGAATGACTAGCACTCAGACCTTATTTTGATCCTGCCCTTGGGCAGGGCTGCAGATCTGCTTATGTAGAAAGGAGAGATTTAAACAGCATGGAAGTCACAGGTCAGATTTACAATGTTCTAGCAGAGCTCTGCAGAGAAATGCTGTGCACAGACTGTCCAACTACACTTGAGCTGAATGTCTCCTTTCACAAACACTAACCCAAAAATACTACAAAAGTTTTTAAGAAGTATAAATACAATATATTTATGGTCATACCAGACCTTATGTAAATTTTCTCATGATTGAGGTTATTTATAACTTTTAATTCAAATTAAAAGTTGGACTCCACTAACATTTCTGACTTTTTTTTTTAAGAATGATATGCACCTCCTTATATCATTAGACTAATTCTAACTTTTTGATAGAGAAATCTGAGGGATGCTATACACTTGAGCACATTAAGATGGAGCCATTCCTTAACATTTAGATTTCTGGCAACTAAATTTCACACAGTATCACAGTATGTTAGGGGTTGGAAGGGACCTAGAAAGATCATCTAGTCCAATCCCCCTGCCAGAGCAGGATCACCCAGATGAGGTCACACAGGAATGCATCCAGGCAGCTCTTGAATGTCTCCAGAGAAGGAGACTCCACAGCCCTCCTGGGCACCCTGTTCCAGTGCTCCGTCACCCTTACTGTAAAGAAGTTCCTCCTCATGTTAATACTAAACCTCCTGTGGTCCAACTTGCTCCCATTCCCTCTTGTCCTAACATTGGATGACACTGAGAAGAGTCTGGCTCTCTCCTCCTGACACTCGCCCTTAACATATTTGTAAACATTAAGGAGGTCCCCTCTCAGTCTCCTCTTCTCCAGGCTGAAGAGACCCAGCTCTCTCAGCCTGTCTTCATAGGGCAGATGCTCCACTCCTTTCATGATCTTGGTGGCCCTGTGCTGGACTCTCTCCAGCAGCTCCCTATCCTTCTTGAGCTGGGGGGCCCAGAACTGGACACAGTATTCCAGGTGGGGCCTCACCAGGGCA